>OX352242.1:10971231-11571231 GCA_947086465.1 Eupithecia exiguata
CAAAATATTTCTTATTTTTCACCCCACAAGTTCGTCTACAGTTCTTGTTGTTTGTTTGCAACAGTCTGCAGTTAGCTCAATTGTTTCGATTGTAAATACTAGTTTTAATTTAATTCTATTATTTGATTGTAATTTTCTTTGCAAAAATAAGCCGAAGGTTCCTTTGGTATTCTATTAGGTATTTTATACGGTGATGACAATAAAAAAATCTTGTGATTGATAGTTTAGGAGAAAAACGGTATTAACTAAGAAAACATAATTATTTAAAACCCTTCTAAGGTTTTTATTTATTATACTCTGGGTAATTTCTAAGAAATTAATAAATCCCAAAAATTTACGATCCCGACGGGATTCGAACCCGCGCGAAGGGCGCTGAAGGGGAAGGTGCGGGTTCGAATCCCGTCGGGATCGTAAATTTTTGGGATTTATTAATTTCTTATTTAAAACCCTGTATAAAAATAATAAAAGATTTAAAAAAAAAACTAAGAAAACAGATGGTACAATTATTTCTGATAATTAAAATAGTCTTTTTTATTTCTCCAACAAAGGGGACCTGCCTTGTATCCCATTGATTTATATACATTTTTCTCTTTTCACTCATTCATTCAATTCATTCATTCATTCATTCATAATTAATGGCGCCGTTTTGCAATCCACCTAATCTATAAGCGGGCTGATTCTACGACCCGGTGGCGACATACCTATAATCTGCTAGGTATGATACAGTTCCACAGGTTTTTTTTACTTACCTTTATCTTACTTTCTTATAGATAATTATGCCAGTTTCTTAACTCACAAATTCCCAAACGACCGACAATGTCAAACATTTAACTAAGTAGACGGAGCGTGAATGCCAACATCGCGAACATTGTAATCAACAGCAAGGACCTGCAAATTGCATAATGGTATAAATGAAGATTTCCTTATTTCGGGTTCATTAGAGCAGGCAGGTGGTGTGTCGTAATGTTCGGAAGGTAATGAGTGTATGGCGTGCGAGCCGAGTCATTACCGATGAATGCCGAGGTGTTGCCGACTGCGCGTTCGCTATTTGAAAGTTATCAGTCGATATCGATTAACTTGAAACTGTCGACAGTGTCGCATCTCTAGAGAGATATAAATATATAAATAATGCTGGACAATTCACACACTATTAACGGTGTCCGAATCGACAGTTTTTTTATTAAAATCAAAGTTGTCAGTTAGGACACTGTGTCCTAATAAATTTTGTCCGTATCGTCAACAAGTCATCTATAGCCCCAAAGCTAAGCAGAGCTTGTGTTATGGGTACTAGATAACTGTTATACTCGTACATAATACTATACATAGATAGATATTTTTGTATTAAACATAAAAAAACGACCTGAACACACGGAACAAATATCTGCAGATCGTACAAACATTTGTCTCGAGGCGGGAATCGAACTCGAAATTCGAATTTAACGCGGGTGAAACCCTACCTTTTACCATACCTATTAAAATTAAAAAATAAGGTACTACCTAGCCTACATTATGGGCCCCTCGCTTAAGTAGGTCGGTATCTATATATTCTAAGCGTTATGTACCGTAAAAAATGTTCGTTCATGGTATTATTAATAATGTGTTGTCAAAAAGGATTTTGTGCCAAAGCTAAAATTACCCACTTTTGTTTTAATTTATCATCTATGGAAACTATTCTGTACCAAAACCATACGCCAAATAATCTCAATGAACAAACGAGGCACGTTAACCAATTGTTTCAAAAGCTATTCAAATTGAATTAACGGGCCGATTCAAAATCGAACGACCTGTCAAAATTGGCAAAATAATTCCGCCATTTTGATCCATAGACAAGTAAACAGTAGAGTTAATTATGCGAAGCGATATCTCATAATCATCTAGATGTAGTTTATGGTCGTTGTTTATGGTTCGTTTGGTTTGACACAGCTGTATGTGACGCTTCAATGGTGCTTTCTATCCTATGGAATTGTTTTAATAATGTTTTTTATTGAAGTAGGTACTTAAATATTTTTTAACAGGCGTTTGAACAATTATTGGAATGAAATGATTGATGTAATTGACGTCCTGTTTAGTGTGGCGAACAACGTTGCAGATTCGATTCCTGATGCGAAATTAGGAAATTATAGGTGTTTAATTTCTTAATTTCGCGTCAAGAATCGAATCTGCTAAAAATCTATCGGCTTTATGTAATCGATTAGATTTATGACAGAAGAAAACAATTATGTTCATTTTTTGAAACGGTGGAAATCCGCAAAACAGGAAAAGAGTTCTTTAATCTGCTTGTCCTGGAGTGGAAGAGAGATGGTGGAATCAGGTCATGTAGTTCCTGTGAGCACCCTATTGTGAAAGAGAAACAAGATCATAAAAATCTTAGTTCATCTTTCTTTTCTATCTTTACTGACCGGACATTATTCTTGTTCTAGCGGCCGCCTTCCTCCTCATTATCGTACGGTGGCGCGGTCAACGACGACGTCCGGTCCCCCGGCTCAGGAGGCACCCCCGGCCCCCTCAGTCAACCCCCGCCGCAGTCCCTAGACGCGACGGATCCAGGTAAGAACCTACTGGAATTTTCTAGAACCTACTGCTTCTTCAAAGAGCGATCCATCTGAAAGTTATATACGGTATTCATTAAATAACAAAGTCACTATTAACAGGAAAAGTTCAAAACATGCAAGAGTTACACTCGCACTTGACGGATCCTGTTTGATATGATAATGGTCATATTTTGTGGTTTGCTTCGTTACTTTATATTAGATTAGCTTTTGAAAAAAAAATTGAAATATTTCTCACGGAGAGTCTTTATGCGATAATGGATTCTACTACTACTACTTGGCCTGTGAGGCCCCACTGCTGGGTGTAGGCCTCCTTTCTATTACGCCATTCGTCCGGTCCCGCGCGCCGCCCTAGTTCATTCTTGATAAAAAAACATGATTTCCTGATCAAAATTCTGCTGAAAATAGACACAAACTGTCAGGACAAACCAGGGATGACAAAACGTTAAATTTTTTATCGTAAAATCTCTAGCTACAATTACAACTGTCTGACGTAACACCACGCTTCGTTTCCCCGAGCTATAATAGCAGTTAATCTAGTAAATACCTTACCATACACAATTAAACGATGGCATATCTCTATCATAAAACGTATCAAGTTTCCGCAAACATTTTTACGCTCCGATGAGTCATCAGAAAGCAAAAAGCTTAAAGGTCAAGGGTTTCTAGACTCGTACGCAACTGCAAGCCAATTAACATGTCCTCAGCCGTTCCCGCGTCAACACCCTTCAAGAACCAATTCAAAACTGACGGCTCACATCGTCACATCACTATCTCGCGGCAATTTTGAAAAAAGAATCCAGTTTGTCAACGTTCAGTTCTAGGATCACTCGTCGCGACAGGAATCTCCATCGATTGTCGCGGGTGAGTGATGGGTGAAGACCTCACACAATAGGTATTGAAGACGTTTGTATCATAGCCATCTCGATTATTGCTTTCGTATTCCTATGAGCCTTGTAATCCGTGTGGGATTACATTGTGCATTATTCAAATGCGTCAAACATTCAACAGTCACCAAAAAGGTGTGACTACAAAAGACGCAATCACTGGCTGGTGTTTGACAGCTGTCAGAAATGGCCGACTCGTTGGCGCGAAAACTAACAAAGCGGAGAGTGTTTTTTGCACATTTCCGCGTGGTTTTTTGTGGAAAAATTATGCTTTCGGCACACGTATGTAATTGTTTGGTTTGTCACACGGTTTGCAGCGGCGAGTGCTGGCTAAATTGAATTTTGGTGAGCCGCCGCCGCACCCCGATCTGTAACTATGTTCCGCTTTTGCAAACTTTTTCATTAACCCTCTGACATTTTTGTTTATTCGACCCGCTACTTGTATACAAAACACTGCGTAATACTTTCTCCTAGATTGATAACGCTTCCGTGTCAGTGAGGACCATCTCCACGGAAAATAATTCCCTGATTTATTGCCACTATCTCGGGTCAAATGCTAAATGTTATTGTTCTTGATAAGATGTAATAAATAATTATAATTGGATCGTTTGAGTCAAGGAGACCCTTTATCCTATGAATTTACATTAAAATCAGGATTTGATCAGACGGTAGGTAGGTAATTAAACCGCAAAATATTCCGCGTGGGTCTCGTCGCACCCCGAGTGCCGTAAAGGGCTAACTCGCGTTTCTGAATTATTCAAAATTCAAAATTTCCCTATAATTCAATCAGAGCGTGTCCCGCTCCCCGGGGAGAGAGGGGTGGGGCGATTATTTCTGAATTTAATATTAATTAACTGACGCGTTTGGTGGCAGTAATTACGTTTTTCAATTATCAACTGACAATTATGCGATGAAATTCGGATGAGCCGAGATGAGGCCAATTGTCAATCTGCGAGCGTCAGTTTTTTCGTCGTGCCTGCAATTTCGCGCCGTTGAAATGTTTTTCTCGTTTTTCCGATGTTAATCCGCGGGCTGATGGGGATCCCTATGTTTTATTACACGTATGGAGTTCCAAATAAAGTTATTTTACTGACTTTCGAGGATATAAAATGTTTTCGGATGGAAATTATAAATTGCTTGGAAAAGTAATGCCTTATATTGACAATGCTGTCTGGTGACAAAAATACATACTGCTTTTTAATAAGTGAAAATGGATGACCTGAATGATGTTTATTCGAGCCTTTTGTTTGAACAATTGAGTTATATCGTAACTTGAAGCGCTAAGAGTAATTCGCACAAAATATGACGATTATTACGTTACATCTCCCTTCTAAATAAAATTACCTCCCTGTTGGGTTTCATTTTCGTCATACCTCCCCTCAATGTTTCAAGTACTGATCATTAGATATTCTGATCACGGTGGGACTGACCGCTGAGTGGTCAGAAGTGGTCACAAATGTGTCTGGAATAGGCGAAGTCCTTTAATTTGTATCTTGTATTTCAAGTCATGTCAGGTGTCATTTTGCGCCGCTAAAATACTTTGTGGTGGAATGTGTTGTTGCGTAGTTTCGGGTATTTTACTTCTTTGATCATTTTTAGCCAACTACTTCATTAGAATAAAAAAGCAGGTATTACAATTTAGAAGGTATTTGAACCTTATCTTCAAAAAGAAAAATATATTGCTGTATAAAGATAAGTGCTCCGAAAGTTATAGTAAGTGTCTGATGAATGAAACACTAAATACTTCAACTAAACTTTAAATATCTGAATCAAATATAAAATGATGATGAATACATAAAATGATGAAAGAAAGAGTAAATTCTAAAATATTTATTAATGAGGTCAATCTTAAAACTCATAATCATATCGAGTAAAATGCAAACACACTCAACGATTGGTTATTGTTCGATCGATTAGCTAGTGGAATCGGAAGCATGACTATCGAATAGATTGACAAATCGAGATATTAAAACAGCACTAACTCGATTACACTCGTCACGGATCTCACGCGGACATAGACCATAGACAATGCGTAGTTGGACCTACCATATAGACAACACAGTTATAGAGCTACCATAGACAATAAGCTATGGAACTAAACATTCAAATATGTACGCCTGTACGATTATTCATTTGTACGTTCACATCAGTTTTGTGTTGGACTTTGAATTTGTTTTATTTTGTGATCCTGAGTTTGATCGATTTGATGCAGATACGTTTTATTTATTTGGAACTCTATTTGGTGAAGTATATTTTGGAACTCTACATATGCCTATTTTAGGTGTACTAATTTTGAGATAAAATAATATATTTTCAAACACTACTAAAACAATTTTAAATTTCAAAAATCTTTATCAGCGCTCTGTTAAAATAGAACAATTGTCAGACCCTCATGAACTAACACCCAATTGAAGTTACAAAAATGCGATAAATAATCGACACCGCAATATCGTACAAGGCCGATACAGACCTCAAGTGGCTCAACTTAAGCAATAAGAACAAAACCACTCGAGACCTCATCTATATTTCACTCACAAAATTGAAAATTACCGGAACCCCAGAGTTACATAACTCAAACCTATCGAAACCAATAAAATATTAACTGGCATTTTCCCGCCATTTTTCACCGGCCATTCGGGTTTCGTATCACGTCGCACCGGCACTTACACTCGATGCTAAATGTAATCATAAAATTGTTGTTAATAATTCACGTTAGAGCAAGACGCCTAGAAGGGAGTTACACACGTTAGAGGGAGAGGGAGGTGTGGGAGCGGGATTATTAAATTTTGTGAATGCTCACTTTGTATCTAATATCCGAATGTGTTTAATATTAGATTAGTCAGGGGCGCCGTGGCCCGGCTTCCCCTTGGGCGTGTTCCTTCGTGATAGATTCCCGTTACGGAATTTTCCCAGAATTATGATTGGTTGGTGCTCTTCATTTGGAAATGGAAAATTTGAGTTGTGACCTTTTGGATGTTCGCTGTCGATTGATCCTATTGGCTGTTACGTACCTTCTGTATCAATATTAAAAACTAAGCTAACTGTCGATAGGTAGTTCTGTCTGTAATCGCTCGATATTCTAGCTTGTTTGTTGACTGTTAAAACCACGTTCTTCAAGCTTTTCCTTCTGATGATAGAATCGTAGATAAATGAACGCCATTTCTAAAGGAACATACCAAAGAAGTCTCACGTAGCTATTATTATCCAAAGCTTAACTCGATACTTTTACCAAGTTTTTAATTCCCCAACGGTAATTCCGGCAAAGCAAAAAGCTAAAATTCCAAGATTTCCCGAAAAACAACTCAGCCCAAGCATTAATGTTAAAAAACCACAGACTGACTACATGCAAGGAAACAGAGAAGCCATGTCGGGTGTCGAGTTACTATTGTTCGAACGCTCACTGGTTTTAGCTTTGGTGTTACTAGTTTGATAGTCATTACTCGTTATAAAGTTTACCTTTTTTTGACACATCTTGTTTTATTTTGTACCAGTGATGGTTCTCTAAGGTAGAAATAGACATTAAAAACATCGCATCTTCGTACATTGCGTAACTTATTGAAGTTGGTGGAATGAATTTCAATTAATTTACGCATTCTATGACAGAGTGACGTAATTTTTCTCTATTCTTCCCTATCCAGTAATCTCCGAGCTCCTGACCTATACAGGTCTAGACGGAATGGCATTGAACGTTTTCATAAAAATTATGCGTGCGAAAACGAAACTACATATAAAATTAAAAATAAGTACCTACCATGAGAAATATTAAAACTTAAAACGTAAACCGTTTTGATGATTATTTTTGTGCTAGAAAATAAAATAATCCATTACAATACTCCCGCTTTGCAAAACCTCAACACACAAAATTACAAATAGACAAATTCTTTAAAATAAAAATTCAAAAGCCAGATTTAGGTTTAAATCTGAACCCCGCTGATTTTTATTGCCGGGATTAAAAACCAGGGCTCTCCCTTTAATCCCATACGCATACTTACCTTCCCCCTGTTATCCTAACAATTACCACGTTAAAAAAACCCAAAAGGGTTGCTCTTTGCGCGTCTAACAATACAATCATACAGCATTATAATTCTATTGTGTTTTGTCTATGGAATGTAATACTTTTGTGTCTATGGTCGAATGTACAACTGTAACAAATATGGCGGCGATTTTGGAACGCTACCTAGTATTATTTACTTTTATTTGGTATCATTTTAGTGAAGAATTTTGGGAATTTTGGGTTTGGTATGTTATGCCTTTTACCTTTGAGCACATAAGGAATAAAATGTATTGATGCATTAAGGCAAACATACGCACTTGTTTTCGATTTAAAATCATACTTACTTAAATTTCTACTGGCCTTTTTTGTTATCCTATTGCTTCACAGCTGGTCAATGGTCTCTTCAAACCTAAACCAGATTGGTTTGTCTGATTTTTATAAGTATACCTAATAAATGAATCACATAAGATAAACAATATATACCTTCAAATTCGCTCCATAAATTCTACAAGTGTATTACAATAAACACAAAGCATAAATCATTTAATGTATTTTCTATTCATGAAAAAATAATAATTAGAATACTCTACCATCACGGCCGAGTGTACAAACATGAAAAGGGTGCGAATTACATTTGACAGCACAAAAAGCTGTCAAAAATGACAAAGTGATTCGTCATAGACTTGACAGATGCGTAAATCGGGACAAAAAATACAATGAATAGAATAGAACAATGTTCTACTACAAATCTACAATTATTTCGAAGTAGCAGTATTTTTGTGGATTAGTTATGAAGGTATTACAGGTTTATTTTATTGGTAATTTGCTGAAACTGCGTGAACTGCATGTTTTGTTCTTCATTACGAAGACGTCTGCGAAAACGCCAGGTTTTATTTTTATTTGTAAATGACCTGATACAAAATGATAAAACTCTTTTGTCAGACACCCAATTAATT
Organism: Eupithecia exiguata; assembly: GCA_947086465.1. NCBI lineage: Eukaryota > Metazoa > Arthropoda > Insecta > Lepidoptera > Geometridae > Eupithecia > Eupithecia exiguata. The sequence goes on from OX352242.1 coordinate 10,979,618, forward strand.
ACTACAGACTGATCTGCCACCCCCACAGCCACTGTTAATTCAGGGTAGAGCCATTTTTAAGGTAAATTAAAAAAGCCTCTAAGGAACTATATTGAATGAAAAGGGGTACCTGAGTTAAGTGTCGCATCTCCGTCAAGTATTATGCTGTAATGTGGAAATATAAGAATTATTTTTAAGAATTACATAGTTCAATACCAAATTAATTACGCATGCCCAACATGGAGATTATGGGCATTACCCCCATGAGATAAAAGCAAATAAGGCGATTATCATGGAGGCCTGCGTCCAGCAGTGGACCATTAAAGGGTGTTGAGGTGAGGTGAGGGTTGATTGGGTTATGCCACCACGCTTCGCAAATTAATTGGTGACTGCAGTAGAGGAGTTACAAATACAAGGAAGTGCTCTCCTTCCTCAGGTAGGTTTCCTTAGGGCCATATCTCAATAGAAAACATTGGTGGCTCCACTTTGTATGGACAGTACCTCACCTAGTACCTATCAGCTCGGTTGCGCAACCTAATTTGCTGCTGCGGCGCGACCAGTGGCGCCACCATGATATCCTAATGAAATAGGGCCCTTAGTCACCTCTTACGCCATCCATGGGCTGAGTTGATGGGGGTGTATTCTTTCGTTCATCAATAGGTATTTTGTTTCTTGTTTTGTCTGATGATGATAACAATTTCTCAGCTACCAGGCTTACCAAATATTTCATAACGAAAGCACATTTTTCTTAAAACAATAACACAATAATCCATTGTCAATATTCAGGTAGTCACTAAATAATTACATAATTATACGAAATATCTTTCAAGTGGTAGACAAAGAAATATTTAAAACCAGCTACTGTGTGTAGGTCATTCTTTAAAACCATAATTGCTTGACCTCTGATTTTTCTTCTATGTTATTCTTAACTCTATATTTTCTGTGCGGGAAAATGTATGAGTGTTCTTTATAAACTGGTTGTATTACTATTTAAAAGTATTTAAAATCTTATTTGTCTTTCGAGAAGAAAGTGTGGTAGATATTTATATTAGTGCATTTTTTAAGAGAACCGTAGTAAAATGAAAAAAATAAATTTTTTTAGTAGATGGTCAGGAAACTGCGCGAGGAAACTACGGCAGCAATCCTTTTGAAACGTCAGGAAATTAGAAGATAGATTGCTCATAGTCAATGTTAATATTTTACGTCACAATTTTCATTCAAACCGCGCGATTATTCTTCATACAATTGCGAAAGACTTTTCCAAATCGGTCCATCATTCACGGATACATAAAAAAAATACATACAGCTGAACATAGAAACTACTCCTTTTTTATTTTTCGTCGGTTAAAAAGGAAACACACTACCTACCGCTTTTATTTCATTTCGAAATGGTCCCATCCGATTCTGATAGCAGATTGTAAATTGTAGAGTAAAGAATACCTCGCAGGGTCCATGTTAGTTATTATAATGTAGTCGAGCAAACCCGCGGTAAGTTACTAACTATAAAAACTATTTAGATAGTGAAGTTAATTTCAAATTCTGGAGGATACTGCAGCGCGGTCATCCCGGCGGGAATGCCGTGGTCACAGTGGTCAGAGAATAGCTGGGGTAATACATTTGTAATTGGTTTAAGATGACTTCATCCCACTTTGATAACATAATAGGGATAATGACTTACTAAAAATCACCGAAATTATGTATTTACCGATAAACCTATATGAAACCTGTTTGCGAAAGACTGCTGGCAGATGCTGGATGCGGCAAGCTGAGGACAGAGCGCTCTGGCGCTCATTAAGGGAGAGCTATGTCCAGCCGTGGACTGATATCGGCTGATGATGGTGATGTATTTACCGAGTTATGTCTGAGCAAAACAAAATAACAAAACACGTATGTTCTAGATCTTCGTGATACATCGTCGGCCATATTTTCACTTTCCATCAGGTAATATTGTGGTCAAACCAAGGCCTAGAGACTTTAAAAACACATAATGTATTATTATTTATAATGTTGATTGAGATAAATTATTATTTTGATAAAATAAAAATACAAAATATACTAATCCGCCATGACACGTTGGACTTCAATCAGACAATACAAAGTTGTGACGTCATGCCGAGACGCCAAATAGCTCTATACATATAAATGGTTGCGCATTTAATTGCGCAACAAAGCTGATACCTGATAAGGTACCATACATACAACTGTACACTTGTTGGTGGCGCCACCACGGTTTCCTAATGCGATAGGGCTCTCTCTCTCTTAAATATTGATTTTCAGCAATTACAGGTCAAAAAGTACAAAAAAGAAATGCAGGCATCCAATGATGTGATTTGGGTGTCTATGCAAGCTTTTGCTTTTTTGATTCTTTTTATGCAGAAAAATGCAGTCGGATTGAGGAACTCCAACGAAAGCATGATGGCTTTAATTTGCATAAAGAAGTCAAAGACTTGGCAGGGCTCGGAAAAAAGTCTAGTTCAAACGTACTGTGTGACAACCAGGGTCAGCTCATTCTTGACTTAGAAAGTAAGAAGAAAACTTGGAGCGAATATATTTCTAATATGTTTTCAGACGCCTCGAGAAGTGGTCAGAGCGATATAGTCTTGGACGAAACTGGTCCATCTATATTAAAATCGGAGGTCAAGCAAGCACTTAGAACTGCTAAAACCGGCAAAGCATTAGGTCCAGACGACGTACCAGTAGAAGTACTCAAACTCCTGGAAGACGATTTTATAGATGCCCTAACATCCCTATTTAATCAAATTTATAATTCAGGGGCTTTGCCCGATGATTGGTTGAGGTCCACTTTTGTCACACTTCCGAAGAAAGCAAAAGCTAAAACGTGCTCTGAATATCGTACTATTAGTCTAATGAGCCACGTGCTGAAAGTATTCCTATCCATCATCCACAATAGAATACGACCAAAGTGTGATGAACAGCTTGGTGAGAGCCAGTTTGGATTTCGATCGGGAATGGGAACACGGGAGGCACTTTTTGGACTAAACGTTCTAGTACAGAAATGTAAAGACATGCAAACCGATGTGATCCTTTGTTTTATTGACTACGAAAAAGCATTCGACCGTGTTAAGCACGAGATACTAATGAAGCGTTTGATGGATGTCGGCTTAGATGGCAAAGATCTCAGAATAATAAAAAATTTGTACTGGAATCAGACGGCTACTATACGAGTAGAACATTCGGAGACTGAACAGGTAAATGTCTGCCGTGGAGTGCGACAGGGATGCATTCTGTCACCCCTTCTTTTCAACCTGTACTCGGAAGCAATAATATCAGAAGCTTTAGAAAATCTAGAAGTCGGTGTCACTATCAACGGCAAAACGGTCAACAATCTAAGGTATGCCGATGACACTGTACTTATCGCCTCTTCAGTACAAGACCTACAAAACATATTGGACAGAGTGCAAGAGTGCAGTTCGAGAGCCGGGTTGAATATGAACATCTCTAAAACGAAGGTTTTGGTTGCATCGGGTAACAGGAACCTAAATCCTAGAATTAAAGTGGCGGGTCTAGAACTTGAGCGTGTTCAGAAATACAAGTACCTTGGCGCTTGGGTGAATGAAGAATGGGATAGCACACAGGAAATCCGTACCCGGATCGAAATCGCCCGAGCAACATTTCAGAAGATGGAGAAGGTTCTGTGCAGCCGGAAACTTAACACTAAGCTCAGAGTGAGGATGCTCCATTGTTACGTGTGGCCAGTAGTATTATACGGTAGCGAGGCTTGGACCCTAAAAGCAGATACTCAGAAACGTCTTGAAGCTTTCGAGATGTGGTGCTACCGGAGAATGCTACGTATCAGCTGGACGCAGAAGGTTTCCAACGTAAATGTGCTCCGGCGTGTTGGGAAGACCCGAGAACTGATGCAGACCATCAAGCGTAGAAAAGTTGGGTATCTTGGACATGTGTTTAGGAGAGATACCAGCTGCTCCAACTGATAATGATGGGCAAAGTAATGGGTAAACGACGAGTTGGCAGACGGAAAAAGTCATGGTTGAGAAACATCCGAGAGTGGACGAATATCGCCAGCGTCGAAGACCTGTTTCGCTTGGCGCAAGATCGGGAGAAATTTGCTGAGCTGACGGCTAACCTCCAGTAGTGGAGAGCCACAATAAGAAGAAGAAGAAGCAAGCTTTTGATGCACATTGAACCAGCTGTCCATCCGCGCCCTGTGTCTCTGAATACACTGCGTCTAGCGAAATTGCATTCCCGCGCTATACTGTGACTGCACTAAACGATGCAACTGTATGCACTCAAACACACAATGTGTGTTTGAGTGTGTGGATAATGACTTACTGCTGCCCGCGGGTTAGTATGCATTGAAACTTAGATTTGCTAAGATACATTACCAGCACTCATCGTCCACGGCTGGACAAGCCACCCTAAAACAAGGAGGTTTTGTTATTATCACCGCGCTTGTCGCTTGGTGGGTTTGGTGAACGCAGTAAAGGTGTTAATATACTCAGAAGGAAGCTGCTGCCGTTCCTCTGGTAGGTTCCCTTATTCGACTCTTACGACTTACACGGGCTGAGTTGTAGGGGTCGATTCTTACACCGTGACCGTCACAGCAAAAGTTGTTCATAATAATAAAAAGTTGTAACAAATAAATAAATAATGCTGGACAATTCACACAGCATTATCTAGCCCCAAGCTAAGCAGAGCTTGTGTTATGGGTACTAGATGAAAAAATATACTTAGTAAAATACATTACATAGATAAATATTTTTAGTATAGGTACGTACCTACTAAATGCCCAGAACAGAACACCATAACAAATATTTGCAGATCGCCCAAACATTTGTCCAAAACAACACATAAAAACATGCAAATTGTCTGTTATTAAAAACACGAGAAAGTTTTACAAACGACTATTAAACACAAACACTTTGAAGTGTACAAATAAAAAAGTTGACATTCATGAACAGTATTAAATGTAATAATATAATTATTAAGTGTTTTTATAAATTACAGGTTCTTTAACACGCTCGCTCTGACTTTTAAAACAAATAACATTATTGTAAATGAACATACGTATAATTTAAAGTTTGTATTATAATTTATAAGAATTATACTATGCAATTCCGCTTAGAGTGGCCATGCGGTTAGAAAAACTGTGGACACTTCTAGAGGTAGGTGTAAGGTAGAGTCTACGAACAAATCAATTTTGTTACCAACCTCTTTTGTGCCACTTCCTCTTTAAACCCAAAACTAAATTAAAACATAAGTTTTGTAACCATTACATATTCAATAATATTATTTTCTATCTATATACGCGATGACTGGTTGTTGAGCATCCGTTTTTAGGGTTCCGTACCCAAAGTGTAAAACGGAACCCTATTACTGAGACTCCACTGTCCGTCTGTCACCAGGCTGTATCTCATGAACAGTGATAGTTAGAAAGTTGAAATTTTCACAAATGATGTATTTCTGTTGCCGCTATAACAAAAAATACTAAAAACCAGAACAAAATAAATATTTACTGGGGATCCCACACAGCAAACGTGATTTTTTTGTTCGTTTTTGCTTGATATTCATAACGGCAACAGGTAGATGCTTGAAATATTAACAGAATATTTAGCTGTATATTAACTTTAAAAATAAATAGTTAAATTAAATATTTAAGAGGGGCCCATACAACATGCGTGTTTTTCGCCATTTTTAAAGATAATGGTACGGAGCCATTCGTGCGCGAGTCCGACTCGCACTTGGCCGGTTTTATTTTTGTTTTCGGTTCTATTATGTTGGTAGTGCGTAAATACTACTGCTAAAATATCCTAGTAGGTAACAAAAAAGTATGTAACGATATAGACCAGTCAATCTATATCGTTACATACTTTTCAGCTCGGTGGTTTATAAAACTGGGTGACGGGACTTCCCCAATTTAACTATGCAAAAACCATAGACATGTAAATTTACTCTTGTCTATGGATAGAATTAAAAATGTAAACTTTTACCAGCGGATAGCCGCAACGAATCGAAGCCAATAGCCACTTGTATTTGACTACGTACATTTAAAATATGCGTGTCTTGATGTATGTACATAATTTTTACGCGTTTTAGAGCCGCTTCAGTTACATTGGCAGTTCGTGTGGGGCTTTGTTTTTGGAATTGATTGCTTAGTGACTAACTCACTAAGGCTTAGTCAGTTTTTTGTCTTGTTTTTTGGGTTCTGTTTATCTCGTGTTCTTAAAATGTAAGTATTTACCTAATGTTCACCAATTTCATAACAATTTTCGAAGAAAATTAATGTCTAAATATTAAAACACAATAAGACATGAATTAGGTAAGATAAACGAACTAATATCTACTACTACTACTACTACATCTAAAATAAATAAATAATGCTGGACAATTCATACAGCATTATCTAAGCCCAAGCTAAACAGAGCTTGTGAACACATAGAAAACGACCAGAACACCCGGACCAAATACCTGCAGATCGTACAAATATTTGTCCCAAGGCGGGAATCGAACCCGCAACCTCCTGCGTCGCCCACCGCGCCACAGAGGTCGTCTATGAATTGTATCTGAAACTAATTCCTTTTATTGATAAGACAGCTCAAATTCTTGGTTTCCTAACCTGCTATGCATAATAATGTACTAATATGATAGTATTCATCGAGGTATAAATATTTTTTGGTAGATTCACTTTACGTGCGATGTACTACACCATTTTAAGTTGATTATGCAAACATACATACGTTTATGAAAAAATGTTTCAAATTTTACTGGCCATACATTCATTAACTCAAATCAGATCAAATTGATTTCACGTTTTCTACCTACTCCAAATTCAACTACAACTATTTCTTCTTAAAATAAGAAGAAATAGTGTTGCAGTTGAAAATGAACACTATTTCTTCATATTCTAAGAAGAAATAGTTTTGTAGTTAGTAGTAGAAAAGTGTAAGATGATGCTGTGTTTTTATTTATATTTTTCGTAGTCCAAACTGACTAGAACCGAAGGCCACTAGCAATTAATAGGTAGATATAGATGTAGGTCGGTGGCGAAACACGGCTATTGAGTTATTGTAATGATTACTTCTATTTCTGTGCAGCTCTGTGTGGTCTGGCATTGATTGTACCTACTCGTTGCTTCCGGACAAGTGGCTTGATGGTAGCTTTCAGACAGGTTTGACAGTTAATCTTAACTTTTGTTAGCTGCTTAAATGCTATATTCCTGGATAAAAAGTACCTATGCCCTACTTCGGGACATGATTTGCAAATTTGCCATATCTTAGTGAAATCTGTTGTTAGGGGTAACAGACAGTAATATGCAGTTTCCTTCGCAAATATTTGTATTAGAGATTTCGCAGTTTAACTTTTTTTAATATATTTTTCAGTTTTCCATGAGATACAAAATTAAACTCAGACGTCACAGTCATGTGAAACACAATATTTGATCATTATTTTGTATAAATTGGAATAAATCAAACCCTTTTCGTATGACCATTAATAGTAACGACAATTTTACCTATATAACCCATATATGAATCGATTTAATAGTTCTGATTTGATTAAATCATAAATGATAGACAAAAGCTTAATAAAAAGTATACCGGTTTAAATTTAAGTACCGATTATTGTTTATAGCTTAACGGAAGTCAAAGTAATATCGATTTGGTATTCTATACGCGAAAGACATGGGAACTCGCTTTTCCAATGAAATCGTTAGCATACATTTTTACAACCAATATTTTAAACCGTAGTAGATTTATGATGAGATTCAAATGTAGGTACTTGTAATAGTTGTTTTTATTCTTACGTACGTGATATTTATATTTTAGTGTTCGATTTATTGATTGTTGTGATTGGTGCTTGAATTGAAAGTGATTTTTGATTCAGTGTTGCTATTGCATGTGTGTAGTTTTTGATGGAGGGAAGAAGGCAGTGTAACTGATGAAAATTTTGAGAGCAAATTATAAGGATGAAAATTTTCAGTAACAATTCAGCATATTATAACCTTCTCCGATAAGATTTGAAAAATGTAGTCCGCGTTTCTAAAGTTTTTTTTTTATTGTGAGTGCACTTAGTGTCTGGGAAAGTTCTTATTTCTCTTTATGTTCAAACAAAGCAAGAAGATGTCGGGAACCAGTAAGGTGACTTTTTACCTTCTTAAACATGTATTCAAGAGCTCTATAAAATTTAAGGAAAGCAATAGAAAAATCTAGTATTTTTACAAAAACGGGCACTCGAAAACTATTTATTTACCTAGTTTGATTTACACGCATAAAAATACTCATCCAACCAAATCGACACCGTCCCAACTTAACTTGTGTCACCATCTGACAATAGAGAAATTAACGGCCAGGGGAGGGGTCCAAAAATGTTTTGATTAAAAATTTATTCCACCAGCGAAAAATATGGGGTCGTATGGACCCCAGTGACAGATGTCAATCTGGCGTCAGGGGATGGACCATCCGAATATGAGGAGATAAGGTGTTAAATATTAATGTGTCCGTGTTTTTTATTGACGTTTTAACTTTAATAAACTATGAATTTATGAAAGAAATTACGGTGTTAAGAACGAATAATTTTTATTAAAAATTATATGGTAATGAGAGCATTTTATTTGATGTCTATTTTATAATCTCAGTGTAAATTATATGGAGAAATAAAATTAACAAAATACTTAATTATTATAAATTTTTCTATAGGTTTTATGTGTTGCGCGTCTCAGAAAGCAACGGCGTTTACAAATCAATTTCAAACAAATATGGTCTCGGGGATGCTTCTGAATGTTATTGATACGGATCAGTTACCTCTAGATTGTTTGCAACAGTCTGCAGTTAGCTTATCTGTATTAATAGGCTACTTGACTACATTGAAAATAAGTTCCAAAATATTAGCATCCTAGTAAGTGATAACGTAAAAAAGCGTATTTTAATGACGTTCATTAAAAAATATGTCTATTTTAGGCAAAAATTAGAATTTAAATTACATTTTTTTTTATGTTCGAGCACGTGATCGAAAATGCTCTGTCGTTGCTGATGACGTAACAACTTCCTCTTCAACTTTTTTCCGGCGCCGCTTGCTTGCCTTTCGCCGCGACTCCGCCAGTGTCTGAAATAATTCCCAATAGTAGTCAAGTAGCCAATTGCAAAAAAATACTCTAGTTTGTTTATTTCTTTAATCTGTAATCATAGCCAAAATAGATGAATAGGTACTTGAAAAAAAAGTAGGTTCTTAAAGGGTAAGGCAATAAAAATAAATAAAATCAAAATCAAATCAAATCAAAGGCGTTTATTTGTAACTAAAGCTTATACTTATGCTTAAATCATATACAGTAACTTACTTTAACTATAAATATTTTTAAACTTACGCGATCTGAACACATATTTATAAATACTATTTAACGGGTATTTATCGCGTTTATTTACCTTATTTTCCCGACGTTTCGATAGGTTTACACACTGCCGTGGTCACGGGATGACTGGCGTACTCGAGCTGCCGCCTCTGCGAAGCGGGGTCAACATTTCTTGAAACTACCCTCACTTAGTTTTCGACAACTAACTTAGTAACTTAATTTAAAAAAATACGACAATACATGATACATAATAATTTAACAAAATACGACTCTACATGAAATTATATAATATTAATAAGGAAATACTTGAATAAAAATATCCAAAAGCCTTGTCACTCTACTGTATGACAGTTGCACTAAAGGAAAGGTGTACGTCGAATGCATTACAATAATTGCGTATGACAAACGTACGTACATATAAATATTAATATGTCTGTCTGTAGGGGATGCTAATATAATAGTGAACTGCTATTGTCCGTTTGCTGGTACATTTGGATTAATGTTTATGAAACTGTTTGTCTGGTTGTTATTATATTTTTATATTTCTCTAGCATAAACGAATCATTTGCGTTGCAATAGGATGTAGGACGTAAGTGGCAAAAAAAAAAAAATTTGTTTGTATAGACTCTACCTATAGAAAAGGTTGACAATTTAAAGTTAAGTTTATACTCTGATGTTCCTTATTTTTGACTCATAAAATGTAACGAAACGTAAAGGTCCGTATACAAAACGATGTTTCTTCCACAAAAATATTTACGCCAATAAACATTGCAAGGAGGATCGTATCAGGCGCTAATAAAATTTGAACTTTATCTCTGGGGCATACAGTTTAAAAAGGCTGTTATTTATTTAGGTAGGGATGCGGACAATAGGTAAAACTATTGCCTATATTTTTCCTTACAAATGACCGCGGAAAATGTCTTGTTGTTTTGCATAATATATGGAGTCACCTTTTACCGCTGAATTTGTATGTTATTTGTACTTTTTATCTATTTTTTTGTAATAAAACACTGTTTTAACCGGATTGATCGCGTATATTTTATATTTTGTTTATAACCTGACGTTTAATATAATATTATAATCCGTTAATATATATATTATTATTATATATATTATTATAATCAGTTATTATAATCCGGTTAAAACAGTGTTTTATTATGAGTTCTCGCGAAAATAACCTTAGAATATACAATTTTTTGTTACTTATTTTGGTTTTTTTTTTCGTTGCAGGTAAGCCCAGTTGATTTCCCCGATGAAGTCCAACGATATGGTAATGTATTTTTTTTATGTTTTAGTCTTGGGAATTATTTAATTGATAAGGTTAATCACCTTTCGTTATAATATTTAAAAAAAATCGTGCATACTTCGTTGTAACGTTTATTATACAGGATGGCTTTTGAGTTGCGAGTGTATGGTATCCACAAAATCAAAGCTTAGAACGCAGTTATGTTTTTTCATGAATAGGGTCCATGACTTCTTGCACGAATTTTCTCTAGCTGTCATGGTGCATGGCGGTATCAAACACTCGACGCGAGGTCTCGTCCAATGAAAATAAAACAATTTCGCTAGTATTTTCGACCGAACGAGAGCCCTATTGCAGCACTCACACACTCGTGCTCGGCCTGTCTCGTGGTTGCGCGACGAGTGTGTGATTTGAGTGGAAACCGCGACTCGGCAAACGTAGTGTAGGACGCCCTCAGGTGGGAACTGGTCTGAGGGCATCCTACTCGTTCGTGATGATTTGCAAAAGACTACTGACAGACATTGGACGCGGCAAGCTGAAAACAGGGCGGTACGGCGTTCATTATGGGATGCCTTTGTCCAGCTGTGGACTAATATAGGATGCTGATGATGATGTGTGAATCCGCCATCATGGTTTCAGATTCGGTCATACACACGCCCATCTCAAAACCACCTGTACATTGACGTCACAAAAACATTCGAAAAAAACTACAATTTTATTTTCAAAAAAACCAGGTCCGTATTCAGCACATTGTAAAATACTCTACTTCGCTAATAAAAACTACCTACTAAGGTTCAATATCTGAACATTACCCAAAGTGTCATTGCCGCAATCTTAAATCATTTTTGACAAATGGTTTTAATTCTTCCGCTATAAAATCTAAGCGTAAGGCGAAGGCCGCTGCTATATGCTTATCACGTGCAAGTTGCCCCTGGAGGCCAACGGAGGCCTACGACATTTTTATTTAATCAGGAATACTTTTTAACATTCCAAGTGTGCGCTCTCTATATTTCTCTGTCGTAAAAAACAGCGCGTTGCTTTTTGTGGAATTTATTGGTGAAATACCTAAATGGCGACGCGGAGATTGCAAAACTATGAAATATCGTAATGTTTATGATTTTTTTTTATATTTCATTATGTTTTCTATTTTATTCGCTCCGTAGCTCGTCGTCGACTAATCTCTACTATTAATATTGTATGTTCGAAAGTAGCTCTGTCTGTCTGTCTGTCTGTCGTGTTACCTTTTCACTCCTAAACGGCTGAACGGATCTGGCAGAAAGGTAAATAGTATCCCAGGGATGGACATAAGATATTTGAAAAGCCCAAGCGAAGCCGCAGGCAGAAGCTAGTATCAAAATAAATCTGAAACTCTATGTAGGTACCCCGGTCTAGGACTCAAACATAGCCCACATACTTAACCTAAAAATCTATCTTGCTATAGATTTTTTGATAGAATTTGCACAAGGTAGGTACTTTTCGATTTGCTACGTAAACGTAATGGTGGGAAGAATGGGATACTAATATTTATATTCATTACGGATGTAAGCGGGTTAACTACGAACCTTCTTTGTGTTGGAAGAACACCAACGTTTCATCCCATAACGAGGGACTTCTTCAGGGTGAGTGCGGTTCTAGGCGCGCGCGTTCCGCGTCTCTCGTTAAGGGATGAAACGTCGGTGTTCTAACCCGCTTACATCCGTAATGAATTCGTCAAACTACGATGGTTTTTATAGTAAAATATTTATATTATTTGATGTCCCGTTCGCTCCACCAACATGCATCGATGACGATATGTAGGACGAACGGGATATAATTTTAATTCGACGTATTAAAATCCCATTCGCCCCACTAGTACACGGGCAAAGCTGGTGGGGCGAACGGGACATCACCCAAAGCTTGATCTCAAAGTCTATTTTATCAATCCATTTTGTGGCCATCTTCTCTTTCATCTTTGTTCTAATTTGACCTAACATCTTTAAATTAATTTGTTAAATACGTCTCACCGTCCTCGTTATTAAAACATTCTGCCCAATATTTCATAAGAGAGCATTAAAAGGAAATCATCTTTCTTAATTTTTATCACAATCATCATAAAAATATTTTAATTAAAATGGATTTTTCCCGAATTATCCCGTCCAGGGCCGCATTCTAAACATTTTACTGCGTCGTAAAATATATTTTTAGTCGTGTCCTTTGCGAGCATAAATTTAGGATTTTTGTCAGATTTATTAAGTAGGACTTGTGTGAATTTGTCGTAAATGTCCCATGGTATTTTACTGCCCTAAGATTATAACGTTTTTTTCCCGAAAAAGAGTAAAAAACATCAGATCGTGGGCAGCCCTTTTTAATTTCGGTAACGTTTGGTCGTTAAAGCGTAAAAATCTTAGGGACAATTGGACCTATTTTGAAAGTCGGTGGATTTTAAGCTCGTAAAACTTTTAATCGTTATAAATAATCGTTGAACAGTTTTATGTCTTCAGTGCCTACGACAGTCTCATCAAAAACGATACAGGAAATAAAATGTAATCGGTACAGAATAAACTCGTAAAATTTTAAAAATGGTTTAATCGTAATGTTAAAGATGGTAACACTGTAATAAGCGTCACCTAAAATAGTTTTTATGGCTGTTATTTCATAAAAGTGAATTTGTTGAGGCGTTTTATGACTTTTTAAAATAGTTATGGAACTGACCACAGTTTTCTCGCGCTAAATACCTACTATCATTCGGCCATGGATTCGCTTACGTGGTACCTAAAAAATAGTGGTGGGTAGAACTGCTATTTACAGGCTACGAATCAGTTAGTCGATTCAGATGTAACAATGATGTTCGAAACAATTGTACAGCGAAAATAATATAAGTGATTCCTACATCGCTCATATTATTTTCGCCGCTAATCGTCTACATTTTCGTAACGAAAAAAAAACTAAAAATTATTTGGCATGTTTTAAAACACTATAAACTGACTTCAAATTTCTAAATAGTGAAAATGGGTTAGGAAGGAAACCTTCAATAGCGCGATCTTATTATTCAAGTGGCGATATCTAGTTAAAATTAGTTTTTATTTAGTTTGATATGATGAGTGGATGACACGGATTAAATGACGATAGAAAAAACCTCTTGTCGAAATCGGTTGCTATCGATTTTGAATATGATCATGTGATGATGTTTTAGATATGTTTTACGGCGCACATAATCAATTTGTCGAGGGCCAATCATTTATAAAACCGCCCCAAATTTAATCTTCATACAACATACCTATTTTATTTTGTTTTTAAGCTTAAGGGGATAAATACTTATCCCTCGGGCAGAAATTTGCATGGGACCAATTCGAGATCATTTCCCATACAATAGCGAAATAATTTTAAAAACCGGTCATAAATTAACCATTACATATGCCTTGAATTACCTTTAAAGGAAATTCATTGACATAAATTATGTTGTATTTTAATATAAAAAAATGTAACTATGCAGCTATGTTATCGCAAACAGTTCGGAAAAACACCTGAAATCTAGAAACCAATATTAAAAATGCATTTGGCTGCAGTTCCTCGGCCCCTAATGACTGGAGGCATTAGTTATCTTTAAATTACGCCTGATAGGTATTCCTGGGGGTCGCAGGAAAACTCAGGATTGAAGGAATAGAGAGGAACTTTACTGATTAGACTGCAGCTGTAGTATGAACCATAAGCAATTCAAAAACAAATAAAAAAAAGTTTACCTACAGTTCATAGTTAACAAAATGATCAATCGGATCAGTAGTTCCAGAGATTACACATTACGAAATAAACATTGCCATGTTAAATTTCCATTCACAAAAAGTCCTTCTAAAAGTATTTACTGACAAACTGAATTGAAAAAAATAGTGTTCTGCTAGATATTGCCATCTTCTACTAGCCAAACTCAATGTAGTAGTAATGTAGAATATTTGTGAATAAACCGCCCATACCCCCTCAACCTATAATTCACTCTTTTGCCGCGTCCTTTTTCTTTATACGTAATTTACATTATCTGTCGATTTGAGATTCTTCCTTCAATAAATATAACTTACTATTTTATCTGAAACCCAACGCCAGATTAATGAGTTTTAGTTCGCTTTTTTTTAGTGTCGTGTTTGTTTACAAACATTCTAAATGGAGTTTGGCTGGTAGCACTTATTTTTTGCACACTGTTTTTCATATTTTTTCTATATTATTGTCTAAAATTATATCTCCATGGGCCCAGAAACTCAGGGAGGAAGAAAGTGTTGATAACGAGGATTCAAATAGGGCGCCTTATCTGTCTCTTTGAGAGAAAAAGTAATTAAGATTTTTTTTGTTTTTTGTTGGGAAATTAGATTTGAGTTCTTTAATGTATTTGTGATGTTCGTGTTTGAATGCGCACCCGATAGGGTTTCTAAAGGATTTGATAGCTTTGTTTTTATTTTTTCAATTATAATTGTTGATAAAAAAGGTAGTTGGAGAAAGAAAAAGATGAATCCATTGATAATAAGTTTTGTATTCCTGTAGTGTGGGTTTCTAGATTGATATTAAAAATTGTATGAATCAGGATATTTATTATCGATTGTACAAATTAGAAATTGTACGATCTGCCCAGGAAGAACAATTTTGATAATAACACTATAAAAATAAGTACCTATAGCAGGAATAGGTACCTACTTAACCAATTCTTTATTCATTTTCGTTCACAAATGCCTTCTTAACTTACAGTTCATATACTTATACTAAAAGAAACTAAAAGGTAAAATACTACTACTAAAAGGTAGCTACAGGTAAGCTCTGAATACGGCCCTGTACCGACAAAAATACTACCTCAAGATATTGACTTTTTGAATTTGGAAAACCTGTATTGTTCCATTCTGTTTTTGGTCGTATCAAGCTTACTACACACTGGACATAATAATGTCTAACTAACTACTTTACTATCAAGACTAACCAATCTTTTATGGCCAACTAAATCTATGCGTGAATTTAAAATGGTTTATTTGTTCCTATTTGTATGTTACCGGTAACAAACTACGCTAACTATGGCACGCAATTCTGTAGGTGCTTTAGAAAACAAAGCGAAAATTCTATTATTCCAAGACACTTTTAATTTCCCTTAGGTAATTTATCTTTTGACGTTTAACATTTTTCCTGAAGGGGAGGAGGCGACCCCGCAACGAGGTTAAAAATAACTCCATATTTTTAAGAATAATTCCGAAGTTGCTCTGCGGGTGATGATTCCGTGAATTTGAATGTCGAACGTTATTTTCGAAGTCAGTTTTTTAAGCGAACGCGATGGAGTTGATTTAATTTTGTAAAATAAATCTTCCTTATTCAAATCAATCTTTACTTTTTTCAAAAAAGATACTTAATAGGTTGGTATTGAAAATAACAAAAGCTAAGTAAGTAAATCTTTCACGCGAATTTTCATCTCGTCTTCATGTGTGAATTGTCCAGCATTATTTATTTACAATACAATACAAGAACACTTTTTGTACACCAGAAAAAGAACATTACATGAGACAAGTACAATTGGCGGCCTTATCGCTTAGAAGCGATCTCTTCCAGGCAACCTTTGGATTGAAAGAATTATGTGAGTTTAAGAAAGGCGGTAGATGTACTAAAGATTAACTAACTATTAATTTATTTATCAATGTAAGTATTCATTCCTACAATTTTTTTATTTGACAGAGTTTAATCGCCATTTTGTTTTAACCATTCCTTCAAACAAATAATGGGTCTTATGGGTTTGCCAGTATGACACATAGTATGTACCTAACTACAGATTTAAACTGAAGCAGGAAGTTAAGCATATCACTGTTATACCTTCGTATAACAGTGATATGTATATGTAGGTGCATTAGTAAGTACCTACTCTATCGATATACATAATCTTTGTACATACAAAGTGGTATGATCACCATACAATCGTCACGGAGTCGGTTTGCAAATCAGGGCGGTGAACCTCTGTAGAGATTAGCATTTTTTGTACTTCTAAATTCAAATTGAATTCTGACGGTGGTCTAATTTTTTTATAATGTTTTGCAGGTGAAAATAACATAGGTACCTATGTACTTTTAATTCTGTGGTTAAATAATATATAATGCTGGACAATTCACACAGCATTATCTAGCCCCAAGCTAAGCAGAGCTTGTGTTATGGGTACTAGATAACTGATATACATAATACAATACATAACATACAAAGATATTTTTTATCATACATAGAAAACGACCAGAACTCCCGGAACAAATACTTGCAGATCGTACAAACATTTGTCTCAAGTCGGGAATCGAACTTGCAACCTCCTGCGTCGCAGGCGGACCTTCGTCCACCGCGCCACAGAGGTCGTCAAATAATAAAGGGTTTATATGTTTTCAGAAAAAAAATATGAACGTCTCTCCAGACGGCAAATACCTAAACTATCATCCATCTAGCCTTTCCATCATTTGCTAATTAGTCAATATATATATATAATACAATACATAGATAGATATTTTTTTATTATACATAGAAAACAATCTGGTTGTTTTCTACATGACACCCTGAACAAATGTCTGCAGATCGTACACACATTTGTCCCGAGGCGGGAATCGAACCCGCAACCTCCTGTGTCGCAGGCAGGCCATCGCCCACCGCGCCACATCAGTCGTCGGATGAGCACGCTTTAGTTAGATGAATGAATCCTGGCCGACAGATTAAATTTAATGATTATTTTAAAAAGAAGCACGAACTTGAAGTTGGCAACAAAACGGAGGGAACATTGAAGCAAGATGATTCGCTATGGCGTGCGAACTGAGTTGCGGAAGTAAGCCTCTTTCGCTCTAAAAGCATGGCAAAGTTGCTATCTTACAAGTTTTGATGGTGCAAAGGGGTACAGTACAACTGTGAAGTAAAATTTGGAGTTACATTGATTATTATCGGTTACCGGTTGGTTTGTTAGTCGTCTCCCATATACGCAAATCGAGAAGGGCGCTATCGTCCTGATAGTGTAATGGGCTTCTGCCTCAAGTTGATTATAACTCGTTATAATGTTCTTAATCGCGTACATAAAAGATGATATTTTTACGTTCTTTCTATCTATGTAATGTATTGTATAATGTATATCAGTTATCTAGTACCCATAACACAAGCTCTGCTTAGCTTGGGGCTAGATAATGCTGCGTGAATTGTCCAGCATTATTATTATATTATTATTATCCATAGCGAGACAGCGCGGGCCCTACGCGAATGAAGAGTGCATCATTTTATTGTCCAGTTATATAAGACCTCGGTGGTAGTGCCTACCTAAGTTTTAATTATTGTCGAAGCTAAAAAAGAACGCTCGTCTGAATTTTAATTCCAGAAACGTATTTTAGCGCCAAAAGCCGGATCTACAAAATATTTAAACATTTTATCATCGTTACCCAGGTTAATAGTGCTGGGCGCATTGTTTATCGATGTCGATGATTTACCTACGCTTTAATTATCGATGGTAAGTAGCCGTTGATCGTAAATCGGGACCGCATCGAAACCGCGGAATTAAATTGTTTTAAATTGAGCGCTGGTAAAAAGTGTGAAGCGAAAGCTTAAAGCTTGAAATAAGCGTTAAGTTTCTGTTTACCTTTTAAAATCCTTTTATAACTCTTTATTAGTGAGTTCATACAAGTAAGGTAGGTTTGACTGTCCTGAAATAAAAGCAATGTTGGTAGGTAATGTTGGCTTCTTGTTATGTAGTTTATTATGGATAATAAAATGACGCTAATGCAGAATACAGATGTCTCAAACAAAAGACTACGTAGGTACACCTATTAAAATTAATTGCTTTGCCTCACAAACCACAGTCACTGTAACAATACATTACATTTCTCATCAATAAGAAAAACAATTAAAACCAAAAATATGCTCCCCATTCTTGTGAGTACCAGGCTTACATAAACAGGCACAGGTGTATGTCGTTTGCATACGCGAGACAAAGGCGCGGGCTTGGCGCGCTTCTGCCGTGCCCGTATTGTGATAAATGCTAATGAATATAAGGGAATTTAAACATATTTTTAAACCTTGTACACGTCCCATGGAATTAAGTAAAAGATTTTACAATTTTGTAGCAAAACAGGAATGTTTGAGAGTTTCAACAGGCGCATCAAATTCTTGTTGCGCCATTCAAATCTGTGGGTTAATCAGTAGTCCCATTCTGGCAACTATTATCGAAGCATTACAAACATCTCATTAACATGTAAATTAGTTACAACCCACAACAATAACGCAGTAACCAGGGAGGGCACAACAAAAAGCGTTTTAAAGGATGAAAATGAACACCACAGAAAACGTAGAGCGATTTTAATTAGAACCGTCCCCGCCTCGGGCAACCGCAGCTCGCCGTAAAGCCAGCCGAGCTCGGCAGACATAAAAATATCAGTTCTTTGTCTGAAATGCACCTTATCGACTATCATTCATGCTCTTCTTAATCTTTTAACATCGATAGGGTTATATTGAATTTGCGATTTCATTTACCTATCTCTACAAACTTCAAATTGCGAAGAATTCATTCCATATTCAATTTTAACGTCCAAAGAGTGAGAACTTCTGTGAATTCTGTTGAGATTTTGCTACAAAACTCGTTCCGTTTTCGAATTTCACCTTTTGACTCCTCACTGGCCGTTTGAGACGATGCTTGTAATTAAGATGGGGCTTTTTAATAACTTCGCTTGAGGGCGCAGGTGAGTTCGTTAAGGAAATTAGTATTTTGGATGAAAAAATACGCTTTATTAGGGACTCGCAGCTTTAACGTGTTGAAAGAAACAATCTTGATTAATTTACGAGAGGCATTAGCATAGAAACGCAGAAAAACAAACGCAAATACAAAAACAGATGGGAAATTATAGGCAAGAGGAATAAATACATCTAAAATGTAAGAAAAAGCTGATTCGTGCAAGTACAGGGCCCACTTTCCGCATACGAACGACAAAATCGCCTCGAACACAATTCTCGTATTTCTTAGGATATTTTCGCAAAAGGAAAAGGCCGTTTATCATCCCCATGCACAGATTTAACCCCAGAACAAGACCGAATCTCGAATCTCCATAGGAATTGTCTGCGGGCAAATATCACTCGTTCAATTTTATCATAGGAATGGCCGGACCTAAATAATATCAGACCCTATTAGCATAGACCCAGCCGTGGAAGGCACGGGCGGCGCCGATGTGAACCGAACACGAAAGAATTTCGAAAATTTCTTGATTATCAAAGTTGGAGACTTGGTCCAATAGAGCGAAAGTAAACATCCCGAGGGGTTGGAACCGAAAAACCGCAAGACAATCCCGAAATTCATTACACGCAGTGGGAGAGCATCCTCGGAATTCACAATATTGAGATCCGCCGCCCCCGCTCGGCCCGCCGCGGATATTACTACCCCCTATAGGCGTCGCTATTATTGCAAACTAACACGAATAAAGTAAATCGCTCACTTTGCATAGTGACGCGCACGAATCGGCATTTCCGATAAACCGATCCGGCGATTACGGCAGCTTTCCGGAAAACTTACGGAAATAAACTAAAAAGTACGATTTGAATAGTGACGTACCAAGCGAAACTGTCGATAAACCTCAGTTCGCAAACCGAATTTTCCGTTTCAAGAACTAACGCAGTAAAACTGAATCGCTCACTTTGCATAATAGGGATGTTACCGAGTCGATAAAACTCGATTATTTGATAACCTCAAACCATTCCGTACAGATCTGAGACGTCATTACAAAAACATCACACCCGCAAACAATGAAAACATATCATAAAACAATTTATCCGGTAATCCCTGGGATAATTTATGAGCGGTAATATCGAGGCGAATCAGCGTTAAATCATAAAATAACGCTTCACTGATGTATTAGCTAACACGGGCAGCCGATTTAATAACTATTATTATAACTCTTGACGAAATTCCCTTAGTAAAAGTGAAGCTTGAGTTCCGATTACGGGCATACCTCACTACTTTAACGTTTCTTTTACGATGCGTTTATAAACGTCCGACGCTCCCGGTGTTTGGGCGCTCATTTCGCTCATCAAACGTTTCTCTATCATAGAAGTAGTACTCGAGATATTCATAGGCAATAAAACATTTGCAGTTGATTCAGATGGCGTGATATACTCATAGGGAGAGATAAAATGTATCATTCGTTCGGTTTACGGCGCGCCAATCGTAAAGAGTGCATCACTCGGAGCCGGAGCCACCACGAACATGTGTCGTAAAGAGACCTCTTCGACTAACAATTTCCTGATGGTCTGTAAATAGTAAGTTTATTGTCTTTTTATGAGGTACTCGGACCGTAAAAAGGAAATAAAAGAGCACCGCCGATGGTGATAATAAAAAAAATAATTTTCGACTCATCTTAGTGATTATCTCGCTCACTTTCAGGAGTTGAGAGCGCGTGCGAGAGGGACAGAGCGTTTTTACAGCGTGTCGTACTGATGTGACCCTTTCGACTCGATGGGGGTAAAGGTCGTAAAATGGGAGCATAAGGATAATGTTTTGGGTTTCCTATACTGCGCTTCATTCATGATTTCGTTTTAGTACGCGCTCGGTAGACATGTAAATCCGATTGCTTTCACGACGTCGATACTCGTATTGGAATCGAAATTTCCCCCCATTACTGCTGTACTACATCCCTAATAGAAAAAAGAGCGCACTTCCGCGTTCGAAAGTCGTTATTTATTTAAAGTTAATTTAAAAATGGAATGGATTAGCGCGCTGAAATCCGTACGGGGAGATTCAAATTTGGAACGGTGTGATAACCGTGCCATTAATTGCGCTTAGGGATGGGACAGGGCTGTCCGTAAGTTGCGACACTCCATTTGTTCGGCTCGAGTGAGTCCGGGACGCATCCTAATTCTTAAAGGGCCATCAGCAGACCTTTATGCGTTAATAAAGTTGAGATATAAAAAGAATGGAGGCGTCCGAGGGTGAAAGACAGAAAGGGTAAGTTAAGTGCACATTTAAGACGATGTCAGGGGCGTGAGAATTTGTCAAGCGATAGACTGCGGCCATTCAATTGTACTGTTATTAAAGACAAGAGATCTCGATGGTTATGAGCTGTTACTTCCGCTTCTAAGCAAACAGACGGTGATTTATGGTCTAGCTTTTTGAATGAAGTGGGAACTAAGTGGAACCTTTTTTGTTTCAAGTTGGTAACCTACATAAAAGCTGAGTAACCGTGAGAGTGTCTTGAAATTTTGAAGTAAGAGGTCGGTTGAGAGGTCACACTATCTGGTATTAACTGCTTGCTGACTCTTTCAGTAAAATTTCGAAAGGTTTGATCGAATGACAAAAAGGAACCTGTGACTATATGAATTTCTAAAAGTTAAAGATGTACCGAGTTCGAATTTCAAATAAAGCCTGACTAGTGTCAGGCTTTATTTGAAATTCGAAACTTTTCTTCGGTAACTTTTGTAGTCAAAAAGGCAATAAACCGCTTAAAACCAGGTGCGATAAGAATTTATCTCCTAAGATATGATTAACCTACAAAGCCCTCATAAACTTGGAATCCCTTTCAAAAGCCGTAAAAATTTGATTGCCACCGCGAAAATGTACCGTGAAACAAAGATAAACCTTAATCGTAGTTGGCCCTAAACAAAGATGGTGGTTGTAAAGACGCGAGTGTTTTATAGGTCGTTGGGCCTTTATTTAACGTTCTCATACTGATTTTATTCCGGCGTCTCGAGGTCTGACGAGCCCTTACGGGCCCTTAAGCTGGTACAAGGGGAGGGTTATGGCGAATTTGTTGCTGGATGATTACAGGAACCGGAATTCTGAAGGTGTTCTAGAGTGTTTGTGATGTCTTGTCTGTGTTACACTTGTAGTGGGAACTGTGGGACGTGATGACCATAAGGAAACTGGGTAAGTATAAGAATAACGTCTTGCTATATGTCTGATGCCTTCGCACGACTAATGTCTACATAGAAAATGTCCAAGTGTTCAAAAATGTCCAACCAGTAAGTTGTCCATCCATAAAAATATCCAACCAGATACATGACCAGCTGGACTTAAGTCCAGGCACTTTAGTAGGTGGAGAGTAGGGCTCAAACGAAGTTGACCTTTTTTTTTTCTTTTGCGGCGACGAAATTCGTGTACCAATAGACTGGTCTGGGGGGGACCAGAATGATGTGGGACTCGACGCCCTGAGAAGGACGTAATACCTATTAAAACCTCTCCGGTAACCCTCTCTCGCCATTTTTGTCGAACCACGGGAACATTATAACCTACCGCGGCCTTGGGACACCGAGGACGCCTAGTGAGGCATGCACAGGCGTCAGCTACTGGTGGTTATACTAGCAGCCCCCCACCATACACGCAAAAAGGGCACACCTGTGGCCTAGTTGCTAAAACCAACCAGAGACAAGTAACTCTTCGAAAAAAAATCTTTTGCATATACGTAATTCTCAAAAGACCCGTAAAAAACCTAACCTCAAAACTGATGCATTGTAATCGAATAATCGAGCACTCGACATAAGTTATTTAGAATCGAGTCCCCTCACTACTGTAATCGAATGAAGACCGCCACTTGCTGACACTTGAGCTGAGTGTTACTTTGTTAGCCGATTTTTGCGGGGACCAAGTGGATTACAGAATAGGTTAGGCATGCATAGAAATTCAAACGAATTCTTTTTTTATCACTGATAAGTCTGATAACTGATAAGACCTTCTTTTGACCACAATATCAAAGTGTGTGACAAAGTGGCCAACGATGTAGGTCTACAAAAATCTGCTTGAACCACTGAGTTTAATGGCTTAAACTTTAATTGTTCTCGAACAATAATAAAATCCTCATTAACAAACAAAATTACAATCAAATAATAGAATTAAATTAAAACTAGTATTTACAATTGAGACAATTGAGCTAACTGCAGACCATTGCAAACAATCTACAAGTAGCTCAACTGATCCATATCAATACCAGTCGGAAGCGTGCCCAAGACAATTGTCTTGGGTTGATTGATGGTTAACAAGAATTTGTTAACCAATAATGATTGGTTTACAAATTCAAGAGAAACCCTGAAGAATGAACGGTTCAAATACAGACAATATTATGCAACCAAAATATCTTAAAAAATAAAAAGGTGGTCAAGCTGCACCATAATAGATAAGCTTTTTAAAATTCGAATACAAAAGTGACGTGACAAAAACAATATCCAATAATCGACTCCGAAATCGATACTAGATCCGCTAACACGTTGTAAACTCGAATCTGAATCGATTCATTGCGTATTCCAATGACAATTCAATTTGAATATTTTGACGTGAGCGCGGAATACTAAACGCGACAGTTTAGCAACTTGTATCTTAGTTTTATGTTTTATTTATGAAATAGTGATGGCGAATTTCATCTGTGCGTTAAATTCAAATTGGCTTAAATTGAGTTTAGAAAAATCTGCATCGAAGGATAGGTAGTACAGTAGGAAGGTTCTTTAGACTAGAATGGTTTTAATCGGTTTCGCCATGGCCCTTTTATTTTCAAGCCTTAGTTTAGGCCTTCTAATAAAACGCAAAATTCTTGGAAAACACCGAAAAAAGGTTCTCGACTATTTTACAACAGAATGTGATTGTCATTCCGAAGCGCGAATCGAACATTGATTACTGCTCGCTTCGGATCGGTGATGCGTGATTGGTAGGTGTATCGTATATTGGTGGATAACGCTTTTTCCCACCAACATTGAAAACAATATCTTTTTAAGTTTCGAATTGACTGAAAATTCAAAGTAAGAATGGAATGTGGTCTATACCAATTTGAATTATGAATTTCAAGGGATGGGACGGCGTATTTTCCGTCGATTTGTTTACATAAGTTGCACAATCGTCAAGACCAGACCTAAAGCACCTTTCAAAAGATAATTAGTGATGGGAAACTCATTTAAGTTTGTAGATACAGTCCATTCAAACGTCGTGCATTCTATTCCAACTTCACGTCAGTTTAAATTAATGGAACGACATGAAGTTTTGGCAGATGAAAAACTTGGAGAATCGGAAATAGAATACCTACATGAATAATGACATGATTTAGGTATAATGAATGTCGTGTGAGCTGTCACTTTGGTTAATTAATGTTTACAGGTTTTATTTATAAACGTTTTGCTGTTGTGACGGAACGTCAATATCAAGCCAGGAAGTTTGCTTTTGAAAACATCTAGGAACATTATTTCGTTGCTGGCAATTGACGCGTTGTTATTAAGATATTTAAGCACCTAGTGCTTTGGAAAGGAATAAGAAATATGGGTATACTGGATTAAGCACCTCAATTATATTTCCCATCTGTCACAGTTTTGAAGGAGTCATGTCCCCTTTGGACATACAGCAGTGGAAGTTGACTATCATGTAATAAAGTACTACAACCTGTCAAGAACTAGACTAGACTATTTGAATTAACTTCATTAAATACCAATGTCTTATTTTATTCATGTGACTTTTAATCTCACTAATATTATAAACGTGAAAGTTTAGATGGATGGATGGATAGATAGATGGATGGATGCTTGTTCCTTTATCACGCCAGAACGGCAAAACGGATCTGGATGAAATTTGGCACAGAGATAGATTATAGTCTGGAATAGGACATAGGTTACTTTTTATCCCGAAATTCCTACGGGAACGGGAACTACGCGGGTGAAACCGCGAGGCGCTGCTAGTATAATATAATTTTGTGATAGAACCTATGCATGCGTGACACGTTTACAAACAACCCGGATGTTTTGTTACAAAACTGACAGACTTATGAACAAAAGTGACAGTTGTATTTAATTATTTTCTTGTCGCATATCTTAAAAATGCTCTGACATCCCTTTGAAAGTTTTAAATGTAATTATTAACCACTGATTTTCTAAGGATGTGTTAATTTAAAAAAATAGTTCACTTCCTGTCACTTATTCTTTCTTCTCTCTTTTTTCTCGCTTCCTCTTTTCAATGTTCTTTATACAGATTTTTATGTTTTGCAAATTATTATGACCATGCAGAGATGGTTCCATAGTGTTCAATAAATATAAAACTAGGCGCCTTTTTGGGATTAAAACCTGCAAAATGAAAGCCTGTCTTGCCTTACCTCCACTAGGCCAACTCAGTCAACGTGTGAAATACTAACAAGGATTAGGAATGTTTAACTAAATAACATCTTAAGTTTTAACTTTAACAGGATATGTTGATAAAACACTCGGATCAAGATCGTTCAAGTTATCGAGCGAGCGGAGTGAGATCTCAGGTTTTCTTGATTTCTTCCTAGAAGGAGCATATTGTCATCTAATTCTTTTAAGAACACCACTGAACTATCAGTTTTTTTTGATAATAAATCTATAAATAAATAATAATAAATAAAATTGATAACGCTTTCTCTTTACCATGTTCATGGTTCATAACACCATTGAGACAATCGAGTCGCACCGCAGAGAATCGACAGTAAATTCATAAACTGAAAATCTACTGATTTCAATGAAAAGTACCGACACAGTTTTAAATCTTTATCCGTCAGTGTAGGCAACTGCGTGCTCTCTATTTCTCGTATCTCTTGTATTTTCTCGTAGCTTGAGACTTGGAGATCTCAGTTCTTACAAAACTAGTTTTAAATAAATAAAATGCAGTGTTTGTAGTGGCACAAGAGTTCCTCTGTTCTCACTCAATGTTGTTTGTTCAAACCACTCCACTTCGATGGTCGTTGTATAAACTTACTTGTTGTACTACCAACTTAACTTGACAGTTGACGGCGGCGCTAGCGCAGAGAATATATCTAGAATCACATAGTAGTTTTCAAGTAACAGAGATAGTTCCGATTTTGTCCACCTGCACGAGTAATTTGTTGGCGCTGTAATCATAGCGACAATACTTAGGACTGTCATTTTGAGTGTATAATCACTTGGTTTTTACCCATGAGTTAACCTACGTTGTTTATAGGTTGTTATTACAGGGAGAATCAAAGAAACTCAATCACAAAAATATATAAAACATTTAATGCATAGTAGATTTTTAAAAAACCAGCTTTATTGATTTATGCCATATTCGTCCCTAATGTTCGGCCCACTTCATTAAAAAGTCTTTGTTCGTCCCGCACGATAATATTTGTCCAGATTCGTCCCTCATACCAAAATTATTGTAAGTACAGTGAACGTCAAAGGTATAATTTATCACCACAACCAAATCTGTGGTTTATCTACCACTAAGCATCACCACCACCCAATGATGGTCATTACTACTTATCCTAATACACAATACAATGACAAGTAAAATCCTATTAGCTAAAACTTCTTAAATTAATATAAAAAATTAAGAAAATTGACTTTGAATAAATTATCTAGTTCTGTGTATGGACCGCCTAGGGCGGTAAAAGCCTCCTCCAAGCTCTTCCACTTCACTCTATCTTTTGCAGTTCTATGCCAAGATCACCAGCTACTTTACTTAGGTCATCGTTCCATCGTCTGGGTGGTCTGGTCTACCCCTCCCGCGATTCACTCCTCGAGGTGACCAATTTGTGATAGTCTGACTCCAACGGTTGTCTTGGATTCTCTGTATGTAGCCCGCCCATTTCCATTTGAGACCTAAAATTCGCTGCATACAGGTATCTTTAAAAATTGTATTGTATTTTTATTATGTATTTTTAGCATATTATTTTACCTGTTGCTTTCATCCTGATGACAAGATGTCTCAATATTTTCATTTATTTAATCTCATGAAAATTTCCGATTCCCTACAAAATAAACGGCGCCATTTTATCTACCAACTGACGTTATTAGCGTATCTCGGTGTGTACCATCAAACACTGACCGGAGATTAGATAACGCCGGATGCTGCGATCCTCGTATATTTTACGTGAGACAACATTGTTACCTTTGAGTCGACCTTGTTTGGTTCGGAAAATGATGAAACAACTTAACTAAAAACATCTTTGCTTCACCTATCTGCTTCACTGCGTCATGAAAAGCATAAATACTATGTTTTTTTAACGTATTAATCAAAATAATTAATATCTCTAGATAGGTATATTCTTTAAATATCCGCATATTTTTTTAAAGTACTTCAATAATCGCCGGTGAAAAGGTGATCATCGAAAACCGTTAATCGATCACTTCCCATCGCTACTTCCGCCACATGTCATCGAAACTGCATTATAATGATATCGTTAAGGTGCGAACGTTCTATCGATTATAATCGAATATCATTCGAATATAATCGGTAACGCACCGATAATGTGCCAAATTATAAGCGCACCGAAATAATAGCTCCTCTCACGCAAAGTGTCTATCAAAATTATATTCGTGTGGGGTGCATTTTTACCCCTCATGGGGTGTCCTCTCACCTCGGACACGCAAGCGTCAATACAATAATTGTTTCATTATTCTTCTATTAACTCCAGTCATGCAGTAATTTGTCTTGGTAGTAGGTACCTATTCGTGCCCGTGTCCATCTGGGGTCCATTTTGGCGGAATGCACGGGCCTGTGTTGCAAGTTGCAATGAGAATTTAAAAAATAAACATTAAATCTACATCGTTTTGTTTTCCAAAATAGAACAATGATTACTGTGAAATAGGATATTTAAAATCTTAAAGGGAGAGCTTGAAAAGAGAAAGAACTCCATTTTTCAGTTCGAATTTTAAGTTTGGAGTAGGTACCTACCTAATTAATAACACATTTTTCGGTTGCTTAGATATAAATCGAACTTTTGGACGCTTTGTGTTTTCAACGCATTGCCTGATTTATCAAGTCTTTTTAAAACAAGACGAAAGCCTTCACTAAAATCTTATCATTCGCCATGACCTCCATTAATCATTTTGCTCGAACTTGAAAAGTAATAGGTAATCTAATAAGGTAAAGGTTTCTTTTTGCTTCTTTACACCTTAAAAAGAAAAAGTGAACAAAAAAATCGAAGTGATCACTTTATATCCTAGTTTTATTTACGTAATTTGAATTTTGTGACGTGTCCTGTAAGGTCTAAAGGAAATAAAACACCTTTGATATTTATATAATATTCAAGAAACAGTTCTAGAAGCTTCGTTGCAGTCTATAAGTTGGCTAATAAAGACGAGCTGGGTAAAACGCAGGGCGGCGCCGCCCCGCCCTTCGGCAGTGCCTTTACGATGTGCAACTTACTTGGAGCAAAACCGATGGTTACAGAATTACGGAAACGGTGTTTTGAAAATAGTTTTTTAAATAAGTTTTGCAAAGAGGTTGGATGAATGATTTGAAAATGGATCGGACTAGATAACCCAATTTGAACATCGATGAGGTACTTTATGTACAACTGAAGTGTAAGAAGGAATTTAAAAATGGATTGATTTTCAGACGTAGGTACATAGTACATAAAAAGAAAAAGTTTTTAATGAAGGTATTGTTGATTGGAACTAATCTTGTTTTGAAATAAGCATTTGGTTTTACGATATTGGTACAAGGACTTAATCCTCACAGGTTTTCGAATTTTAAAAAAGCCTGAACTTTCAGGAAACCTTGAGAAATTATAGCATTCGGAAACTTTGAGAATTCAGAGAATAGATTCAACATTTTCTAGAAAACCATACTTCTTCGAACCGATATCTCACCAACAAATAACCGGTAAAGAAGCCTCATCCTGACCCCAGTGTATATAGCATAGATTAATTAGTTATTTTAGCCAAACGGAGGCGGGCGGGGTGTTAAAGCAATTAGGTTGATGCACGCGAACCTAGGGTGAAGAATAGGGTAGGTCTGAGGTGCAAAAAGGTGCTACTTGTTTGAAGTAAAACTTTTTGTTCAATCCTCCTTACTTCTATCACTTCAAAGCTTGAACCTTTTTGTTCAATTCTTTCTTCTATGGCTCAGCGAGCCAGTGGATCTTGGACTCTCAAGACTTCTCCAGACCTCCGGTTCTGAGCTGTCTCTCGCTAGGAGTAGGGGATTTCACTTCAATCCAACGATATGTAAACAGGTATGTACCTAATGTTGGATTGACGAATTGGAAGCAAAAAGTTGGTAGCTCCTTGGTACCTTATCTAGTTCCCTAGTACTCACTAGAATGCGATGATGTTGTCTTCCTAGCCGAAATTCGGCCACGGCGCGGGCGGCCAGTCTCAACGGAGACTAGTCAGGTGCGCAGGACATATATTAGTGTAGGTACAAGTGTGTGCGCAAGCATAGGTCTTTTTCCTCTCTCTCATAATCCAATGGGACGGCGGCGGCGGACTGACTCAACCGGGTTGAGGTCAGGCGCAGGACCAACGGCTTAGCGTGCCTCCGAGGCATGGGTAAGTGTACCTACCAAGTTCACTGCTGGAAAAAATATGGTTTCCTTTGAGATATGGCAACTCCTCTTCTATCCCCTAAGAGTGAGAGATCTTTTTAACTTGATTCTTTCAAATAAACAATGTGATCGGAAAATGGTTGCTGCAGTAAACATATCTGAAATGACACTTTGATAAATCACCAAATTGAAGCCAGCTGGTAAAAGTGCACTAAAATAGTTCCCAATTTGTCCCGCGACACGAACCAGAAGTACCAGGGCGTAATGAACTGATACATT
Organism: Eupithecia exiguata; assembly: GCA_947086465.1. NCBI lineage: Eukaryota > Metazoa > Arthropoda > Insecta > Lepidoptera > Geometridae > Eupithecia > Eupithecia exiguata. The sequence continues at coordinate 11,009,640 of OX352242.1, forward strand.
AATTAAGATCAAAGAGCTCCTCGTTGGTTCTGCTCGCCTGGTAGCTGACAGGCTGTTTGAAGCTTGATGGACTGACGCAGTTTGAGGTCAAACTGATATAAATAGTTTGAGACAGTTAATTTGACGAGTTTTTTCAGTTTGTAGATGGCCTGTTTCCCTTCTAATGCTTTTTTTCACAGTTAAGATGCACACGTCTCTCTTTATTAAAAGGTACCAAAGCTCCATGTACTTAGACACTTTACTAATGTCTGGTATACACTAAGCTAGTATTTCGAGCTAGTTCGTTCTAAGCGAGTAGCTTTCCCGTCCGAGTTATTTCATCGTCATCATTAAAATGAAAAAATAAAAAATAAATAAATTGAAGGCCTCTTTTTAGGGTTCCGTACCCAAAGGATAAAACAGGACCCTATTACTAAGACTCCGCTGTCCGTCTGTCCGTCTGTCACCAGGCTGTATCTCATGAACCGTAATAGTTAGACAGTTGAAATTCACAGAAGATGTATTTCTGTTGCCGCTATAGCAACAAATACTAAAAAACAGAATAAAATGAATATTAAAAGGGTCTCCCATACAACAAACGTGAATTTTTTGCTCGTTTTTGCTCGATATTGATAAAGGCACAGGTAGACGCTTGAAATATTCACAGAATATTTAGCTATATATCCACTTTAAAAATAAATAGTTGAATTAAAATAAAACAAAAAAATTTAGGGGGGCTTCCATACAACAAACGTGTTTTTTTTGCCGTTTTCATAGATAACGAATGGTACGGAACCGTTCGTGCGCGAGTCCAACTCGCACTTGGCCGGTTTTATTTTCACGCCAGCTCAATGGGTGTCATAATCATACTAAAATGAGACTAACCTAACTGTAGTCTCTCTCTGTCCTTTTTCTATGTAATTATAAACATAGCGAGCTCCATCAGGCGCTTCAGTAAACGTGCTCTTGAGTGTGAGACTGCGACTCAGCGGACGTAGTGTAGCACGCCCTTCGATTAGATGGAATGACGACCTGCACAAGACTGGCAGATGCTGGACGCTATGGTGGTATTCATTAAGGGAGATCTGTGTCCAGCAGTGGACTAAGTATATGCTGATAATTAAATAAAACATAATTGCAAAAACACATTGCCAAAAACAAAATACAAAAATACCTTTCCGTTCCAATTTCAAACATTATTGTAAAGTTGCACAAAGCGGCCTTGATAATCAGAAGAGCTTGAAAATTGGTTTAATTGTTCTGTTTTTCGAACTAACCTGATGTGTTCCAGACTTTAGCATCATAAAAACAATCCCACTTTGTTGACGCAACAAAAACGGGTAGTCGTCTAGCCGTGTCGGCCGTATCTTTACAATATTTATATTTGCCTTTAGATAATCTAGGAGAGGTTTTAGTCAAACAACGGAAATTAACCCCGCGTTCTAAATTTGAAGTTTGAAAAAAGGAAAGAAGTCGTTCGCAATCTTTTCCGGAATCAATGTTCCAATTTCAAACTTACAAATTAAAATTAAATTAAAACAAAAAATAATGAAAAAGTTTTTGGTACAGTTACAGCCTACAGATTTTTCATAACACAGTCGGTAATTAAATAGGTAGTAAAACTCAGAAAATAATTTGTTTTGAACTAACAAAGTAATATAAACTGGTAAAAGAAACAGTGTTTTACAAGAAAAGTCTAGATAAAAGAGATTAAACTTCTAAATAAGCAATCCTTCAGAATACATAAACAACGAAATCTAGATATGAATCTAGTTTATTTGCTTTTGCGAGATTCCAAATTCAAATTTTAATCTAGAAACGTAAGAACAGAACAAGATTTACTTTTTCTGTTTGTATATACTCGAACGATTTTAGATGTTAGATTTTGATCTGAGAATCTTTGGAGATTGTTTTTTTTTTGTTATTTTGGTAGTTTTGATAGTAAAAGAATGATACTAAAAATACCTTCATTAAAATAAAGTATAAATCGACTGTGTTCCTTTTTTGAAACTTGAACGTAAATAGTAACAGCTAGCTAATGTATCAGAACAAAGGAAGGGGCTTCCAGGAAAGAGCCCGTGCGTCCTTTGATTCCCTCCAACAACAAATACATTGCTTCCATATCGCTTCACTCTGCTTCCGCCCTGGTACTTCAGCTTTTAAACACAGTAAAATTCTACCTAAAAAGAAGTGATTATTATTATTATTATTTGTACTTCGAATTCTAGCTTATTTATTGAATAAAAGGAGATAAATGAGTGAAGAGAAAACAATAAATCTTTCTAGATAGTGACAAAGGAAAATTTAAAAGACTAAAAGTCATCTTCAATAATACTTAATTGCAAAAAGTAATTAAATATCCGACTTTAATGAGAAATCAGCAATGAACGTGTGCGCTACCGGATTACAAAGATAATTATATTACCCAGATTTATGTCCGAAAACAACATAAACCGAACAAGCAGCAGACTTAATACATCATTACTAGAACTTATTAAAATTACGTCAAAGAAAAAATATTACCAGAGGCCAGGCCAGCAGCTTTGCTACACCGCAAAATTTACGATAATGGGTACGAAAATAGCTATTTTCTAATATTGCACTATCTTCAATACGAGTGGTTCACATAAAATTAAATAATAATGAACTAATCGTGCCTGGAGAGCCGTACGAACAATGCTGTTTAATTTGTGCCCTTTGTCCGCTCGAATAGAAAATTTCATGTTCAACCGCCGGTTGAGACGCCATTTTCATTTTATTACCGGAGTTCTAAATGTAAATCACCGGCTTTGTATAGAGACAAGAGACGCTTCAGTTATTACGCTTGATGATTTTATTTATTCCTAAATAATTCGCGGTTAAATTTTTTATTGTCATTTCTTTACGAACTGCTAATAAATTTCGAATGCTTCTTCGTGGCACTTTGAGTGACACTATGCATAAACCAATGCTGATTCTTTTTTTGAATTTACGAACTTTTATATCACTAGTCGTTGGTAGAATGTATTCTTCCGACGAAACAATGATTTTTGTCGTTCTATTTTCAACTACTTTCTACGTTCCGTTACTAGGAATCATGAAATTCGGCGCGTCTTTGATTCAGCGTTTAGCTTAACATTACTGGAACCCAATGTTTGTTTTTCTGACTGTAAAACTGTTAGGATCGTAAACGGTCGTGTGTGGTCAGCCCTTACGACGAATTTCAACAGATGGGCAGAGATCAAAGACTCTGTAGTGATAAAAAAACCGTTGATGTGAATTTAAACTAACAACTTAGTACTATCGAGTTGGCTCTAACTCCGGTCTTGTCTATGATGTAAACCGGAAGTCAATTGTCATTTCCAAATAAATTAAGCAGCCGAATTTTTTCACGTTCCTTTTTTGAAAAAAAGCGAAGGGATTCTGTAAATTCCGTGCTGGGGTAAAAGTATTATTTTCTCTTATAATAATGTAAAACAGAATGGATAGATTTTCTTTCTCGTTACACGCAGTATATCCCTTTAATGTTGAGGGGAGCGTTTCCATTTTCCAGGTATTTTCCGCACTCCATATTGGCGGGATTTGCGGAGCTCAATAGTGTGTTCTATATCCGGCTAAAATAAGAGATATCTGACTATTTTTAGTTACGTAAATCTTCAAAAAGATAGATAGAGATAAATTTAGGCTATGAGCCACGAGTGAATGATATTGTGTGTGGCGCGGTGGGCGCAGGTCTGCCAGCGACGCAGGAGGTTCGATTCCCGCCTCGAGACAAATGTGTGTACGATCTGTAGACATTTGTTCAGGGTGTTCTGGTCGTTTTCTATGTATACAATAAAAAATATCTATCTATGTATTGTATTATATTATGTATACCAGTTGACTAGTACCCATAACACAAGCTCTGCTTAGCTTCGGTCTAGATAATGCTGTGTGAATTGTCCAGCATTATTTATTATTTATTTATTGTTACAAACATTAAGGAAACAATGCCACTTTTCTTAACCTAACATTCGATTGAGGCTGAGAGAGAAACTGTGAAAGTTTCTCTCTGATCTCATCTAAATTTAAGGCAAAATATTAGAGAAATTAAATTTTATACTACCTATGTTCTACATAACATTGTGTTAGATTTTGTTTTAAAATCTTCATAGAGCATACAAAAGAAAAAACATACAATTTCAAAAATATAAGTCGTGTGTATTGTAGCGAAGTCCTCCGTCTTTTCCCACGTCGCCCCTCCCTACCCCCGACGCAATCATTAGGCGTGCAATCCTCTCTACCCGTATGAGGCCCTGATACGTATTTATTCTCTAGCCCGGCACGCTGGGGAACTATTGGCGAATTTTCCCTTATTTTCCGGGATTTTCCCCTATTTTCCCGGCGAAGGGGCCAAACAAGGGCTCATGTTATGTTACGGAGCAATTCGTACCGTTGAAAATGTACGAAAATTGAGGCAAAAATGTGTGTTTTGTACTAAAACGCCGGTTAGAGTGTTTGTTGTGTTCGCCAAATTAACTGAAACTGCTGCGGTTAGTTAACCTGGAGATTTGCTGTTGGTGGAATTATGGGACGATTAGTTGTTTCTGGGTTAAAATGCTTATGTTGGCATTCGTTATTCTAACCATTCTGTACATACCTGAACCTGGCTGTTGGCCATTTTCTGTTATTTAGCTAAAGTCATTTTCACAACACATTGTAAGTTACTCAACGTTCCTCTTTGTTACAAAAAAAACAAAAAAGCATTCGGAATACCATTCAAATTTCGAACTCATCAGCAAAACAGTTTCCAAATTATCTATCCATCTTCGAAATTCAAATTCAACGAGCCAGTTCCCCGGTTATAATTATAGAGGGCACTAATGTTCCATTATCAAATGTCTGAGGCAGCCGCGATATTACCCGGGATAACCGGTAAACCGGGATTACTCCGGGAACCCGGATACGGGGATTTGCTAGGATCGGGCAACAGTCGAAATGATAAAAGATACGGATATGGGGATGTTTTCTTTCTTTTAAAAGGTATTTTTGGTGGTTACATTTTGGGGGAATGTTCCTTGGGACTTAACAGCTTAGTTTTAAAAGTTTTATTTCTTTTTAACGTGAATAAAAACAATGTTTTGAAACGACTGTTTCAACAAAAATGTAGAGAGAAAGTAGTATACGTCTAAATCTGAGGGTCCAACCAACAAAATAATGTATTTAAATATAGCACATTAATCGAAGTGACCAGGCGGTCAGCATCGCGAGAAGGTGTCGTCTATAATTTATTACCAGCGCCTAATGCACGACGCTGAGTGATAGCGGAGCGATATGATACCAGGATAGCAGTGACGTGGTTAAGTGCGATCGCTTGTACGCCGATACCGCGGGGACTCGGCGACTCTACACGGTTATGCGAGCCTGGTGTCTCAGGGGTTTTGGTTTTGATAAAAGTGACTGTACATTACTTTGCTGTGTACTTTTATAGCGTATCGTAGTATCGTTATCATCATCGTGAATGGCTGTAAAAATCCCCCATTGGATTTGGATTTACAAATCATTAATTGGATATATAATTCGATACTTTGCTCAAGAATAAAAATAGAACTAATTTCAAACTGACCATGAACTCATTTAAAATTGGAACTGCATTAAGGTAGAGGTAAATCGTACATAGAGAAGGTAGAGCATTCCAATTCAAAATTCGAATGCTTTTCAAAACAATAAAAACGTTAAATCATAACACTCTCTATAGCCTGATAGAAATACATTTCGAATTCAAACTTTTTCATAATCTTTGTTGCCAATGATAAAGCAAATAAGAAATATAAGAACAAATTTGATAGTTTGTTCTGTAGATTAGTAATATCTTAGGTAACCTGAAACCTTTAAATGTTATTTCTATTAATATTTCTCATAGATGTCGTTCGTATTTGAGTAAAATGTCAAGTGAACCTGCGTCCGGTACGTAAATAGTCTACACATGCGCCATTATAGTATAAAGCTGGATTATTAAGACTCCTACGAGTGGCACGCAAACGTGTCGCGGCTGGGTTACATGGCGCCGGGATATTACAACAAACACACAGTTATTGCAACAGTCTACGGTTAGCTTAATTGTAAAAATTCAAATTTGTCTCTTTTATTAATAAATAAATAATTATGGATGCCTCTTTATATTAAAAATGATCTTCAAAGAGATCCACCAAGAAGACTATCTAGGAATTGGAGGCTGTCACTCTTATTGCTTCACCATGCTTACTATCCACTAACCTGACCAGCAGTTGAAATCACATGCTATTTTATTTCAAGATTTATCTTGGTGGAACTACACAACACAATTATTATTATCTATACTAATATTATAAATGCGAAAGTGTGTTTGTTTTTTTATTTAGTTATTTTGTTTGTCCATCCTTCTCGTCCTAACTAAGCAACCAATCGGCTTGATTTTTGGCATGGAGTTAGTTGAAAAGATGGAAAGTAACATAGACTTTATATACTTTTTATCCCATAAATCAGTTCCCATGGGACAGAAATAACCTTAAACAACGCGTGCGAAGCCGCGAGCAGCAGCTAGTTAATTGTAAATACTATTTTTTATAATTTTTGGGCTGAAATATTGCATTAGTAGATGTGGAATAAAACATACTAACATACTTTTTATTCCATAAATCAGTTCCCGTGGTATAGAAATACCCATTGACCGTGTCCATAGAAACAACGCGTGCGAAGCCGCGGGCGGAAACTAGTAACTCATAAGTGACAAAACTCTTTCAATAGCTCCTCTTTCAACTTCTTAATTTAAAATTTACCGATGACAAAAAATCAGGAACGCTACATCGCCTTGATACAAAAAGCGTTCTAAATTTAAATCAATGACGGCTCCATGTAAGCCGCTCTGCGTCAGTAAGTGGAATCGTACGTACATTTCCAAGTATGGCCGCGTCACCCGGCCCGCTTTCAACACAATTACTAACTTTATAAATCACTAACTATAACCTTTGTCTTAAAATTTCTCTGTTAGCTTATCTAAGATAATCTTCTTGCATGTTCTTCGAACACACACTTCGAACAATTACATTTTAATTTACGTTTTTGACTCAAGTTTTCATACGATAAACGTCAAATCAAAGTACTAAACGTGACAAAGGTGCTAAATTGTCCAATTATTTTTAAGCTATGAGTAAAGTCGGCCTAAAATGACTCGCCAAGATGTTCATTTCAAAAATCTCTGAACTTCAAAACGTGTGTTCCATTTCCAATATCAAAGATAATTCGATTCTTTTTTCAAATATCTAAAGAGGTGACGAGATAAAGAGGTTGATTATTTCATTAAATTGTCTTAATACACGTCAATTGGGTTGGGGTGATGATAAAAACTTGATGGTTTGGGTGTTTACCAATTTTAAAGGTTTTCTGGCAGAATTGCGTGAAGGAATGTTTTTATAAGCCATTATGTCAGGGACCGTGTGTGATAGAATGTTACCGTAATGAAGTAAGTACTTACTTATGGACTTTAACTAGATTGCTCAACGTCCATTAAATAAATCAACAAAATAAAAATCATTATCACAATTATTAATCCATAGATTACACATTGAAATTCATAATTACTAATTTCAAATATTAAATAAATAAAATTATTAAACATCTGACTTTTTCTTGTAAAGCAAGTCTCTTTTGGCATTTTCATATTTTGAAAAATCAGTCAATCAATACCTACTACCTACTTACTAGATTATGAATGCTTAAACAAAATCTGTCACTATTAATTCGACTCGGTAAACGTAGTGTAGGACGCCCTCCTGCCAGGTGGGATGATGACCTGCGAAAGACTGCAGGCAGATGCTGGATGCGTCAAGCTGAAGACAGGGCGCTATGGTGCTCATTAGAGGAGGCCTATGTCCAGCAGTGGACTTACATAGGCTGATGATGATGACCGTTAACTATCTCAATAGATAATCATGAAAACAAGAACGCCTGACTTGATTGGTCATGATCGCCTATAGTTATAAATTTTTAGTTATGCCTATGATCTATTATTTATTTTAGGTAAGTACGTAGACGACTGGGTATCAGAGAAATTCCAAATGAAAATAATTAAATCTTAACCTATCACTAACCCCCAGTTAACTCTCGGTGCAAGTTGCCGTAGCGTGCTCAGTCCGGAATGTAAATAGAATTACAACGGCCCAGTCCATACACCCTCCTTCACCAAACTCTTACTCTAACTGCACAGAACCTCCTTATACATCACCTCTTTACATCTCCCACTCTCCACTGACTCTATACAAACTACGCAATGGTCACTGAAGAAAGCGGAAAAGTCGTAGAATTGTCGTTTTGTAGCAATGGGTAAAAAAGTCTGCTTAAGGCCCGGTTTCCACGGCAGCGGAGATGTAAAATCGCGTTATCTACTAAATCTCGGATTTCTACAGTCAAAATCAAATATCAAAAATTCTTTATTTCCATAAATACGAAAATGTAAACTTAGAAAAGGTCAAATTCTTAAAATAAAACTCTGACACGGAAATAAAGTGGTACTTTTGATTTCTGTCGCTTCGGTATGTAGATTAAAGTAAAAAAGCGACTAAGAAACCCCTTAGCCTGTTAGTTGTTATTTTTCGAGTTGGAGCAAAACCCGTCCCAAGCTATTATCTTCTAAATAATCTGATATTTTGTAGTAAGCCTTTTTTATGAAATGAAATATGAAATGAAATATTTCACAGAGATAGCTAAAAATGTTAAGGTAGAGTCACCTTAACATTTCTAGCAAGCAAGGTGCCAATAAGTCCTGAAATACCTGGCTACTTTCAGTTCTGAATATCTGAAAAAGGTTTCCAATACCTGAAATACAGCGATTACTGTCTCACCTGTCAAAATGTCAAACGATAACCTGCTGTGAAACTGTCTAATACGTCATGATAACCAACTGATAATCGTGTTCTTGAAGTGATTGATAAGAATTGGGGAAATGCTTTGATAATCATCAGAGATTGTAGAGTTCTTAGTTTGTCGACAAAAAAACGGTAATTTACTTAACTGAATTGAATAAAAAAATATCTTTGGCTACACCTACTTAGGAGGTGGGCCTAAAATTATTTTCGCCAAAGCCTAGACGTTCTCGATTCAAAAGCTCAAAACTTATGAACTGTTTCAGTTCCATATTTAAAAAAAAGCGTTTCGTTCTTGGCTACACCTACTTATGCGGTGGGCCTAAAATTATTTTCGATAAAGCCCAAGACGTTCTCGATTCAAAAGCTCAAAACTTATAAACTGTTTCAGATGGTTCCATATTTAAAAAAAACGTTCCATTCTTTTTTTGAATGGTTATGAAGTACTCAAATATAGGATGTTGTTAAGCAATATTAACCATTACGACGTAACTTAAATCCAATTTCCCATTCCCAAGACTAAAACTCGAAATATAATTAAAAACAGATAAACAATCCTAATTAAAGCCATATTTTATTTTGTGTCGCTAACAGTTTTTTTCCTTGTTTCAGACGCGATGGGTGAGTCCTACACATGGCAGACAGAACGACACAATGGTGGTATAATTTATTATGGATGCGTTATTCTCCTAGTTAAAGTTTCCTATTCAAAAATAACTCGCAAGGACCACATCATCATCATCATCAGCCTATATCAGTCCACTGCTGGACATAGGCCTCCCAGAGACGAAATTGCGAATTATTTTAATAGTATTCTTCGCTTATTTTTTTACTCGCATTCACTGCCCAGATACCTATTTTAATTCTCTAAAATACGCAATTGCGTGTTTCATATAATTTTTTTTTTGTGCAATCAAGGTTGCCTGGGAGAAATCGCTCTCAGCGATAAGGCCGCCTTTTGTGCTGTTTTTTATGTTATGATTTTTATTTTATTCATGTAAATTTTTAATACCATAAATCAATCTTTCATTCATTCAAATTGGTACTCTAATTCGGTGTATTATAAATAAGAGTACCAATATCGGCGGAAACAAAACACGCAATTGCGTATGGGTGAATAAAAATAGGCCTCCGCCACGTCTGGTGCAGACTGATCTGCTTCTTGGGCCATGAAAGTGTTAAAAGCGATTTTACTGCAACTTAAGGAAAATAGCGCATCCAAAGATAAAGCGGGTCACTGGTTGTGCCAGACAGACAGACAACAGGAAGACTCATAAATCAAAAGCGCGTAAAAAGATCATGCTAACAAAAATTCCAATCTTCATAAAACCCGGGAAAATAATTATACTTGGCCGAACTTTTTTTTTTACTCTTTCAGATATTTTAACGTACAATAAGTCAATCGGGCAACACTAGGAGTCGTCGGATTCGCCTCGCGTCATAAACTTTGATTAGGTCATTAAAGAACGTTAATTTATTCCCGTTCGAACTCTCATTTGCTATAAACATGCTAGAATGACCCATAAAACTTTTACGCTAAAGTTCATTTCGCGATGGGAGAAACGCTGCTCGTGTGACCTTTACACCAACACTTTTCGCGTGTAATCGAACCTTCGCAGTAATTAAGCTTACTGTGCGGAAATGTGAACTGATGTTCGAAATTTAAATTTTTATCGGACTAATAAAGCTGACACGGATGTTCTAAACTCAAACTGATTTAAATTCTCAAACAGCTTGTACACTGTCATATTCGTTATTTTCAAACGAGTAGTAAAATAGTGGGATTCGAACGCGAACGGTCCGAATTCCTTTTGCGTTTCGTTTTATAAAATAAATGTAATCCAAACAATATCCATCGGACACGGTAACACACTCAGGCGTTTCGCTATTTATCATATAAAATACATACGTTTACAGAGACGGCTCAGAGCTGGATCCAGATATTAAAAATAGAGGAATAAAGGAGGTTAGACTTACTTTTTCCCGTGGATTCGCTCACGTTTTCTGAGATGTCATACCATGTCCTATCACAGGATACTTCTTCCCAGGATCAAACCTCGACTTGTTAAAAATCATCTGTAATTTTATTGAAAGTCTAAAATAAGAGTCAATTCAAAAAAAATACATGAAAAGGTTTACACCTCTTGGATTCTCTCTCCCAAATTATATGTCCTGACTCCGCGTCTGGTCATAACTCTGAAATTGAACTGTTCCGTCTCTCTCACACTCCGTCTGAGTGACAGAGAAGAATAATGTTCTTTTTTCAAATCGTGTTATCGGGTTGTCTGTCTGACTGTTGATTTGTTCTTATTGGGGAACAATATTAATTACTCAAGCACGTTCTGTAAGTCGATAGGTTTTGATTTAAGAACTCATTCTTTTCTAACGTTTTTGGTTCCGTACATAATGATAGTAGATCACTAACGAAATACAATTACATACATAACTCTTTTTTTATAGGGTTGGGGATCTCAGTTCGGTGGTAGATCTATTCTGCAAGAGGCGCTGCTGCCCGCCCCCCGGTGTATGTCTCTTAGTTGCCTCTTACGACACCCACGGGAAGAGTTGGTGTGGTGCAAACTCTAAGCAGCACCACACGGCTACACTAAGTCCAGCCTTAAGAATCCGGCGACATCTGCTCGCAACTTCAATTCGTGAATTATTACGTTCCGTAATACCAAAAATGATGATTGAAAACTTTTTGTATTTTCGACATTGTGTTGTTATTCTGTAACTACACAATATAAGCTATGTTCCTTAACAAACAAAACGTAAGATATTGTTGTTTTTAATACAAAACAAATAGGACGAAAACAGGTCATTTTCGACGTAAAAATATTCAAAATCCGATTTTGCATGTTTCTGCTTCCATTACAGTATAGGTGTGTATTATTAAGAAAAAAACAACCAGAAACCAAGATATATACTTTTCGAATACAAAAAACAACATGATATGGTGGAAATAAGCTCGAATTACAAATCATTTTGGTAGTACGTTTGTATGGGTAAATCATCATCCGCAGGCCTCTTAAGTTTGCAAAACCTGACTCTGATATCTATAAAATAAAATCAACTAAAACATAAACATTCGGGTATTTATGTAAATCATAAATTGTTATCCAAAGATACTATAAAATAATAACACAAAATAGGCACTTATCATTCGTATCCCAGGCTTTCTTACCCTCCCACGGGTCTCTAAAAATGATTAATGGTTCCGTACAAGCAATAGTCAGACATACAAGGCAACTCTGATTCTATCTGTTGTTATTACTACTTGATAATTACGGCTAGATTGGTACCGCTGATATTGTGTTAGATATATTCAGTTTTAGTTCATAATATAATAAATATCTTTGAATATTTTCTATTACATAAATCAATAATTTTGCAATCTTTACACACGATCATCTAGTCGCAAAGTAAACGAAGCTTGTGCTATGGCAACTTAAAAAACATTGAGAGCGGGAAATAAAACAAAGTGTTTTTTTAAAGGAATCTAATATTTGTAATAAAAAAACAAACCACTAAATATGAACACTATCTATTAAGATCAATAACACCAATAAGGTTGAAATTGTTTTGGGAAAATATAAATTTGCTCCAATTAATTGTAAAAAACAAGTTTTTTTTTTCATATTTTTGTACTATCGTATTTTAAATAATAATAATTATGAAAAAAAAAAATTTTAGAGGAAAGATATGATATTGAAGTAGAAGTTTTAATGATTTTTTATTCATTTTGAGTTTCCTGTTTTCTGTGAGGGTTAAAACCCCGCGCTGCTCTTGTGTATTTTTACAGTGATTTATTATAAAACTACACAAAATATTGTAAAATGAAGTAATTTATCGTGTAGATACGTTATTAGTATTTTTTTGTGATTAGTTTCATTACTTTTTACCCGACTACCAACAGGGGAGGGTTATGATATAAGATGAATTTTACAAAAATCTTTAAAAAGGTGAGGACGGGATTGGGCAATTTACCGCGGAGCCCCAATAAGTAGATACTTGTTTTTTTACTCCATCGAAGCATATGCCTACGGTTACATTTCATACACTTGATATTGTTATACTCATTATATTTTTAAATAAAAAAACATAAGTACCTTCTTCGATAAAAGTAAAAAAAGGGAGATGAGCCATTACCATCTCGAAAGTGTATGGTCAGGTCCAACTATGTTCCCTTACCTCAGTCATAGTCGGACCGGCGGCGCGGGCGGTGGCGTTTGTGTTTCGCGTGCTTGCTACGACGTATAATTTTGTGTGATTTCGACTAAAACACCACGACAATGCCCTCATGTTCGTTCACCAGGTGTACAAATAGCTTCAAAACAAAAAACAAAGCCCAAGGCATCACATATTTTCCTGCGTAAGTAGATACACCAAACTTAAAATTTTCTGATAATCCGATACCTTATCATTATTTCATCTGTGACACGGTACAGTTTTTGAGTGAGCGCTGGTAGAACGTACCGTGTCTTCCTTTTTTTACTTTTATCGAAGAGTACCTTTATTCTTTTAACAATATTTTATTTTTTATTTTAAGACCAACAGATATAACGTTAAAGGTTTACAAATAATTTCTTACACTGATATAGCACTTACAGGTCTTTCAAGAAATGACAATTACGTAATTATGTTCCTAATAAAATACATATTAAATCAGAGAATTATACAAGCCTAATGCAACAAGAAAATCCTCTACTTAAATGTAAATTATTTACACTAATATGATAAAGAGGGATGATTTGTTTGTTTGAATTGAATAGGCTCCGAAACTACTGGACCTATTTGAAAAGTTCTTTCACCATTAGAATTCTACATTATCCCTGATGAACATAGGCGATAGAATATACCCGTGCGAAGCCGGGGTAGAGCACTAGTATTATGTTAACACATAGTCTAGAGATATACTTACCAAAGGAATATCCAAAGTAGCTACGTACCTACTTTGGAAATACCTCCAATTCCGAAGTACATACTGATAATGAATTCCCGTTGATCATTTAGATATTATCAACAGCTTTTTCATAAGATCTCAGAAATGATAATTTACGATACAAGATAAACTAGGGAAAGAAAAAATCCCCAGTAATTATCAATTACAAGCGCTTATTAACAATTATAACTACGGCTATTGCAAATTGAGCATTTAGCTTGCTAACGCTATTGTTACGCTGGTGACGCTTGTTTATATTAATAAAAACGACGTTTTAATAAAAATTGGTGATACAAGTCGTGTACATAAAGAATGGGATTGCATATCGCAGCTGAAAGCATGGTGTTAAGCTTAGATCCTATTTTGATCAAATGTGATAGGGAATGAGACCGGAAGAGCATGCTGTCCTGCTGTCATTTTGAATTTCAGTATTTATCTACACGATTTATAACTGGTTTTTGATTTATTTATGTAATTGCTTGTAAAGCGATTGGTCCAAACAAATTCGCAACACTCATAACGAAACAAGAAAACAATAAAACACAGATGAAAACGTCCAATGAAATCAAACACTCGTTCACAGGGAAATTAAATTCCCGCCAAAAACAACCATAAACAAGCAGCTGAACGAAAGGGAACGAACCAATCGAGAACAGATTCAAATTTCGAACCGTTCAGTTCAAGATGGCGACCTTCGCAAGTCGTATATCAATCCTGATTTACACGGTCGCGGCGAGGTCGACGACCGACCGAATTTCCTCCACAAATGCACTCCGCAAGTAATTTATTTGTTACCATCTATTATTTTGTAGACACACAAGGTCCTAAACACAGCTGACGTTAATATATCATTTTACGCGACGGCGGGCGCTCTCCCGTCTCTTTCTACCTCACGCGGTGCGCGTAGGAGGGAACAAGACAGCGACAAGGGGCAGAGTGGTTTGTGTTTTCACTTTTTATAGTAGCAATATATTTGATCAGCTGATCGTCATGACGTTTACTGCTATAGAGCCAGTGCGTTATTTAATTCATAATTTATATAATAGTGGTTTTTTGTTGGGCAGGTCGTGGTTTATTTATGTGGAATATTTATCTAATATCGGTCAGTGTGGTCGTCTCGAACGATAAATTCAACGTGTGGTTTTCGGTAATTTCGCGTTTATTTATTTATTAACGAATTTATTATAAATCAATGGGCGATAATTTATATTAAATAGCTCGTTTGGTTTGAATTATTCTATTTTAACAGGCTGCCAACATGTTGCATAAAGAATGGCAAAGTTATGTTGCAGTGGAACACTACATTTTGGGCAGAACGAGAACGTGAATTTGAATTTGGACTAGAAATATTTACATTCATTCATATAAGTTGCATGATCATGTATTTAAAATTAAAAGTTATCAATAAATGTAGATTTTAAAATCCGTGAATTTATAGTTGTAAATTTAGAACGTAGATATTTCCAAAACCTCATAAAATAACATATACATAACAATAAACGATATCAACTCTTTAGACATAAAAAGAAATAAAAATGACCAGTGAGGTAACATGTGTAGCCTTATTGCTATAAGCTATCTCTTCCAGGCAACCTGTGTAGGCAAGGACCTATACAATAACAAATCAATAGATACAAGATACTACGATTTCTACAAAATACTTACCTAAATTAAATATTCATACGAAAATAATAATAGATAACAAAAATACAATTTTCCCATCTTGTAAACAACCAGTCGACTAAAACTAGTAATGTTTGTACCTCAAAAACTTGCGGAGGGTAGAGGGGTGAAAGACGGGGTGGTGGGGGGACCCTCTGTAACTAAATTTTCAACTGTCACGTAGATTAATGATGCCAGCCCGTGCGATACGCGCTAATGCCTGGGCCTTAGTGTGGATACGACATTTTATAAATAAAAATAAATAAATAATGCTGGATAATTCACACGGCATCATCAAGCTACACTAGCGTTATATGGTCACAACATAATTATATCATTGTCATTTATTAAACCTGCCTTTTACCTACCTACTGCTCAATTATATTAATTCTTTTTAATTTGTCTGAATTAGACCCCTGTCCCTAACCATGATCACGTTGTATTGTGGTAAACAATCTCGATGAAAAAAACATATTCGTTTATGCGTATCTAATAAAGGGTCGATATTAGATTGTGCTAAAATTGACACAAAGATAAAAATACTGTGAGTTGCAGAACATGGCATTTTCACGATGAAATGTTGCATTCGACTAGACACATTTCGGTACTTACTCTACAAAACTGAGTTCTGTCTGAAAGCTAAACCACCTTCCTCCAAAACTTTCACTACACGAAAAACAAAAAAATAAATAAAAACGGAACGGGGTATGTCCACATTAATCTTTCGCTGCGACGCGGGGTAGAATGGATTTCGGAAATCGATTGCCTCCAAAAATATTTACAGGCCACGTGTGTAGCACGCACTGAACGCACCTTTACGTTTTATTTACTAGCTGCCGTCTGTGAATTCACTTGAAATAAACAATTAAATGTAGGTTTTTAAATCCAAATTGCCTTTTCATCATTTGCAAAATCATGCATTTCAATATCATCCTGGTTACTTTATATTTTGGCTAGATTCATGAGAACCCGGCAACTTGATGTTCGATTTTCAAATAAAAGAACACATAAATCCTATAAAATGCTGTTCTACAGAAATGATTTCGATTTTCATATTTTAGAACCAACTATCTTCAGCCCGCGGCTCCGAAAGCGTTTTTTTTCGAGATTCAATATAACTACATACAAGTTATCCCGGGTTTTAAACTACATCTAAGCAAAAACTCAGCCCAATCCGTTCAGTTTTTTTTTGCGTGCAGGGGTAACAAACATCCATCCAAACCTAAATAAAAGTGTGACTAAAGAAGTATCCTCTCGTGTTCTACTTTCAAAATCTTACATATCCCAAAAACAGTTTCGAATTTAGAGCGAACTGTCTCTTCTTGGGTGTAATTAGCTGCAAAGCGTCTGGCGATGGCAGCGCCGCGGGGTTCTTCGTTAGGATACATCCTCGATGTCCTGTTAGCCTGGTACTCTGGATCGATAGCATGCGGGTTTTATAAGCTTTTTGAGGGTAAAACAAAACGTAAAAGTAAAGCGTGGTAGATCAGAGCATTTTAAGCTACATTTTCGCATGATAGGTCCGTACTCCTTAGCCATCCTGTTGTCCTGGTTCTTTTGGATCGATAGTGTTGCTTGTTTGCGGATTTTATAAGCTTTATGAGGTTATGAGTCCCTAGTTACCACACAGCTTGTTAGTTACGTTACGGTTACGTTACGAGTCATCTGGTAGAGAACATTGACAATAAAATAGGAAGACGCCTTTCAAAATCTTTTTCGGTCATGTAGATTTACAGCATTGGTGCAATTATTCTATTGTCAAGATCACCATTACAAAATTAACCTGCCATTCCAAAGATCACAGAGTTAGCAATAACTATAGGCAGCGTTGCGACCCCGTGTCATACCCGCTTGTAATTTTTCTCCAAGTCGGCATGAATAATCAAATTTTTCTATACGTTCCGCATTTACTACCCACATAACCTACACAGCCTAAACGCCCCCCATAAACAATGAAAATCAGACCTTTATGCTGAAACGATAAAGTCTATATTTAAGTGCGGCCCGCTAGGGTTGTGAAATTTATGAAAATGACGGGCCGCTTGTATGTTGTCCGACCCTCGTGACTGGCACAATTCTGTATCGGAGTGTATTTTTGCTTTTTTTATTACATTTCTGTGGTAATGTTGAGCCTCCGTCACTCTAAGCACAGTTGCATATGAAATGGGCTCTATGTCTTTGAGATTAGGTTTGATATTGCCTACAAGCAATAATTAGACCCACAATTGGAAATTCAGAATTTATAGAGTTCTTTTGCGTGGCATAACTTCAAAACGTTTTTTTCTGAGAAAATAAAAATTATTAAAATAAAATAAGGGTTGTAACCCTTACTTTATCTCTTCAATCAGTCCATAAAATCCACATTTTGCTATCTGAACTGTCAATAACATACAACTCTACATTTCAACCAATCGTGTACACGAAACTCACTAAAATGTAGAACTGACACCTGAATTTAAATCAGACATGATAACTACACTGGCAATAAAATTCTAGTCTATGGTGTTCTGAATTTGAAATTTGACAGCCCTTAGCGTGACGTCTACGAAAGCGCGGAGTCATCAATCGCATTACTTGTGTTTGCGACTGTCCTTCGACTTGTGGGGAGTGTCCTAATGCCTGTGTTGCCGACTGTCCCTGGTACTTTCGACTGTACAGACTATCAAATTGTAGTAAAAACACACCCTACATTACTTGCAATTTCCCAAATCTCTCTGAATACTTATTTTTCCGCTGATTCTAAAGAGGAGAGGTTTTTTACGTAGTTTTGTGTATTTTCATGCATATTAAAAACTAGCAGCGCCTTGCGGTTTCACCCGCGTAGTTCCCGTTCCCGTGGGAATTCCGGGATAAAAAGTAGCTATGTTCTATTCCAGGCTATAATCTATCTCTGTGCCAAATTTCATCCAGATCCGTTCAGCCGTTCTGGCGTGATAAAGGAACAAACATCCATCCATCTATCCATCCATCTAAACTTTCACGTTTATAATATTAGTGAGATAGAGCTATAAACTTGTGTAGATAGGCACTTACATACGGATTTTGTATAAGTTACGTATCCTAAAATATTTTTAAACATACGCGATCTGAACTCATATTTATAAATAAACGCGATAAATACCCGTTAAATAGTATTTACAATTACGTATCCTAGTAATTCACAAAAATGTGTATAATTGTGTTTGTGTGCTAACGCTAAAACTACTGAACTGATTTCGCTGAAATTTTGCATTGATGTAAGTCATGTTCTGGATTAAGGTATATTTCAAAAATTCAATAACTTTATTTCTTTAGGCTTACAAAATAAGCACTTAGACAAGTCAAATTTTATAGATAAACAGCTTAATACTAGTAATTATTATCAAATAAGAAAGAAAATGTTATTGATTTTGTTCGCTTCAATTTTTTGTTCAATTTATAGGTTACATAATATGTAATCTCAAAATGCAGATGTCCTAAAAGCAAACTGAGGTACCTAACCTACCAGAGGAAGGGCTGCAGCTTCATCTTATGCATATTTAACACCTTCACTGCGTTCACTGCGACGCAGGAGGTTGCAGGTTCGATTCAAACGTTTGTACAATCTGCAAATATTTGTTCTATGTAATACTAGTTTCTGCTCGCGGTTTCACACGCGTTATTTATTCCCATTCCATAGGAACTGTTTTATGGGATAAAAGTAGATTAAGTTTGATTCCAAGCTTATAGCTACATTTATGCAAAATTTCACCATGATCCGTTCAGTAGTTTTGGCGTGCAGATGTAATAAACATCCATCCAAACATTCGTATTTATAATGTTAGTGTGATTTTATATTGTGTTTACTAATCAAACATTTATTAACAAACAAAATTACAATCACATAGTAGAACTAAATGAAAACTAGTAAGTATTAACAGTTGAGCCAACTGCAGACTGTTGCAATTAATCTACAGGTAGCTTAACTCATTGAATTAATATAATATCAGTCATCTAGTACCCAAAACACAAGCTCTGCTTAGCTTGGGGCTAGATGATGCTGTGTGAATTTTAAAAAAAACATTTAGTAAAACTCCATGACTAATAAAATAACACAAAAAAGATTGATAGCTCTGTTGATAACCTAACTATCGACCGCGGATTGACCTAGCGTGCAACGATGACGTCACAAGACGAATCGCGCCATGATCGATGACGAACCGTCCGTCTCAGTGTCAAGGCCGAGTTTGACAGCTGTCACGCGGATCTGACAGCCGCTGTCAGTTGAAAAACGCGCGCGTAATGGATAGCTTTCCGTCGGCCATTTTGGGTCGACGAACCCTGTTTTATATGTTGTCAAAGTTTTGATTGTTGGTGGCCGTATCTAATAATCACCTGGACTTTTGAGTGGGTTTCTTGACTTTTCGGGAGGTATATATGTATACCTACATATATACACACATATAATATGTATACATATAGTACCTATTTTCAAAGAAAATTACAATCAAATAATAGAATTCAATTAAAACTAGTATTTACAATTGAAACAATTGAGCTAACTGCAGACTGTTGCAAACAATCTACAGGTAGCTCAACTGATCCATATTCCAATACCAGTCTATGTGTGCAGTGCAGTGCTATGGCGCGAGTTAGGTTAGGCCCATGTCCAGCGGTGGACTTACATAGGCTGAAGATAATGATGAATCAATTGCAGGAAAAATAATAATAAATTAACTATGCTGGCCATTTCATACAACAAATAAACCATCTATGGATTTTTATGGGAGGATAAGTAAAATCGCTACAAAACCATGGACTCCCTAATAAATGACGACTTGACGTCCTGTGTGGCGCAGTGGACATAGGTTCGACGCAGAAAGTTGCGGGTTCGATGCCCGAGACAAATGTGCCTACTAGATCATAGAAACAATAGTGTAACAGATCCTTGTCAAATCACGTCATTCGATTGACAGGACTCTGACGTAGGTCCGACATTAATAGACAACCTTAATCAAGAACGTATGGGTTTCAGCATAGATGAACCATAAAGCAAGAAGCTTTTTCTAATTTAATATTAGGAAAATTGAAGATAAATGTAGACTTACTAACCTTCTGTTGAGTTAGAGATGACATAATTTCTTGACCCTATCACTGTACAAAAAGAAAAACACTCTTATTGCCCAAACAAAGATGGTTTGGCCTTAATCAGTTGGCAGGGGAACTGGTGATCGCAGTTAAGGTGTTAAAATACACAGGAGGAAGCTGCTGCCCTTCCCCTGGTAGGTTCACTTAGTCGACTCTTGTGACATCCACGGACTGAGTTGGAGGGGTCGATTTTTAAGCCTCGACCGCCACGGAATATTACACGGTATGTTTTGTATCATCATCATCAGCCTATGATAGTCGACTGAACAGAAATACAGGATAATCTTATTGTATAACCTACTAGCAGCGCCTCGCGGTTTCACCCGCGTAGTTCCCGTTCCCGTAGGAATTTCGGGATAAAAAGTAACCTATGTCCTATTCCAAACTATAATCTATCTCTGTGCCAAATTTCATCCAGATCCGTTTTGCCGTTCTGGCGTGATAAAGGAACAAACATCCATCCATCTATCCATCCATCTAAACTTTCACGTTTATAATATTAGTGAGATAGTGAGATTATGCAGAACGGACTTAGCTTAAATTTAAGTTGTGATTAGGCTTATATTTTATTTTATTTATTACTTATGTGGAACAATTAGGATTAACATTTAAAAAGACTAAATTACTTAACTTCCTATGGAAATGTTCCAGATTCACTATTTTTGCAAGACCAATGAAAATAATGAAGTAGAAGTTGCAATAGTTGGCACATCGAAAACTATAAAATTACCACCTTCAAAACTCCCGTAAAATTTTCAAGGTAACCTCGTCCAATTGACACTGACAAATGACTTAGTCACTTGTGACAATAGGGTATATGCATAGGACTTCAAAAAAGCTGATTATTTATATTTGTATTCTCTGTTGATATAGAAATAAGTAGGTATATCTGCATACTAATTTTTGATGTTTTTATTGTGAAATTTTATCATTGAAAAGGAGATATCTTATGCCTCTATCACAAAAAATCTAAACGTGACGTCACCGTTCACCGTATTGTCGTGACGTTTTAGCGGGATATCTTTTTTGAAAGAAAGATTGATTAGACAAACACACAGACAAAAAACATTATGGTTTTTATAATTTATTTGTTCCTAATTTTACTTTGGTTGACAAAGAAGCATTTCGAGTTAACAATCTGAACGGCGACATCACAGAGTCAGCGTTTTTATCACTCGAAACTGAGTCCAGTTTTATTTTTCTTTTTTTCCATAATAATTTTAAATATTTTTGGTGTTTAATTTTTTTTTGGTATGCAAATAGCATTCGACAATCGATCAAAAAAATCAAAGTCTATGCTGTACGCTAGTCGCTGTGAATCAGTAAACCTAACAGAAATAAAAAACAGACTATGATCTAGTAAAACTTCCATTAGATGTATAGATGGTTAGCAACCATACTTTCCTCCAGAGCCTTCAAACGAAAAACAAACACTAAGGTATCCACTATCGATCTAAACTACGATGATACATGTCAGGCCCACCCTACAAGCCAACGACCCTGCGGACCCTTCAAACAAATCCAACCTTGAGGGGTAAGACGAAGACACATTTTCCACTGACAGCTCAACTTTTCTTACGACATTCCGATGTCTATGTGTACCAGTATACCTACTCCAAGTTTCGGATAGAACAGGATGGTTAGGGAATGTGATCCTTATTGTGTGGGGGATAGAGTCTGGGCGGACCCGCCCTAGCTTGGGCGGGAGCAATTAGGAATGCTTTGGTATTAAAAACGCAGTTTTCAGTTTTTCCTGGGTTAATATTGTTTTTATGGCGAGAAAAAGGAAGTCGGTTTCAAGTTATTTTTGCGAAGTTTGAGGGCGTTTTGAAAGGCAAATAGCTTTAAAAAGAAAAGCTGTAGTTTTACTATAAAACAAACGTAGTTTTAAGAATTTTTTACGGATGTAAAGCGGGTTAATTATGAACCTTATATGTATTGGAAGAACACCAACATTTCATCCCTTAATGAGGGACTGCTTCCCGTTGAGTTCGGTTAGGGTTGCAAATAACAAATACGGTTAGAGGTTTACCCGCTTACATCCGTAATGAAGACTGAAGTTACCTACACCTAAAGACTTTCATTCAAAGCTTCCTTTCAAAAAAACTAAATTAATTTTATAAGATGCAAACTGTGAAAATCTTATAAACGAATAAGGTTTAATTGTTTCTTTTGTGCGTTAATTTTTATTCAATCACACTAACATTCTAAATGCGAAAGTTTGGATGCGTAAATGTTGGTTTCCAATTCACGACAACACTGAACGGATCGGGCTGAAATTTTGCACAGAAGTAGTTCTAGGCTTAGATTAAAAAATAGGCTCCTATTTATCCTGAAAGAACGCGTGTTGCCGATGGCAGCTAATTTTTAATAAAACGCAATTATACATTGGATATGGAAAAGATACATTTTATAACATAAAAGGGTGGCCTTCGTCCAGCAGTGGGACAGCTGAAAATAAATAAATCATAAATCATTATCATAATATATTAAATGTTATCATACATAGATAATTAAGTACTAAAATATGAACATAGAAAAGGAACGAAGGAAATAACTAAAGGTTTACCTTTTTTTGAGTACGAGAGTAAGTTAATGTTTAAGATAACATGTTCGGTGGTTAATAAAAATCAATAAAGACTCTATTGCTTTGTTAAAACAAAGTAAAAGAGTCCCTATTTTAGAATTTTAAAAACTAAACAAAATGAACCGTATTAACCACCGGCCATGCTATCTTAGACAGACAGCTCCATCTATCGGAAAGCGGAACCATTACTGAAATAGCTTTATGTGAAGGATCCGAGGGCAGAACGTCTTTGCTCTGCAGTTATAGAGATTTACTACCTCTTACACGAATCCACGTAGGTTTTAGATCCTAACTATGAGCTCGATGATGTTACATCTTCTGCAAGCCTGCTGGTCGACTCAGATGTAGGATTCGTGAGTAAAATCACTTATTCTTATGAATTTATTTTAGAAAAATGTTTTTTTGTTTATTACGATTTATAACAGTTTAATGCAGGCACAAAAAGATCCGTATCATGTACAAATATACAGCACACAATAGAAAAATCTCATCTCACTAATCTCACTATCTCACTAATATTATAAACGTGAAAGTTTAGATGGATGGATGGATGGATGTTTGTTCCTTTATCACGCCAGAACGGCTGAACGGATCTGAATGAAATTTGGCACAGAGATAGATTATAGTCTGGAATAGGACATAGGCTACTTTTTATCCCGGAATTCCCACGGGAACGGGAACTACGCGGGTGAAACCGCGAGGCGCTGCTAGTATGAAATAAAAATATTGAAACTAACACAGGTAAGACAGAAAACTAGAGAAAGCTTTTAAGATTAAAAATGTGGTGTTACTATCACTGTAAGTTAATGTTAGAAATTTGACATTTAAATAAAATTGAAAAGATCTGTAGACGATTATTTTGAGAATAAGAGAATTTACATCGTAATCGAAGTAGAATTTACCCACGACATTTATTAAACTGATAGCCATTTACTAAGGCACCATCTAGTGAGTTTAATTTTAAAATTAGTTTTAGCTTTAGGAACTCTACATAATTAAAAGTCTGTGGGTTTATTCAAAAGTTCTATTTTCAAATCAAATCCTTTGACTTGAAATATTTCAAAAAAGAAGTTCCACATTCAAACAGGATCCTCACCTGTGTACCTGCTCGAAGATGTCTCCGTTCTCACAATAAATCACCTACCAGCGCGCTATGCGGCCCTGGTACTCATTGTGTATATCCCCGTTTTTTTATGGCCCATAATTCACTTTTGGATTTTCAAAAATGCGTATGCGTATGGTTTTTGCTATTTTATTTCGCTAAATAGACCAAAACAATGAAAAATCGTTAAAGCACAATATTTTTGACATTGCTAAATAACCTCAAAATATTTTCTCCAACATTATTCCAGGTTTATTACGTGTTATTTCCAAAGCTAACCCAACCATCGCAAAGCAACACTCATTTCCAACCATACGTACAGTCGTACATAGAATCCTACAACCAATTATTAAAAGGCAATTATTAAACTAAAACAATGTAAACGTTTCGCGTTAGAACACCAATTAACATACATAATTCTTCTGTTTTCAGTGGAGTTAAAACAATTGGTACAGTTATTGTCACAAGTGAATAGTACCTTACTCATAAGTATTTTTCATAGTGATCGTAAACAAAGATCATAGAGTGCCTGTTCGATGTAACGAAGCCAATTTTATTTGTAGCGATATACTAGGCCACTGCTGGATAGGCCTCCCCTGATAACCGCCTCAACACATTCAATGCCATGCCTCAAGCCTCATGCTTCCTCAGGTAGATTTTAAGTGTTGAAGGGTCGATTCTTACGCCACCACCGCCACGGTCAATGTTTCCTCATGACGTGTATTGTATTCTATCACATTTTACTTTAGTCGTTAAAATAAACAAAATTTTGCTTAGTCAATGTTTTATTCGTCAAGTTTGATGATACGTAGGTACGCTGTAGTCTGAAAAGCATCGCGGGGAAAAGTATTAACTGTTTAATACTTTTCCCCGCGATTGTACACCAAAAAGTTCTGATCCTATCATTCGTACAAAATCGTGTATTTTAATAATAGTTTTACTCGACTGATCTCCCATAATTTACAAGCTGTCAATTATTCGTTAACTTATAATTATTCGAATAACTGGTAATTATTCGAATACGGCAATTATTCGATTCTTTCATTGTTGTTTATCGAACGAACTGTTTAATTCATTCGGATGTTTTTGTAATAATTGGATTAACAAGTTTAGGCAATTTCCGTAATTGTTGAAAAAGGTACCTACATTTTGAACATAAACAGTCATTTTCTGAGCTAATTGACAAGATAAATGTTCTAAAAAAGAATCGATATAGAGTTTGGTTTTTCAAAAATAGAATGAAAAATGAAAGAAATCAAAAACAGTCTGTTTGGTTGATAAAGGGTCGTTTTGAATGGAGAAATAGAGTTTCGAATATAGAATATCTTGAGTTCCATATTTTTTCATACCTACAGTTTTAATGGCATTTTTTACCGTCGCCGTACCTCTCCCTCAAACCTTGGTTATTACAATTTTTCACGTTATGAATATCATCGCAAGGGGAACTCCCAATTTCACAGTAATTCTTGTTTAGAGTGCCACCTTATTTCGGTTACAAGATTTTTAGTATTTGTTTATGGCAACTTTCACCCCGGGTTGGCAACATTGGGGTAATTTCGTTTTTTTCAACGACGTAATTTGACTTTATGTTTAAGTTTGAGGTACAAAACGCAAATTGGTCGTAAAGAGTATTGGAGGAGTGTCGGTTTTAAGTTACTTAAAACAAGGGCATTAGGTTTTAATACTTAAAAGTAAACTGAGTTAAGATTTCACCCGATTTTGCGGCCTATTCAAATGTGGCCAGGTTTTTTTGCGGTTTTGACACACGCGGTAGTAATTTGGGTCGTGTTTATTTTATTTCTTAGTAGGACATACTTCTTATAACAGAAATGACAATTTCAAAAGAATGAAAACACATGATTCAACACAGTTTGGTTGGAATGTGTAGAGGTCAAATTATTATTGTTCGTAACGGTTATATTCCATTGAAATGGTTTGAATTTTGAACAAGTGAAATTATTGCTAAAAGTAAAAATTTTACCTTATCAGTGAGAGAAAAAAGAGATGCAAAAGTAACCAAAAAGGTCAAGGACTTTTCGAAAAAGCGCTCGTTCGGGGCGCGGCGTCATTCGCTATCAATCATGCATGCACCATTGCGCGCGAGCTTTTGTTCGAATTTCGAATTACTCCAAAAAAGGAGCATAACGTGACAGAAATTATGGCGGTTGAAATTCGAATTTCGAGCCCCCCGCGGTGTTGCCCGCTGCACCTACTGCACCGGAACATAATTGTTATTCAATTAAAGAGCATTCTTCCCTTTGTTTTAGTTTATCACATGTTTAAAAAAAGAGCATCGTTACGCCCCACGTTTCACCGTTCTTTATTTGAGAAAAACTCAATTATTTTAGGATTGTGTGCGGCGATGCCATGTCATGCAGCAAAATATATTTATACAGTGTGACACCGTTAAAAAGTACCGAAATTGTTAATGGTGTATGATATTGCCTCCCCTATTGGGGCAAGAAAAGACTGGGGTGGCAACACCTTCGCTCCCATGAGGTGTTTTTTGAGGATATTTTTTCTTTTTTTGCGTAATGATGGTAAGGTCCTGGGAGAGTTGGACGAATCCATTAGATAGGCGGGAAGCGCTTAATGTAGTATTTTTTTCTGGATCATTCGAAAAACAGCGTCGCATGTGTCGTAAAGGACATTAGTAGGAATTGTAATGGCTTTTTTCGATCTTGGGAGGGTCGGAATTGTTGCGAACATCTTGTTCGTAGGCACCACTTCTGTATGCATGAGTTTACTCATCCTTTAAATGTATAAAGCGAATTATTCGAAGCGTACTTTTAATTTCCTACGCACAGCCACAATTGTTTCAAAACCTGCCAATTTACGCGTTCCTGTCAAAATAGTTTTTATGACTTTCTGTTTGAAAGTGCATCTTTAAAAGTAGAGTCTAATGAAGCTTACACAAAGGTTTACTTTATCTTCCATATTCCACATTCCTGTTTCATTCACAATGGGGATTTAACTTTTATCTCACGGGGGGTAGTCCATAATCCCCACGCTGGATATGCGGCTTGGGGATCGCAGTTCGGTGGTAGATTTATTCTGCAAGAGGCGCTGCTGCCCGCCCCCCGGTGTATGTCCCTTAGTCGCCTCTTACGACACCCACACGGGTTGGACAGTTGGGATGGTGCAAATTCTAAGTTGGTACCACATGACATACCACCAATATTTCTGTTCCAATTTAATTGTGTAATTGTCATTTATTTATCTATTATTCTTCTTCTTCAGGCAAATGGTGTCCGTCGCGGCGGGAATGGTCCTCACCGCCAGACGTGGCGCGGCGGGTCTACTCCTCCGTCTTCCTCGGCAGTCCGGGAGAATACCCAGGTTAGTGCTGCCAACTTATAAGATAATTTCACAGGAGCAAATTAATTGATTAATTTCAGAGCGGAAAAATTACAAAGAATTAGATGTTTCCAGCAAGTTTAAAACAGGGAATAAATTATTAAGTACCCTGATGTTTTCAGCGGTTCTTTTACTGGCAGTAACTATAAGATATACCTACATAATAAAAGTAAAGGCGTCCTTGTTATCTGCAAAAAATTACCTATAACCTTCGATCAAAAATTTCCGGCTTTGCCGGCCCCCCTGCGAACTACTTATTTTTGATCGAAGCCTATAACGTAATATAACAGCTCAATCTAAAGAAAGCATACAAAAACTCGGTCTGTAAATATTCAATCACAATATTTTTGAAAGAGAAATCTAATTCAACATTATTTTATTTCCATTTCTGTAAAATGCGTTGGTAAGGTACTTTTCAACAACGCTGTAGGTAGATAAAGTACACCGAGCCCCGTTCGGGACGTCACGAGAGAAATGGGGCTCCATCCATCACTCGCGCGCAAGGTCACAGTCGCAGCCATAGCTCTATAGTCTGTGAATCTAGATAATCCATAGACATAGATGTTTTTGAGATACTCACATTGAAAATTCTTTCATTTTTAAGTCGGCAGGCTGGTTTTAATTATATTTATGACTGCTAGTTAGTACTAGATTCATATTAGTTTTCGCGGCTTATTTCATTGGTTTATTTACTTTTGTTTATTATTTGTAATCAAAATGCAGCCAATTTACGCCGAAAATAGTATGAGTGACTCAGGAATACCTACATCTGAATTGACCAGTACAACTGGTATACGAATACTGTACGAAAATAAAATATTTCTTTTTGATTTGATTTTTGAACTATCGAATTTAAAACAACCAAAATTTTTGACCAAAGTAAAACGAGTAACGCACTATAAAGCAAAAAGCTAAAATAAGTAAAACAATTATGATTTGGTAAAGATTGAGTTTTCTAATATATAATATCTTGTTTTTTTTTGCTGTGGCGTGTCTCCGACAACGGACTTATAAAACTAAACTGACAAATAGTTGAGTTTTAGATTACATATTGCAACCTAAAATTTTAAAATAAGTTTACGAAGGTCGTCAACCAACCTTGTCTTAACAAAATATTTAACAAGCTGCTATTGGTTAGGTTTAACCTACACTAATAAATCTTAAACTCAAGGAGGTAGGCAAGTGTATAAATTTCAGCAATAATTAAGATATTAATTTAACTAAATTAAAAGACGTTTTGATAGATCATTGTTCTATAGTATTTCCCTATTAACAAGGCAATTTACCAGACCCAGTAACACAAAAACACAACGCAAAAACAAAAGCAGCGATTCTATTTTCAAATGGCTTACGCAAACCTCGAGAAAACAAAATAAATACCGCGATCGATTAAATAAATTTCGCCAGTGATGTAACTTTATCGAGTTAACGATTGTATCGAGATATCGAGGGCCCTTGAGCGAGCAGGGCACGCGCATGTGACAGTCCCAATCAATCATTCTTGTTATCGCGAGATCTCTGTCATCTCGGTGTTGCAAGGTCGCAAAAGTACGGGCATAACCTACATTGGAAGGCATTTTTTTCGCTGATAAAGATAGGAAAATCCTGATGGAAAATATTTTAGCTTGTGAAAATCAGCGTGTTAATTTTGCAGTTGAGTCTAGGTGACAAATGATAATTGTATCTACTTTACTGATCTGCAGATATTTAGTAGCTTAATGTATCAAAATTTTGTGAATCCATCGACCTGTCTAACATAACTTTTTAAAAGCTCAAAAGTACTCATTTTTTCCAATCCGCAACTTTATCTCCCGATTCGAACAGCGTTAAATTAATTCCAACCGAATATACTAGCACCATCTACCGGCCAGCACACACATCCAGCCGGGGAGATATTATTACACCAAATTACGCGCTATCACCTCTACATAAAGTTTCAATTACATCGACAACGAAATGCACTTGCAGCGCTAAAGCACGCGTGATGATATCCATTTCACTCTATCCCGTGCTATGACGCCGGACTGTCTCGCTCTTGTTTTAACACGTCACCGTCATTGCCTGTGTCCATTACACTATATCAATTACCGCTTGAACTCGCTTTGAACACACTTCGATTACTCTCTACAATTTTAACCTTTCGCTTCACTGAAACTTTTACGTTCCTTTTTGTAGTTTCGTAAATTTTAGCGTAAGAATTCCGAGGCTGCTCTAGAAGAGAAATATTGCCGGTGATTTCAGATATTGCTAGCAATACCTATTTTCATCTAACGTTAGTCGAAGACGGATTAACAGTGGATAAAGAAACAACAAAAAACGTAGAAAAGAGATGCTTTGAGTGAATCGTATCCGTCTTCAGCGAGAAAGGAATCGAATGTAGAGCAAGCGAGCGAGATCCCGTCTTTAGAACGTGCGAGAGAGATAAAACAATTCCTTACGTCGCTATGCTTAAGCCGTTTGCGCGTTCGAAATGGTACTTTACTCACAGACATTAAGGTCGCAGTTTCACTGTTATGATTGGGTATTGACGATTGTGTGGTATTGTAACGGAATGTTATAACTTCATCGCGCAGCGTTTGGAATCACAAGCTTGACGTCTAACGAATACGGTTGTTTTTGTTTGCATCGTGATCGGGCGAAGTCTGTGAGCGGTTGCCATGGTGACCTCGTGCGTTGGAATGCCCGAGGCTGGGTTACCCGCTTCATCAGGCTTTACCTTAAATTAGTGCAAAACGAAAATGAGTTGGCAATACAGTTACTTGGTTTTTATTTATAGACTCATGGATTCTTAACAATATAAAAAAAACTAAAATCATTGTAATAAAGTTTTCACTACACCTATCTATTTTGGTTCGCAAATACAGTACAATGTAATTTTTTGTAGATTTGCTTTAACGTGTCCGTATGATAGGTAATGTCATTTATAAAAAAAATAGCTAAATTGCATATGAATTTACCAAATTCAAATTGCTTGTCACATGACAGACCCAATAAATCAAAACTTCTAGTCAAAACACTAAATAAAATATTAATAAGATACCTATTTAAATAAAATTAAAATTAGAAAAAAACGAGACAGTATTATCGATACCCGAGTATGAGCAGGCAAGCACTAAATTACTCAATTTGTGCTCGAATCATAAGGATTCTTTTTTCAAAAATCCAATGAGATCGATCGCTCGCCTTGTCCGCAAATTAGAGCCAGAATCGTTGTTCGTTAGCGAGCTTAGCGAGCCGAAACGTCGTAACCGCCACTTCGGCATAATCTTAAACAAGTTTTTAAGATACGGCACGAAGGACCATAGTGGTCTTGGCTCTTTATCTTAATCTACGTAAGGAGTCAAAGCTCGCCGCTTTAGAAATGCATTTTAGTTGCAAGACCAGTGTTATTTAATCTGTGGTCTACTAGTTTCCACTTGGGACTCATTCCAGAACCTTTTAGCTATGAGCTAGAATGTTCTTACTCGCGCGAAAATTACGCTCAGTGCACTCTGTCTATTACTTCATACGTCTATGGTTATGTTTTATCTATGAAGACTGTTTAAGACTTTATTCCATGCTGATGCGATTCTGTTGAAGGTACAGTAATTATTATCATAGAGGCTCTGATAAATTAAATAGGACATTGTGTAAATTAATTTAAATATTAATTTCTAGAGAAGAAAAGGGGAGACTTTAACTAGCATTTCCTATCAAAAGGATATCAACCTTCTTAGACATACGTCAATGATGATAATGATGCATCAGCTGATTGGGACAAACAGTAGGCGAAGGTCCGCCTTGCGGGTTCGATTCCCGAATGTTTGTATTGTTCGATCTGCAGATATTTGTTCAAAAGAGGATGCCGTGTAAATTGTTTAGCTTTATTTATTTATTACAGTGAAAATAACATAAAAATGCTTATTTTGAATAGTACGTTGATTGGTCAAGATGTTTTCCGTCACCGTTTTGCGCTCGCAAGTACAGTTACCGTTTACATTATTTTCTAGTCTAGTAGGTGCTTCTATCTGCCGTAACAGATATAAGATGAGATAGCGAATTCACTCGCAAACCAGTTTTATCCGGTTGAATTACGCCAGTGCTGCCAGGAAAAAGTTGGAAAATAGTTCAACGAGTTCGAATTACAGTAAATTTTAAATTATTGTGCTTTTATTCAGCTATAAACCTACCTACATTAAACATTTTAAGTCTCAGTTAATTAGAGTTTATCCGGTTATGTATAGTGTTGCCAGTTAAAAGCCAGGCAAGTGTTTCAATAGTGTCATTAGTCCAGTGAACGCTCTGACAAATTGATTGGACCGGCCGGTATCATTCATCCCGGGGTGACGGAACTGATGAGACATTCTGTGCTCAAGTCCGGGATCAAAATATTAAATTTGTCAATTTTATCCGGTCTTTTTTCATACAGGTTTCGTGTGTCATTCTTTTTCGAGAAATGACAGTCAAAGCAAAGATACCACAAACAAAATTAAAATAAAATAAATATTAAAATAGGTACTACTTAAGTGTAACTGTCTAAAGAATCTAATCTAAAGTCATTTCGTCCGTCTCTCTGTCTGTTACCTTTTCACGCCTAAACGGCTGAACGGATCTTGACGAAATTTGGCAAGAAGATTGATGGTAGACACCGTTCGGGGAAGGACCTAGAACCTACTTTTTATCTCTAAGTGTTCAGAACATTTTATCTAATACGTCAAGCCAAGGTAGTAAAGCGTCTGCAAACGCCGTCGCTTTTAGCCGGTCTCTGCACGTAATGACAACACTGACTGCAATTTCAATAGCAGCATGATTCTTTGTGGCGTCCGAGAGCGTTTAAGCGTTACTTTGTAATGAAACTAGCCATCGATACAACTATAACGTTACTTCTTATATCCTTCGCGATGTGTTGTCCAACATGGAAAGGTATACCTAATTACCTATCCTGTTTCTTCAGGCTGGTTTTCTTGAACATGTTTTCTGGTTAATGTACGTATTTATTATGAAAGATATGTATTTTTATGTTATTTTGGGTTAGGATGGAAGTACTTTCTATAACTTTTAATATTAGTATGGAAGTGTCAAGCTGAAGACAGAGCTATTTAAAAAAAAATTCAATAACTTTATTTCTTTAGGCTTACAAAATAAGCACTTAGACTTTTATTGAGCTCATTAGGGTAGGCTTATGTCCAGCAGTGGACTAATGATGACGATGATGGATCCAGTAGTGTTGCTCATGTCCCCTACCATTGGCATCGTAAAACTCATACGACACAACAGTAACGTTCACGTAACTCAATAAGTAACGTGAACGGAAGTTAACGAAAACGCTGCCGTCGTAAAAACGTCGTAAAATAGGCAATATTAATAATGAGAGTCCATTCCGTTGATGTCTTATGCGGTTTCGAAGAGTATTGAATTGATGCGGTAAAATGCGCTTGGTTTCCGCATTTTGTTGATGCGGAGTTTACGCTTTTTTCTGTTCTTTTAATTTATTTGAGACGTCAATTTCATCAGATCAATCAATAAATAGATGTAGGATGTATATCATGTAACTTATGTCGAAACATATTTTCATAGTTTACAACGACAAACATATTTCATAGTTTACAACGACGTAACTCAAAATCAAACGCGTTATATTCAGCTACCATTTTCATCGGAATCTTGCTTCATTGCATTGAATAAGACAGGATAAATTAGTAAACATGGCTAAACTACTGCTCAACAAACTCTGCAGTGTATCCATACTCCATCTTAATTTTAAATGTCAATGATCCAATGGCGGCCTGCGTGAGACTGCAATTTGTGGCCGCGCGTGACCCGTGATCCCATGCTAATTCACGAGTAAACTCACCTTTATGTTACACGAACTTCACGTGAGGTTTGATGGTCAATGATAGTGTCAAACTGACAGTTCAGTTAGCAAAATGGTGCGTTGCGTTTGAAGGAGCTTTTTAAATACATTTTATTTTTTGAATTTGGAATCTATTTTTAAAAGGGACTAGTGTTTGTAGGCTTTGAGAGCTTTATAACCTTCTTTAGTTTTGAATTTGGAATCTATTTTGAAAACAGACTTGTGTTCGTAGTCTATGTACCTAAGCTTTATAACCTTTACTTTTGACTTTGGAATCTATTTTTCGAAGAGACTTGTGTTCGTAGGCTTTGTGGTGTTGTAAGAAGGCCAGTTTCGGGTGGCAATGCTATCTGGTCGTGTATCGGCATTACCGGCATGGCCGTGTAAAGCGCAAACAGTAACGCAGCACACCCACGTCTTCATTAAAACACGGCTTATCGGCAGAATCGATCTCGTTACGAACAATGAAACGCGTCGAAACAAAAACCGACCGACCGGTAAACGAATACGAGAAACGTAATCGGGGCGAACGTCGCGGCAAATAAAATAAAACCTCAATCAAAAATCTAAAGGCATTCGGTATCATAACCGGAGAGGAGCGTCGACCCGCGCCGTGTGGGTTACGGCCGAGATCCAAAACAAAACAAAAGAGTAATAATGTAACGCACTAAGTATCCGTCTTAAAATACGCCTCGATCTCCGTTGCGCGCGTCGCGGCATTATCGCGGCGCGGCGCGGTGCGGCGGAATGTGAACCCTGCGCGCTGGGGGCAAGGTCGAGAGTCGCGCGGCGGGGCGGCGGCGCGGGCGCGCGGGGCGCGGCGTGATGGATGGCCCAATCAGGCGGCGCGCCGCGGCCGCGCTAATCGAGCCCTGCGCCCGACGCACACACGCGCATGCCGCGCCGACACATACCGACCGATTACACCTAAAAGCGCATCGAGAACCTTTTCGGAGATAATACATAATACCCTCCGGTCCGCCGGAAAATCGATGGAAAACAGCCGAGACGACGGAATTGGGGGCGGCGAGCGGACGATGAGTTACGCCGTATTTACGTCTATATCCGACGGATCGATAGCCACCAACTGTTGTAAACAAGCGGAGGAAAAAACGGCAGCGCCCCGTCCGCTATTACGGACACGTGACTAATTTCGGGAGCTGTCAGCGGCAGAGGTCACGTGGTCTGCCCTCCGCACTCCACTGTCCGCTGCTCGCCGACACCTGTAGCCAAAAAACTACCATAGATCAAGGAGAACAATTAATTATGTCCCGAAAGGATCTTTATAAATCAACGGATACGTCCCGGCACCGGCCACTCTAATCCCAAAGGAATTGAAACGGATCTAATGAAACGATACGAAAAAAACACGCTACATCTCCGATGCCCTACAATCATTTTAACGTTTTTTCCGACGTTCGCTCTCGAGGCGCATTTTTTTATTTTTAATTCTGTCTCTGGACTTGTATTTCTTTTCTATTTTGTTGCCTTTTCATAAATATTTTAAAATCGGATTCAGTCGGGGACAGGCGAGGCGAATGGATTAGGATTTAGATATTTTCGGCCGAGTAATTTATGCCCCTCTTTGTTGAGATATGAATAATGAGAGAGCATGATACACGCTCGCTTGCCGGTACCTACCTTGTAGGTTCCGCTTTGTACTATCGAGGAGGGTGTTTGTTTTGCTCCATAACGCTCATTAGATAGGTTTGTTAGCTGCCAATCGACAGGTCACTAAACTTATCGTGTTGTTTTATTTCCCTGCGTGCATTTGAATACCGTGCCTCGAATAGTAATGGTCGATATTCCTCAATTTATTGTAATCCAATTTTAAATCGGCCCATTTAAATTCCTATACAAATGATCTCGACCATAAAGTACCAGCAGCTATTCCAAATATGTTCCTCGTTTAAAAAGCCCTTAACGAAATTATTAATACTGGCAACAAAAAAGGGTCAAGTCGATGATTTACCGACGTCAATTTTGACAGGTCGTAGTTTTGTTTGACCAAAATTATAGTAATTTTGATAAAATACCCATCTACTTAAAATAAACGCTTCTTTAAGAAACAGAGGTTTTATAATAGTGCAAGAATGTGTGGAATGTACCCAATGCAAGGTTCGCATCCACCCGTGGGTACTTGGGGCAGGCTCGGATAGCAAAAAGCGATTTAATTCCAATAAGATCGAGAAATGTTTTTTAATTGTATCGAAGATGACGGTGGACGGGTTTCGCGTATTATATTTCTTAAATTATTTTATACCGTCGGGAGCGCGCCGCTTGCGCCTGCGCCGCTTGCGCCTACGCCGCCCGCCATTTTTTGCAACAAACAATATTTTTGCATCAATATAAAGACAACTTTTTATTCATAAGTGGCCATTTCGAGCGTTCAAAAATAATAATGAGTCGTGTATAAAAATCGCGAATTTATGTGAGGTTGAAACCCTCGGTTACTTTAATATGATTTCTTATAGCAAGAAGTTCTTATTAAATAAACTTTGAACGAAAATTATGTCCTCCGTACGAAGGCCGGCAGATCTCAATAAAAACTGTGATTTGACAAGATTAAAATTGTAATTCAAGTAATTCCTGACGTGCGTCTTATTGCCTTTCGCTACGGTCCTGTTTATTGCTTTTTGCAGTTCAGTGACAAGCAACTTACGATTTAACTAAATCCTGCCTCATGCCGTCCGAATAAATTCACAAATATAAAGTTACGTAAAATGGAATGTCAGAAGTTTTGTGAAATTAATCCGCGGAAATGTTTATTTTATTAATAACATTCTTTGACATGATAATTTATTTGGTGTTGGATCTTTTACCAGTTTGAGTTATGGCAACACACTTGCTTTGACTTGAATTAAAAAGAAAAGAAAAGAAAAAAAAAAAGTGTCAGCGTTTTAATGCTGTCCGTGGACATTCCAGTTTTCTAATTTTAACAAGAATTTGTTCGTAATTGATTGATTTATTCACGTACATTTATATTTTTTATAATCGATTATTCATAACCGAAATAAACTAGTTATGTAAACATAATATTTTATTATGTGGTCACTTGAAAATTTATGTTGCGTTCCCACAATTTGGCGTGTTAGCTGGCAACACCGCCGTTAGATGGCACCGCCATTATGGGAGATTACGTCTAATGTGATGTGCTGGTGATTTGAAATAATCACGTGGATTACTGGATGCGTTGTGTAACCTGATAATGAATAGAATCTGTTGGCAATACTGGCCTAGCCTGAATCAGCTGAGGTCATAAACTTATCATTCGATCAAAATATCGACTAGACTAGAGGTGTTGGAAAACTGGGAACCTGAAAAAATATGAAAAATGTAATATCTTCTAGAAATTAACAAAAAAAAATCTATCAATCAATCTTCAAGTACTCAGCGCCCCTAGCGGCTACCCAGGGAACTAAAGTCCACGATTTAACGTTTTTATAGTTATAATTCTAGCAAGTTTCGTCTGATAATCTGTAGTTTTAGTGCTATTTTATGAACTTTAAGCCATATTATGTTTACTAGATATTAGTGTTATTGCAGCATGACCTTATTTTTAAGCTTTTAATTTTATTTGAATTAAGTGTTAGTCACATTTCCATTACGCCATTATCTTGTGGTAATAAATAACAGCTAAGGAGACCACACTGCGGTAACGGCTAGTTAGACACAGTAAAAATATGAAACTGTCAGTAAAACAAGTTAACGAGAACTAGAAAGCTGTAATAAAGTACAGACTTGCGGTGGGAGGGCGCAAACCACACCGTTTTGTCCTGCTAGCCTTTAGGATATTTAATTGTGGAATTTGAGTACTGTTTACGTCTCTCTACTGTGTTGTTTTATTGGTATACCACAAGGATATGAAACTATGGTATTCGTTTTCAAATACAGAAAAGTTTACATCTAATGTGTGGCCGCGAAACTTATACGACTTAAATTTTAAATATCGAACGTGAATGTTGTATAAATCCTTAGCCCGTGCAAATACATGATCTCCCTACTAAACTATTTTGAAAAAGGAATGCTTCATTCCTTTGATGACTCCAATCGATAAGTACAGTTAGTACTGATCGTAACCGCTAGAGGCGCTGTACAAGTTTCATACCCCCATACATATTAGCAACGTAACTTTCGTAGATGGTAGATATCGATACTTTGTAACTAGTTTATTTAAATTACTGCCTGCGGTACTACCGACCGGCAACAGATAATTATTTCAAATCGATTTTATGCGTGTGTTCCGCTACTCGACGGTAGATGGCGGTAGTGAACTGACAATATCGGTAGATCATTCTGAGTTATCGGTGTCTGAAATGGTTCATTATAATATTAAGATTGAAATGAAAGAAATGATAAAAGTATTCAAACGGGCAATATCATTAGTAGACCGTATATGTGCATACATCTATTATTATATTTCTTTTGATTCTAAATATCTACTTAGATCCCTGTTACTATTTGGTGATGATCGAAAAATAGTAAAATTTTGTTCATGATCTCAAAACCTAATAATTCACCAAGGCCAGCCCCTACAAGTAAAGCCACAGTCTAACTAATGCAAGACTACAGCGATGTTCAAAGATCTACCAAGAAAGCATAACACAACAGGTTATGCATTATGTTCCGGAATCGTAATTGAGCATCGCATGCAAACGGCGCGCGCCATCTCCTCAATATTTATGGGCTCCTAGTACCAGCAGGTGAGACCTGCCATATTTATGTATCTATTTTATTAAGTTTTTGATAGTGAAACTCTAGCTAGTTATTGAATGTAGTAAAATAATTCAATTTATGTTTTTGTATCTGCGCAAGTTTACAAAGGCAAATTTTTATCAAGAATAATTTCCCCCAAGAATGATGGCCCCTAAATTCCCTTTATAGAGGTTGTTTTTTAGAGGTGTCATAGGCACTAAAAATTCAATACAAAACGACATGGCTCATGTCGGTCCGATTTTGCCTACTTAATTAATATATTCGAAATTTCTCCATTATGAAAAATGGCGGTCTAAAATTTCAAGCTTGCAATCTTGTGAATGAAAAATCTATCAGGTTGTAGGAAGATGTAATTTTCACTTGGTTTCACTCAATGTTGCCACGTCATTTCTATCCTCAGCGCCATTCCATTTCATTAATGGCTGCGCATGGTTCATGCATTCTGCTACGACATAACTTTACTTATTTAGCTAAAATATCACCAACTTTGTCGCCACGTTAAGTGTTTCAACGAAGTACATCATGAGACACATAAATCTCTATGCTTCTCATAAATTAACTTTTCAACGGGATGACGACATGGTACCAACAAACGAAATGAGTAGGTACCAACTCAATAAAATTAGAACAAAAGAGTTGAGTCAATCAGTCGACCGCAGCGCTCCGGGCGTTTTAAATAAATGACTTTCGAGTGGTATTCCATTTTCGATAGTTGAGGTTTTGTGTGTTGGCACCTTTTTATTAAAAATAACTTTTGTGGTTTCTTGCAAAATTATTTTTAAACTTTGAAGATTGTTAAACCAATAGGAGGAAAACCAACATGTTATAGACTATTAAAAGTCTAAATTCTGGACACGTCTGCAAAATAAGCACTAAACTTCTACACTGGCAAACCAAATTGTCTCCCAATTTCAAATTTGGAAATGCTTCAGACTGACAGTGACACGGCGTCGCCGACGAATGACGTCACGTCAGCGTTATTTTCTGACGCCTCGAAACCGTCGCTCGCCTGATGAAGCTTGAAGAGATGCAAGTAATTAAAGCACTTATGACGTAATGCGAAGGGCGGGATTCGCTTGGACATCAGCTGTCACATCTTGGGATCGATTTGGACTGCAGTGCTGTAATTTCGGGAATATTTGCATAGTCCAATCAGCAGAAAATTAATGGAGTGTCAGTCTCCTGTGTCAATCATAGAACGTAATTAAAAACAAGGAGTCATAGCGCCCACGTTTATAAAAATCACACGATTGATTCAATTTATTGGGTTTGAAAGTTACAAATAATATATGAAACCATCATACTCATTGAAATAAAACTTACACCTAGATATATGTAGAGAGGCAAGAGAGCTAAAGACAGGGCGCTATGGCACTCATTAGGGGAAGCCTATGTCCAGCAGTGGACTAACATAGGCTGATGATGACAAAAGAGGAAAGCCTGCATCCATTAAAAAAGTTTTTAATGATGATGAAACAGCCCTACGTGACAGACCTCACCAATTTTTTCTATAAACTATTCAATTTGAAAAACAATGTATTTATAATCAACCAGCCCCGTAGGTCGCAACGAGGTGGGCGGCAGAATGTCCACTTTTTGTCGCCGCGTCGTGTCGGAGCCATTGAGCGATCGGAACGCCCTCGCACGCACCTTGCCAATCAACGCACATTCTACATTTGAAAATTACTTTTTTATTGCTGCCAGCATCTCGTCGCATACATGTTTGTTTTATCTTATCTTGTCCATGTTGGTAGTAGACCAAAGCATTCTATTTTTTGTGGCCAGTGTTGCAAACGTTTATTTTTATAGTCTAAATTAGTCTAAACTAGATAGCTAGTTTTATGGACTTATGAGCAGGGTCATAGATATTGGCTTGTAAAAAACTAAACTACCTAGATTTCGTCTATACATGTTTCCAAAGCAGTGCTTATTTCAATTAGTTAAAAAGGTGTTAAAGCAGTGCCTAAGTATTAGGCTTACAAAATAAAATACCTACATTACATAAAAACAGATCTCATAACTGAAAAAAGTAAAAAAAAAATTGAAACAGAATTGCATAGTATGTTACCAAAAAAAAACATATACGTTTATATCATTACAAATTAAGTCCGTTTCGTCCACGCGAAGACCGAGAATCTAATTATATTAGTTTCGGACGTGCGAGCTATAATGACTGGACACGGTGAGCATAACAAACGAAAAACGATTAAAAAAGCAACGATAAATCTTTCTAATAAGACTCCAAGCAGGATGTCCAAGCTCAGTATTAGAATACTAACAACTGTCTGGTTTTAACGTGTGTGGTAGAAATGTCACTGTCAAAAAGTTGCTAGTAAGAATATCAAATTTTGCACTTTAAAAAATTTACTACTCTATCAATGTAGGGACTACATAGCTTGTAGTCTTCTTAATTTAAACTTTATGTGTGTTCTTAGCTATATATACCGAAAATAAATAAATACCTACAAATTTTTATTCAACTTTTAAAGAAACGTGGCAGTAAAATAATGTAATTCTGAGGTAAGCCGTAATAATCCTCCCTTAACCTGCCAATGTCGTAAGCAAGTATTATCTATTGGATACATATTTGAGCCAGTCAGGAAGCCATTGTCTGAGAAACTGCATCTTCCATTTTTGAATCACGCACGTTACAAACAAATCAAACGTACAATCGTATTGGCGCGCAACCTGTTCGTTCTAAATCTGACATGCAGCTGTCATCGAACAAATTCAAATATCGAATTAGGATGCGTTCCGCGTCCACTTAATTGAAGTAAATGTTCGTTTCTAATTGAGCAGTGATCGGCAGTAAAGCGCAGGTTTACGAGCGGCAAGCCAAAGTGGGAATCTACACATAAAATAAAATAGATGTGTCTGTTTGTTATGTCAAAATAACAACTTTGATAGCTAAATGCGTATGATAGGTTAAGGGATTCTTGAAAAACACATAACAATTTTTTTAACAGTTGTATCTATTTCAGTCTATTAATTCCGGATCATAAAAATGGCTGCGCAAATTTAGACGGCACATTCACTGGTAGATATCAGAACTTATTATTTTGTTTACGTAAACAAATGAAAGAATAAGGTTTACGCGTTAAAATTTGAAAACTCACGTTACTGTGAATTCTACGCGACCGAAGCCGCGGGAACAGCTAGTAGTGTTATAAATCAGGTGGGAAACAAATATTAATGTCACTTGCTTGCGTCATAAACGTTCTTCGTGATTCTAAGTTTAAAATTAAATGCATTCGCTCGGCCGTGGATTAGAAAATTGTAGATAGGTTTGTGCATTCTATTTATGAATGTACGTTGTCGTAAATACTGGACGCAGCGTTGGCTATACCACGCTTTACCCTGCGTGCAATGATTTCCTGGTAGTTTTGTTAGAAAAATAATAAAATTTTGGTTATAGCGGCATTTCGTAGAGAGCCTACGGCGTAGACCGTCTACGAAAGCGTAGCAATAATTTAAATAAAGTGTGTTTTAGGGTATTTTTTCCAAAAATTGTTCCTATAATTTTTATCATCGAAATATCGATCCTCTCTTGTTTTAGGCGGTAAATTCATTGTCAAAGTCAAAACGTAAGCGACAGACGAAACAAAAATAAGAAATTCAACTTGAACCCAGATTCAAATCAAAAAGCTAGTTTCTCAAGAAATACAATCTCGATTGAGTGATCGCTGCCTCCTTTATAATTAAAAGCCTCAGAACCTCGAAAAATTAACTGTATGACTTAAAAAATAAGGTATAAATTCCTTTGTGAGTGAGCAAGATAGGATCGAATCAAATGATCGGTAAGGGCCGATGACACTGCGCCGTTTTTGATAATGATTTTTGTTTTTGTTAGGTATTAATTTACGCGCTGCGATGTAAGATACCCCGTACCTGGATGGTTGATATGAGGAGATGGAATTTAAATGACATTTCTTGTTTAAAGCTTTTTCTTTTTGGTGAAAGCAGTTCTTTTTCAGAACTGCGTGAATTTTTATGTTATTTTTATAAGGTTGGTGTTGTGTTTATTGCATCACTTTCAATCGATCTTTGAATGTTTGAAATTCATAAAAACTTCTGTCTTACTTTATCATTCTTTATAAAAGTTCTGCACAGGTTCTCGATTTCTCGATCTCTTAGAAATAATATTTTTTTTACAAAACTTGCATAAAGGAGGTACGTTTTGAAATCTAATAACCAAGATCAAAAATCAATAAAAAAAGGCTACAAGTTATTAATCAGCACACAGTTGTTACCAGGCTCGCATGTCCGTGCGGCGGTGTTCATAAATCGGGCCCTCACACAGCGTGGATTAATATCGCCTGTCTTGCTATGCTGCCCTGGTACATTGTAATACTGGTAGTGCGTAGGCGGTAGTTGCTTTACCGTGGTTTTAGTATTTTAAGTTACTTTTTGCAATGTGGGCTAAGGGCAGATAATAGACGTTAAAAACCTTGCCGCATCCAGCATCTGCCTATAAACCATGTGCATTTTATGGCATTTAACGATTGAATAAAAAAAGATATTTTTTTTTGATTCATTACCACTATAGAAAAATTGGCGCTATGGCGCTCATTAGGGGAGGCCTAGGTCCAGCAGTGGACTATAATAGGCTGCTGACGAAGATTTAAAATAATATATTATTATTTACATTGAGACACTTTTCAAAATGGTTGTACTTTTCAAAATCGCTATCTTTCTAAACTTGGTTGGACGTTCTATCGCACGTCTGAATAGGTAGAAAATCTGCAAAAAGTAATATAAAACCCACTTCGCAATGCAACGTCTCCGAGCCGACCCCCCGTAGCCAGAACTTTATGGACCATTTCTAAAATTATTAACTTCACCCATAATGAGATCCAATATAAAATAAAGGCATTAAAAATATGCTTAATGTCATTCATACATTCATTATGAGATTGAAATGCCATTTTGATCGTTATAAATATGATAGGCTTGATTATTTTTATTGTAACTTTGATATTATCGAAAGGAAGTCATTATTGAGTGTGGTTATTGACCGATTTGTTATAGAACGTAAAATTATATTTAAGGTTATTGAGTAAGTCAAGGTACTGTCAGCACCATCAATAGGTAGCCCTGTTCTATGACAAAACCTATAAAACCTTACATAAAAGTAAAAAAGGGAGATACGGTACGGTCTCCCAGCGCTCACTCAAAAACTGTACCGTGTCACAGATGAAATAATGATATGGTATCGAATTATCAGAAAATTTAGTTTGGTGTACTTACTTGCGCGTGATATTATGTGATGCCTTAGGCTTTGGTTTTTGTTTCGGAGCTATTTGTACACCTGGTGAACAAACACGAGAGCGTAATCGTGGTGTTTTAGTCGAAATCACACAAAAGTGTACGTCGTAGCAAGCACAAACGCCACCGCCCCGCTGGTCCGACTATGACTGAGGTAAGGGAACATAGTTGAACCTGACTTGAGCCTTAAAAATAAATAATTATATTAAAATAATACAAATATTTAAGGGGGGCTCCCATACAACGAACGTGATTTTTTTGCCGTTTTTATAGATAATGGTACGGAACCCGTCGCGCGCGAGTCCGACTCGCACTTAGTCGGTTTTTTTTTAATTCACTCAGAACAATCTATGTTTTAAACATAGAGAGCTGGTGAGTATCTGGCGCAGCGCATCAGCACT
Organism: Eupithecia exiguata; assembly: GCA_947086465.1. Lineage (NCBI taxonomy): Eukaryota > Metazoa > Arthropoda > Insecta > Lepidoptera > Geometridae > Eupithecia > Eupithecia exiguata. Next base: position 11,053,448 of record OX352242.1, read on the forward strand.
GCCATACAACGGGGCATTGCAGCCGGCGTCTTGGGGACGCGCGCGACTGTTATTGATATGGATCAGTTGAGCTACCTGTAGATTGTTTGAAACAGTCTGCAATTAGCTCAATTGTTTCAATTGTAAATACTAGTTTTAATTTAATTCTATTATTTGATTGTAATTTTCTTTGTTAATAAGTAATTGACCTTCATTTTAAACATTATTTGTCGATTTAGATACATTTAATTTACAAAGCACCACACGATAGTAAAATTAAACCCTAACTTCATAAATAGGGACAACTGCCATCGTCATCTAATCGTCAGTTTAACATAATCCTATAAAATATTCACCGTCACAAGTCGCAAATCAAAATCGTCACATTTAACCCTTCTCTATAGTTTAACCCTTAAATCCTGCGCGACGCTACTTACAAACTTAATGCATATTATTGCATATATTGCATATTTTGCGGCGGCTCTGATGTCCAATTTAAGCGCATGTAGCTGGAAAATTAATTATGACGAGCCATTAACGATTATTTACATTCATATTTACTTCTGTTTATTATATAGTACTTTTAAATTATTGTGTCAGATTATGATTGTTAAACGCCATAGATCTACCGTAACTTTACTTAAGTAATATTTATATTTAGATACCAATGTATACTCATTCTACTTGGACTTGTTTGTTCATTTTTCAGTATAAAATAAAGATCTTTAAACCAAATTTATTCTAAGTTTTGTAAGTAAGAGGTTAAATTTGTTTGTTTAATATTCGGAACTACTATTATTAAGATATGTGTACGTAAAACCGTTTGTCTTGCGCCTGTACTCTTCCCGGTTGTGTCAATCTGTCGATTATGAGAATGAGAGAACAGAGAGTGCACCTATGTTTGCGCACTATAATAAAAAGTAAAAAAATAAACAAAAAAAAGACAAAAGTCAATAGTAATTATTTTTAAATAGTAATTAGTAATATATCCTGCGCACCTGGCTAGTGCCCGTTGAGACTAGCCGCCGTGGTCGAACTTTCGGCTAGAAGGATCTCAAATAACTGCATTATCACTGTGGAACATTAAGGTTGAACAGTTAAAGTTCTACCTAGGTACCACGTGAGCGAAGCCGAGAGGAGTAGCTAGTCATTAAACAATTCGATACCGCGAGAAAGGTGTTGCTGGTGGCAGTAATCATTGTACTTTACAGCGTACCTTCACAAGCCTAATTATCGCATCTAATTAAAATAAGACTCGGAAGCATCAAATAAACATGCCAAAGCGAAATCGGCACAATCTTGCCGCATTAAAGACACTATAGAGGATAAAATACGATTTTTCGCTATCGGATTTAATGAAACCTACCGCGGGTCGCCCGCTTCCTTAATATATGCGATTTTTATCAGGACCGGCACAGGGTTAAATATGCAAAAATCACCGCTCGGGGTGAATATTAAGCAATGTAATTTTGTATTATATTCTGCAATTAAAATTCAAATTGAAATCAATGCTTGGATGAATGCGTGCGGCCATGCTGAATGGTGACTATTAACCTTTTAATATGTTATGGCATTTTATCTCGGTGAAAGTTTTATGATTTCGATTTTTTTTCGTAAGATTAAACTTTCATTTTTATACAAATGTTATTGTCAAAGTTATTAAAAAATTTACTTTCATACACATTTTTCCTTTATGAAAATCGTTGCTTTCGCATGAAGTCAACATCATCCCAATTTTAGCATTATTTCATCCACTGTTGGGTAGGATCCTTGTTGATTCTGCCAGCCTGTCTTGTATAGTATCCCATCAAGCCTTGCACTGAATACCGTACAACAAACGTCAAGTTTATGAAAAAACTATTTAAATTCTTGCACCAAATCATTATATTGATTTCTTCCTTGCTAAATTTCGACAACAGCGGCCAGTCATAATCATAACTAGCCGTCAGTGCGCAAGATACTTATTATTATAAAACACAAGTGTTTGTGCAAACACTTGTTCACTCTCTATTCTCTCACTTTCATAATTCCCAGCATCATCTAACACAAATTTAGCATAGCTTGTGCTAAGAATGAATAGATGACTGATACACCTTAAGTTGGTTCGACGAGGGTTAGTGCGTGATTCAAAGTTTGTGTTTTTTTTATTCTGGGAGTATTTAAGAAAATGTTGATTTTAAGAAAAAATCTCTTATTTTCCCAAATGCTCCAAAATACCAGTGAATCGCAGTTGATTTTATCAGTTGATAGAAAATGGTATACGATTTACGACACATTACTTTTTCAATAGTTTTATTGTTTGTGGACCACAGAAAAAAATAAAAACCACAAAAAATATATGTCGCACCAACCAAACCTTTAAATAAAAACTTCGTAAGATCAAACACTTAAGCATCACAAACGTCATTCCCAAAACTGCCACAATCGTCAAAACGACGTAAAACAAACCATTTGACGCACAACCGCTCGTCTTCAACTAATGGTCCATAAAGGCACCCTATAACTCGGCTATCAGAGGATCACTCCAAGTGTTATTCTCTCTTAATTGGCTGTTCCGAGCGGAATCGTCAATTTCATATTAAACTAATTTTCAATGCGCTGTAATCGCGGAGACGTGCAAGGGTTAAGTCGGATGACGGTTTTCATGGAATTTCATATTGGTACTTAATGTATGTATGAGTGTACTAAGTCATTAATTGCAGAGCTTTACAACGTTTTTAAGTTTGATATTTTTTATGTATACAACAAATAAAGGAGGTAATAACTTATCCATAGTAAATAATTAATAAATAATGCTGGACAATTCACACAGCATTATCTAGCCCCAAGCTAAGCAGAGCTTGTGTTATGGGTACTAGATAACTGATATACATAATACAATACAATGCATAGATAGATATTTTTTTATACATAGAAAACGACCAGAACACCCTGGACAAATGTCTGCGGATTGTACACACATTATTTGTCCCGAGGCGGGAATCGAACCCGGAACCATAATCCATAATGTCTGTCAAAAATGTCTTCTTTAGAAAAAACTCAACTTAATAATAACCCATGAGATTGTTTTAAACGCTTTCACTGCCCAGCCTGGGTGCTCCACGGAGCTCCAGATGGGCACGGCTGGGCAGTGAAAGCGTTTAAAGCAACATCATGGGTCCCAGCATGACAATACGTAACGAAGCTCATTATTACGTCATCAGTTTGCTTGAACCACAGATGATGTAACAGTTTAAGTACTGTAATTAAGCTGACGGCATGTTTCCATTGACGTGGTGTTCACTCTATAGATTTTAAGTGAAATTATTTTAAACAGGATTTGTAACCAAAATTTAACAAGTAATTAAATTTAGATTTTTTAATTTCTGTGTCAATTTCTGAGTTTTTCTAATGGTCAATGGTTTTATCCGCTGGCGATAAGAACGGATTGGAACCGTGTCAACGTAAACTTTTTACGTCACGCTTGTCATAAAATCACCGCTTTAACAAAATGGGATGGAACCATCTCAAATTAAGAAGTGGAATAAAATTCATCGTTAAGACGACATTCCAGTATAAAATACTTTTTCGCGACTATAGCTACTGCCCCCTATACTGAAGTCATATATGGTCTACACTAAATCTTCTCCAAATTTAATCTTAATCAGTCCAGTAGTTTTGTAAGGTTTTTTGTTATAGTGCTAACCCGCACTCTGGGTATATCTAAGAAATGAAATAAGTCCTTATTTCATTTCTCAGTAGTTTTGTATTTTGTATCGATGTGTAACTGTTACTGTTCATCCATTTCTGACGTTGACTGTACGTAAGCTTGTAGAAAAATAGGAGTGAATATGTTATTATGTTGGTTTTGTAATTCGACCTACAAATGCAATTTTATTTTGAGTTGGCCAATGTAATTCTGCACTCCCAATATTTGCCGTCACTTTCTTACATTAACTAATTTCCTAACTAACACCCGAAACGAAGCTTTCCCATACTTTCCCATAAGTATTACGTCACAGCTTGCTGAACAAAACCCACCTTTATTCCAACGTGCTAGAGTCTAATCAAAAGTGCCAATTTTAATTAGCCCCCCCAGATAAGGGTGTTTGCAAATAGGGGGGTGCAAAGAAGCCAATCCATCAAATCGGAACGCATTACGACACCACGGTTGTCGCCCTTTAGGGATGTGGCGAGTTTGTAGGAAATAAATCATCGATATCGATAGTCTTGATTGAGGCGAATTATACTCTATTGACAAATTTTGATAACCTCTAGCACCGAATGTTTGCGCATAGAAGAAGTTGCACAGAGATGTTTTATCCACAGGAAGTATTAAATTTCCTAAGTACAGTAAGTGTTATAGGCTTGCTTTTTAAATATTGTACGCTTTCGATGACGATTCGATGTAATTTTTAAGGTGCTACCCGACCTAAATAGCACTGCTACCTATTTTATCTTATTATATCGTTAAACAAAAGAAATTTAAAAAATGACAGTGGGCAGTTTGTGGTATACCTATTATAAGTTTTTTTTAATGCCTCTGTAATAGTTTTATTATGTACAGTTTATGCAGAGATGCGAAAAGCAGAGTTTGGTGGCCACCAAGGGCAACTTCGTATCTCTGACTATGTACCCTAGACAACAATCACTGTGCTCTACCTATTACTGATTCAAGCATGTTTTTTATCGATGATTTCGTCCATCACTAGGGCGCGTGCGCTAAGTTGATTGGCGTAACTGGATCTTGCGTTCAGCGGCGTCGATAAATCTCGCACAATGCAGGGCGCACTGTTTGCCTCTAATGATGTGAGGGAGGCTTAGGGGTGGGAATGGTAGCTGACAGTTTTAAAATTTCAAATTCTTAGTTAAATTTTGACCAGAACATAGTATCAGACATAACAGACACATAAAACTAAAACTATGTTTAGTTTTTGCTGTCTGTTATATTTGCTTCAGGGCAATAACGTCATAACTTTTTACCTACTAAAACCTTAAAACCGGCGACTTCAAAATAGTCCTCTGCCGGAAAACGTTCGGGAGAGAGAGAGAGAGACAATAAATCTATTATGCAATCTTCCGTATAAACGTGTGCGTGTATAGATAGTAGGTTAAAAATATGTTTTTGTTTTGAATAGGTTATCAATTTGAATGACGGACGGGACAATGACTTGGTTTCAGCTAAACCAAACAAAATATCTCTGACTACATAAATCTAAGTGATTGTTTTGTGACGATTTATGTTATAAGCATTTCTTTAAAGGGGTTAGGATATACTTATACCTTAAACCTTCACAAAACACTTTCTTCCCATAAACTATGCGTGCATGTCACAAAAGCAAATACCACCCTATCATTTCAAAAACGCAAAAGGTCCAAACCACATACCCTCGACTGATGGTGTCGGGTTGCCAATCGGCTTACAACGCCACGCCGTGGGGCCCAGGGACCTTGGGGTCCCGTGGACTCCGTCAGGGGACCTGGGGACCGCATGGGAAAGGATTACGGCTAATGAGCACTTCGCTGCTGATTGGTAATTGAAACTTTGCCATGTACCATTGAAAACTCCAAAAAATCGTATGTTTTGAGGACATTTTTTGGAATAGCATGGCAACACTTTAGTTTGAACCAGCAATTTCAAAGTTTTTGCTGAATCGGCATTTTTTTAGATCACTCATTTCTTCCAGACATGGCTGTCCTGAACCACCTCCATCTAATAAGCCAGACTTTGATAAAGATAAAGATCATTTATTTGCAAGCATGTGTACATACAATACAGTTACATCATAAGATTTTACAAACAGGTATGTAGGTATCAACATATTTTACCGATTTCGGTGTACAAATTATGAACATATTATATTATGACATAGTTTTTATTACATTTTGGAAGCAACCAGAATTACTTTCAGCTCAACATTCGTATCAGTTGTGTTTGCAGTGTCACATTTTTCCCTATCAAAGAAAAATTCGCACAAAACTACCAAATTTTTCCAGCCGTTATGTGTACAGTAAATATTTCATTCTTTCCATTCCTTTCATTCGTTCCTTCTGTCATTCGCAACTATCCCAAACATTTCCTTAGATCCCCTCAACACCTCCGAGATGAAGCATTCCTCCAACTCTTATTGCAAATTCCTGAGTTAATTCAAATGTTCTTGACTTTTCGCACGCAACTGTTTACTATACACGTTCATTTGGGGTGTATTAGCGAGCATTAGGGGTAGCTTGGTAGCCAGGGGTAGCAGGGGTACGTGGCTCCAAGATGAATTAGAGGATTACTCCGATGCAACTGCACTCTGATTTTACACCCTTATTATAGAGGGTGTTAATAAAGTTAGGATTCGTTATTGCAGTAAAAATTCTTCAACATTCACCGTTTCCTCAATTTGTTCTGTTTATCATTGAAAAACTCAGCCATGTAATTTAGAATGAGCTTTTGAAGTTGAAATCATATAAAATTGGAATTAAAAATGATAAATTGATAAAAAGTTTAAAATCGAAAAAAACACTTCAAATAAAACCGTTCTAAAAAAGGTAAAATCCCAGCGCACGTAAAGCAATTACACAGACAATAATCCCGTTGTTTTTGTCAAAGTGTTGCCATTTTATTGTGTCTTCTACACCCTATATGCAAGGGTAGCATCGAGGGGGACGGGTAATGGTCTAAAAGTAATTTTATTACTTTGCCCCCATTACCATCACAATGCATGCCACCGGTCGAATGAGATAGACACTCGATACGTTGCGCGAATGTCGATAAAATCTGGAATCGTCGATAAATATAATCAAAATCATCAACGTTTTGCCCAACACTAATCTTTTTAATTTGGGAAAAGGCTCGATTGTTCTAAATAAAGATGGCTAGGTACTTAAACCATCGTAACAACACAAAATGTAGAGATACTCTAAACTTTTCTACATTTCCAAGAACAAAAGAACGCAGTTTCTGTTAAAAATAGAAAAAATAAAACAAAATAAAATCACTTAAAACGATTGAACTCGAAATAAACCCAAAGAAACAGCTAGTTTTTTATTAACTGTACAAGGAGCGCAGAAATAAGAAGAAGCTCGCTGATTCGATTTGTTCCTGCTACGATGAATATTTGATTCGGCTCAGTGCACACTAATTTGTTTATCGTGTGCGCTCCTGCCCTCCTGGTGTTGTGAGTTGTGAATTATTTACAAAAAACAAGCAGGCTGCTTTTGGATACGTTTTGGATCTTGGGATATGCGGATAACTCGAGGATTTACTGTTTAACATGGAATATAGGATAGGTAAATTGAAAACAAATAACTAGCAATAAAGGCTATAAATATATCTTTTCATTATTATTTTACGTTTAAACTGTATACTGTACAGGCATTCTTTTTCAAAGACGGGATAAAACTACCAATGAATGAGTGAGTGAACTAAACGTCTAATTTCCTGTACACCTAATCATAAAGTAGTTCACGACGCAAAAATACTATGTCGTACCTCCAACCGGTTTGGTACAAGCCAGGACGGTAATGATGAAAGTGAGGGAATAGAGAGTGTACCTGTGTTTGCGCACACACTAGTGCACTATAGATGAGACTAGCTGCCCATTCTATTAGGATAGGACATCATCTTAGGCGCGATATGGCTGGTGTAGTATGCCTTCAAACGTTACTTTTTAAGCAAACCCTGTCAAATGTGTATAAAATTGCCTATAATATATAAAATTGCACTAAAATGACAGAAACAATTGAAAACTAGTATTTACAGTTGAAACAATTGAGCTAACTGCAGACTTCTGTAAACAACCTCCCGCAGTACAAAATAGGTGTTAAAATTTCCATTTCTTTTCACCGTCATGAATCTTACCAAAAAATTCATAGTAGGTACCGTCCGTCTTTCTAAATGTTTGCCCTTAAATCAGGGCCATAATCATCAAGACCAAATTCAACCGTACAGGGCACATATAGCAATCACTGACAGGTGATTAAATAAAATACAAGTTCGCAATCTAATTAATATGCCAGACGCACGTTGAGACATCTCCTGCGATTTCTGAACGCCTGGTAGGTATTTTATATGTGGTATGGTACCCAAAGGCCACAGTAGTTCCATTTCAGATGCTGTAAGACAATTTTAGTTTTAATGTAGGTAGATAAAGATGACAATTCTAACTTGTTCTTCTTTCCACCAGGCGACGCCAGCAACGCCAGCATCGGCAGCGGCGAAGGCACAGGCGAAGAGGATGACGACACCAACGGCAAGAAGAACCAGAAGAAAAGAGGTATCTTCCCCAAGGTGGCCACCAACATTCTGAGGGCGTGGCTGTTTCAACATTTAACGGTGAGTGGCAGTTCTTTCTATTAATTGATAATTTTGAAGAAACGAAATCCGCCGACAATATTTTTTTTTGGGAATAGATCTTTGTTTGTCTACTGTCTTGTCTGATGAAAAGTGACGATGTGATTTATGATGTATCCATGAAGGTCTAGAAGGCACCTATTCAGAATCACTCACTTCTTGAAGAGACCCAGGTTGTACGTGACCGGAAAAACAGCAGCTGAGTGCGTGTTCCAGAACTTAACAACCCTTTTATAATACTGTTTGTTTTAGTTTTGCGGGGTAAACTTTACTTATCCATCTAGAGTAAAAATTTATGGGACAATTTCGGGATCATCCTGTGTACAATAGGAAAAGAATTATCAAAATCGGTCTACAATTGACGAAGTAATCGAGAAACCATGAGAAAATTGGCAAACCGAAGCTAAATATTTTAGATTACGTAGTTACGCTGTGAGTAGGTAAGTCATAGAAGTCCTCATAAGAAGATATATAAATATATAAAAGAAATCAAAAACTTAAAAAAATGTTTTAAATATGATTGTTTAACAACTACAAAATCGTTTCAATTATCAAAATGCAGAAAAATGGAGTCAACAGACAACGGACTGAATAGCGGTCTTCCATAGAATCGGACCCACTACCTTCCGTGTGTTTGGCTATTTGCTCACTACGCCACGACATTCTGCAATCTGCATGAATGCACTATATAGTAAACTCCAAACCCTGAAAAAAATTAAGGTTTCGTCTCCAAAAGCTTTCTAAGCTCTACGCATTGAAAAATTATACACGACCGGGAAATTTAATTGAAAAGTGCCTTTCTGTACACAATTATACGTTGTACAATAGTGAACATTGTACGGTCTACAATTGTACTCCAACTTTGTACGCCTATGCATTATTTATTGCCTCTGAAGTTTTTAATGGTCAAACAAAAGGAGAACAGCAACTTCTGTTGGCTACTCGTGAACAACTTTCACTCTGATTAATGGATTCGATTGGATAATACCTACTAAAAATATAGACGTCTCCTTTTCATCGTTTCCCCTTAGACGGTTAAAAGGAGACGTCTATATTTTTGATCGATTCGCTGTTATGAAGGAGTATTGAAAATGGCGAAATTACATTGAAAAAACCGAAAATTTTGTATTTTCTCACCAGTTAGTTATGTGCAGTGTCCACTGATAACTGACAAACGGTTGTACAAACAGCTACCTTACGCTTGTAACTTCGGGCGTTCCCTGGGAAATATTTCAAAATGTTTTTTCTAAAACTAATCTAATTTAAGTAATGAAACTGATCACTAAATGAATCCAATATCAATAGTAAAACATGACCATTAAGGTTGAAATTGTTTTGGAAAAAAAAATCATAATAATTTGAGTTGATCTCAACTCGTCCCACTTTGGGCCGAATCCAGTGGGACGAGTCAAACTGAAATACACATGAATTCGCTCCAATTATTTCGCTAGTTTTTTTTTTACAAAAGCTTGTTTTTTTTTGTTTTATTATTATTGTATTGAATCTCATAATAATTATGAAAATCATACAATGTTAATGAATTAGTAGTTTCAATGTTTTTTTATGCATCACCTAGGTACTTATCTGTTTCCTGTGAGGGTTAAAACCCCGTGCTCGTTTTGTATATTTTCTACAGTGATTTATTATAAAAATACACAAAATATTGTATAATGAAATATTTTATCGTGTTGATCAGATATTGGTCTTATTTTGTGATTAGTTTCATTACTACTAGATTAGTTCTAGAGATCTTTAAAACGGTGAGGACAGAATTTGTTAATTTACCGCAGAGCCCCCTGGATCAAATAAACAAAACTAAAATGAAAATGGTATTGATTGGCGGGATTAATAGCAATTTCGCAAGGCTTTTTCCAATGTCCCATTAAATTATCAAAGAACCCGTACTTCTTACTACAAGATAATGTACAGGTTTATATTTCTAAGTGGGCAAGGTAAATATAATGCCAAGCAAATAAAACCTTTAACCACTTGAGATAGGATCTAAAAAGCTATTAGCAAGATCAGAACGCTAGTGTCACAGAATCGGCGTTGCGTAGTAATTTCTAGAATGGGTTTTCGCGGGGGCTACCCCAAGGGGTGAGGGGGTGAAAGGGGGTGCAGGGGGTGCAATTTCATTACCGGTCCGGATCCGCGCCCATAAATCACGAGAAAGAAGCTTCAGTTCAGGTGACGCAAGTCCTGACGCCGTCCCTGTTTCATTCCCGAATCCTACTTTCTTTATCGCTATGAATTCCTGGTATTTTCGTTTCAGACGGCTTTAATTACTTTAGCTTTTACAATTTTACAGTTAGCCGGAAATTCTAAAATGCGAGCTTCTGAAAAATTCATTTGCCTCATTAATTTCTATTTTGATTTAGGTGCGAAACTAAACCTATTTCGGTTTGCACCTAAACCGAATTCTAAATATGAAAACGGCGACTCTACAGTTCGTATATTTCAATATTCGATTTAGGTGCGAAACTAAACCTATTTCGGTTTGCACCTAAACCGAATTCTAAACATGAAAACGGCGACTCTACAGTTCGATTATTTCAATATTCGATTTAGATGCGAAACTAAACCTATTTCGTTTCGCACCTAAACCGAATTCTAAATATGAAAACGGCGACTCTACAGTTCGTATATTTCAATATTCGATTTAGGTGCGAAACTAAACCTATTTCGGTTTGCACCTAAACCGAATTCTAAATATGAAAACGGCGGCTCTACAGTTCGTATATTTCAATATTCGATTTAGGTGCGAAACTAAACCTATTTCGGTTTGCACCTAAACCGAATTCTAAACATGAAAACGGCGACTCTACAGTTCGATTATTTCAATATTCGATTTAGGTGCGAAACTAAACCTATTTCGTTTCGCACCTAAACCGAATTCTAAATATGAAAACGGCGACTCTACAGTTCGTATATTTCAATATTCGATTTAAGTGCGAAACTAAACCTATTTCGGTTTGCACCTAAACCGAATTCTAAACATGAAAACGGTGACTCTACAGTTCGATTATTTCAATATTCGATTTAGGTGCGAAACTAAACCTATTTCGTTTCGCACCTAAACCGAATTCTAAATATGAAAACAGCGACTCTACAGTTCGCATATTTCAATATTCGAAAATGGAACTTTCTATTACCAGCGCAGTTTAAAAAGTAACCATCGACAATCGAATTAGGGAGCTTTTACCGTTTGGCGCGTTTTTGCGCCGCCCTGTCCGCGGCCATTACGGCTTCCAAATTACTTATAATTGCTTCGCTTAGCGCTAAGTGCTTTCATTACCCGCCCTGTAAAACAGTGCACGGGCATAATGTGTCAATGTTAGCTCTCTACGGCGGCTCTTACATTATTAAACGAGCTAAATTCTGCCTCAAAAGCTGCATTTTCTAACGTTTCTGGTGGTTAACCTTTACATGGAATAATATAATAATAAATAGGTAATGAATGAAATCACCTTCCATCATCATCATCATCATCAGCCTATATCAGTCCACTGCTGGACATAGGCCTCCCCTAATGAGCGCCATAGCGCCCTGTCTTCAGCTTGCCGCATCCAGCATCTGCCAGCAGTCTTTCGCAAATCGTCATCCCACCTTCCATAAAAGTACTAAATTCGAGTATCCCTTTGCATCATCTAAATTTCTGAGACGCCATGAATGTATAAAAACTCTTTTCAAAAACCATTGGTTACCGAACGGGCTGCTAAAATGGCGATTCAACCAAAATGTTTGCTTGCCCATGTAATCAGATTCAAACAGGGTCATAGACAATCGCTCCAAAAGGGCATTCGATGCTTCCGACTCATTCGACCCACATATCGCGCGTGAAACTGCATAGCTGTCAGCGTGACGTTTGTAATATTCATTCGATTAAAGCGCGGGAAATGGAAGCTGCGGTGACAGCGCCACCTGCCGCTGCCGCGTTTGGTCGGTGTTGGCGCGAACGGGAAACAAATGAAAGCAGTGTTCGAATCCTTGACCACAAAGGTCGAGTGTCGAACGCAGTCCGTTCGAAATTCAAATATGAATCGTTGCGCGATTACAAGTTGCATTGTCGGATTTGTGCATGAATTAATTTGCAACGCCGTTAGACTGGCCATGATAACAAATCGATTTGAATTTAGAGCGACGGGAATCAACATCCATTTCGAACATGTTTGATTCGAAATTTGAAATAGCCATCCAAACTTTTCGCTCTACTTTTTTCATACGTTTCTTCCTTCTTTATAACCAAAGAGTTTTGGTTAGCATACTTTACTTTGTTGAAAACTTTTCGAGCTTTAGGATTTCGTCTTTCCTGTAATAATAAGCGGGGTATTTTCTAAACTTGGCAATATAAAACAGCATGTCTTCTGTAGACAGAGCATTCATCAAAGTAGCGTACAAATAACCTTATATTGCGTTAATAACATTATTTACACAGTCCTCTGATTTAGCAGCTCGTTCACTTTAAGTGATGATTACTCGATTTCCATTAGCTAGTTTCCTTTATTTCATAAATATAATAAAAATAAATATAAAAATATAATCATAAATAGAAAAAAGTTGTGGTAGGTTGTGCCACAGCTAAGCGTGTTCTTCCTAAGGGCACATCTTCAAACTCAAGTACCTAGTATGGTGGCTTAGCCAAAAACAGTAAGAAACTATCTGTGTAGCAATTATTATCTGATAGTAGTTGTAGTCAATATTTTTACTAACAAAGAAAATTACAACCAAAGTGTAGAAACAAATAAGAACAAATATTCACAATTGTTGAGCTAAATGCAGACTGTTGCAAACAATCTAGAGAGGTAGATCAAATCCATATTAATACTAGTCAAAGCGTCCCCAAGACGCTGGCTACACTGCACCGCTGTACGGCAAAACTGACACAGTCAATAGATATGGAAGTGAATTATCTAACCGAGACGTCGTCGTCATTATGAATGTTCCTTCTAAAATAGGATATTTACTCTAGTCGGAAAATGTTCGTTTTTTTATCTGTTTTAAACACTATAAAATAGTAGGCGCAATGTTGTTATGTCATACGGGTGTGTAGCAAACTAAAAAGCATCAACTGTCATCAGCAACATCAGCTCATTTATTCAGGTCTCACATTCAATTGACGTTATGACCACAGAGAAATATGGCGTCCACTGCATCCAGCGTTTCAGTCAAGTTACGCGCGCAACTTGCAAAAGAACACTTATCGATTCATTAAAAAAAAATGTGGTTCATTAACACTTCAGAATCTAAATGAGAAACTTTTCAAAAATAATAATAATAATAAAGTTTATTTCTTTTACTTATTCTAATACATTCCCGTGGTATGGGACCCTCTTTTAAGTAATATAATACCTGTGCTAGAGGGTCTCGCTCTGCAGCGCGCAAAAATAGGTGGTCAATATTGCAACAATTGAAGATGAAGCAAGGATTTTAGGACAACGACAACTAAAACCTTTAAAGTATTTACAGAAAACCCCTTTTCCTATCTCTGTTCCAATAAATAACGTCCCTGATCCTCAGATCTGAGGTAGCTAGGTATCTTTATATCTCTTTCTGAGCATTTATCTCAAGGCGTCCGTGAAAACCAGCTGTTGGCTCCCAAGGCTGTGGAACTAAGCTTCTGCTACCGGTTACACTTGTAGCGTACACATTTCTTTTATTGTTTATATCATCATTTAGCATAGTATATTCTAAGGTTATTTTCGCGAGAACTCATAATCAGTCTCAGTCTGCCTGTGACCATGGAAGCTGAAAAGCCTCCGAAACGTCAGGTTATAAACAAAATATAAAATATACGCGATCAATCCGGTTAAAACAGTTTTTTATCATCATTTAGCCCCATGGTAGAGCTTGTTTTGTTTGTTAGATGCTAAAAATAAAAATAAAATAAACAGGTAAATAATGCTGGACAATCCCCAGTGTCATCTAGTCCCAAGCTAAGCAGAATTTGTGTTATGGGTACTAGATGACTGGTTAACATAATACAATACATAATAAAATATATATCTTTAATTATATTACATATAAAATACTTAGAACACCCGGTATAAATATTTGTAGCTTGAACACAAACAGAGCTTGTATTATGGGTACTAGATAACTGATAAGTGATATACATACTACAATTAAAATACACACATATTGTTAAACATAGGTAACGGTCAGAACACCCTGAACAAATATCTGCAGATCGTACAAACATTTGTCCCAAGTCGGGAATCGAACCCGCGACCTCCTATATCAAAGACGGACCTCCGCCCACCGCGCCACAGAGGTCGTCACGAAATTGAATGATTTCATTACATAATCTTCCCATACACCTATAACCCTAGTTTTGAACCAGCTATTTCAACTCAGCTGTGACAAATCCCTCTTAATACATACCTGGGACGTGCCCCAAATGTCCCAAAGAAATAATATTGAATAACGCGCGACTTACGAGACTTACTACAAATCCCGGGCTCGGGGCCGCCAGCGGAGCCCTAAAAATAATTATAAGTCGCGTAATCCATGACGCTCATATTGTTTCTGGTTATTTATTGTTGTTTGTTTTTGATGGGTGCGTGGTAGCTTCGCTATCGGAAAGATTCTATGAACCAAAGACAGTAACATACTTTTAGGTACTGTACTGCGTTTGTCCGTCGCTTTGTTCGTGACTTACACTAATTGGAAAGATTGTATGTCCCGACGCGGGAATCGAACCTGCTACCTCCGGTGTCGCAGGGAGACTTTCGCCTGCTGTGCCACAGAGGTCGTAATTTTAAGTATGTATATTTAGAATGTCGACGTCCTTGTTGGGTCAAGTCAGAAATCAGGATAATGGTCTATCACATGGAGTCATTATTTATTTATTGCAATGAAAACCATTCCATCCAAAATTGTTTTATAAGGGACTAAACCATCCCATTATATACGAGGTTGTTATACTCCCGAGCGTAGCGAGGGAAGATGCAGGACCACTCGAAACCGATTCCCGTTTTTTTGTATATTTAGACATTTTCAGTCAATTTTTAATTTCCTGTCATTTTTGACATTTGCTGTTACTTTGACGTATGTTGCCGAAGTGCCTAAACGTAATGGTGGGACAGTTGTGGGGCGAATGGGATAATGTTATAAATTACTTGATATCCCGATACTCCCGATCGATTATGATTGGTTATGATTGGTGGGACGAAAGGGACATAGTTTTAATTCAACCTATTAAAATCCCATACGTCCCACCGGTGGGACGAAGCTGGTAGGACGAACGGAACATCACGAAGAAATCTTAGGACGGTCACTTTGATTACTGTTAAGAGCTACAATTCATTATGTGTTAGTACCTAACATTTCTAGACAGGAATAAAAATTCCAATGTACCAAATAAATTATTTTCCATACAGCACGTTATGTTTTGGCATGTAACTTTATGTTGCATGACGGGCACGCATCGCGACCAGTATTTATGACAGACGGTCGGACAGTCGTAAAGCACAGAGATTGGCTACCGATCGGTAGTGCTAAGGTACCGCCTACGCTTTTGGGGGCTACTGAAAATATGATTGGAGATAGTAAAGGATTCATTCTATGGCCGTGGGTATCGTTGGTGATAATTTTTAGGCAGATATATCTTAAGTAAGTACCTACCAAGATTTCTTGTCATCAAACATATCGTAGATAATTAGCTAATTAATTAACAACGAAAAATGAAGATCATATTATAGAAACAAATTAGAAATAGTATTTACAAGCTATTGAGCTAACTGCATACTGTTGCACACAATCCTGTAGCTCAACTATGGTTTGTATTTAAAAAAACATATTTTTCATCAAATTTTATTTTTTATTTTTTTGTATCTACGTTCAAATTTCATAGCGAATTAACAAATAGGTAATAATTGGTCTTTGTGTCAAAAGTAGTATAAAAAGGCTAAAGTCAACAAGAAAAAGAAAATTTATCGTGTACTTTTTTCTTTAAAAACTGACATCAGTTACTCTATAGATAGACGTTAGGAATAAACCATCATGCAAATACCGACCTAGGTAGGTATCTAGTGTATGAACCTAGGTCTAGATCTGAATTCCTGAACGCGTGTTGAGTTACAAGTGTATCGGGTTCCCTTTGAGCCGCCGCCGCTCAACCACCTAGAAAATATGCATTCCTGGTACCATAGACTAAAGTTATGGATGGATGTGACGACCAGAGATACGTAGAGCTATGTTTTGTGCCTTTTCTTTGAAGGTACTGTCACTTGAGTAGGTTCAAAAATAAAGACAAATATAAAAGGTCGATGAAAAATTTATCACCGGGTACTATAGGATCAAACATATCACAATCTATACTAATATTATAAATACGAAAGTGTGTTTGTTTGTTTATTTGTTTGTTTGTCCTTCCTTCACGCCCTAACTAAGCAACCAATCGGCTTGATTTTTGGCATGGAGTTAATTGTAAGGATGGAGAGTAACATAGGCGATACAGCGCCACCTGCGAGATTTAATCCTATAAATCAATTCCCATAATCAGTAGTAATAAAATAATTGGAAACGATGATGATGATGTCTTGGCGGCCAGTCTCAACGAAGACTAACCAGGAGTGCAGGACATATTAAAATGGACAAGTGTACCCAACAAACACAGGTGCACTCTTTTATAGAAATGATACCTAAAGTTTAAGCAGGTATTTTTTTCGTCATTCGGAAAAGTATCTAATAGCTTACTGCAAAATGTTAAGAAAAGAAAATTAAAAACGAGTAAATGCAACAAATTGATTTTACACTTTTATGGCGCTATGGCGTTCATTGGGGGAGGCCTATGTCCAGCAGTGGACTGATATAGGCTGATGATGATGATGATGATGGCCCAAGACGCAGAAGTCGATGTCCGGGTCCGTGTCGTCAGGCTGAGCAGTGAATGAGTTAAAGGTGGTGACAAAATTAAATAAAAAATTTGGTGGCACTAAAAAATTATGGTGTACTATTTCGATCAATCGAAATAAAAATGGGACACGTTATACTTTAACGTCACATTTCTCGTTACATCCCGCGTGTTTTCAACATGAGATGTCAATGGAACCTTATCAATTCAAATGTCCGAACGATTTGTTGTTATTCGAAATACCTTCTTCTCTCATCTAATAATTTTTTAATGGGTCTCAATTAGATTCTTTAGTGCTAATGAAGTAATAAAAAAGTTTTTATCATTTAATCGTTAAGTGCAAATAAAAAGAAAAATTACAATCAAATAATAGAATTAAATTAAAACTAGTATTTACAATTGAAACAATTGAGCTAACTGCAGACTGTTGCAAATAATCTACAGGTAGCTCAACTGATCCATAACAATACCAGTCGCGCGCGTCCCCAAGACGCTGGCTGCATTGCCCCGCTGTATAGCAGTGCTGATGCGCTGCGCCAGATACTCACTAGCTCAATTAAAATGCATTTAAAATATACATTTTCAAGTTGCGCACGTACCTAACATGACAAAAACGGTGGACGCAGTCGACGCCATATTGCTCTGTGGTTATGATGACTCTTATGACGTCAGTTGGTTGTGTGGTACCCAACCAAATACGTTGATGTTGCCGATGACAATTGATACTTTTTGATTTGCCTACACAGCTGTATGACATAAAAATATTGCGCCTACTATTTCTTGATGTTCAAAAACAGATTTAAAAAACTGAAAACTCTGAATTGAATTTTAAAATTTATGTTGGTTTTTTTTTCATGAACTAAAACTAACATTGCCGACTGCTTTTTGCCTAAGCTATATAACTATCTCTCTCACTAACTATCTCAATAATATTTTAGATTTTTTCTCATATAGATTAAAATAACCTCTTCTGATCGCGAATTCCACGGAACTGTGACATATTTGGTAGCGAAAAAACTGAAAGAAAACAAAAATGTGAACGTGTAAATCCGAAAGTCTCTTATTTAGTGTAAGGGCGATCGTAAGTTCTGCTTCAGCCGGCGGTGGGCAAATTGCGAGATCCGCTTAGATGAGAATTTATTAATATTGGGAAGACGTGAATTAGCCTCGCTGCGACAGTGCTGCCAGCTCTTGTTTGTTTACCGAGCTTTCGGATGACAACTGCGCTGAAATAAACCCACGTAAAAGTAGAACTAAAAAAATTGTTCGACTTCTGACCGTTTTATAAGCGTCATTATTTTGATACTTGCTACTGCTCGCGGATTTATTCGCATTTTTCTGAGGAAAATAATAGGAAAATAATGTTATTCCAAATCTAAAGCTACGAGTACCTACCTATATGTAAAATTTAAGGTTGATAAATAGCCATGTGCCCATCCATAAGAAAATACTAGTTTACCAAAAAGTAATGCCTTAAACCCCCATCAGGTCATCAGATAAAAAAAACTACATTACCAACAAATCAAATCCAACTTCAACCCGCAACATGCAAGCAACTATCTCTTTCGCGCTCGCACAACAGTATAACACCGTCTCAGTCCCATTTCCGGTGGATTTCCGGAAAAACGAGGGTAGTTTAAGATTCTAACGCCGGATGAGAGGAAATGATTTCTGTCCGCCATTATGTGATGTTGGGACAGTTGGAATATGTTACGTATGACCAGCGTGCGCCTGCCGAAACGTCGGGAAAAATACCCGTGAATGGTCTATTGTGGTACATAATATGAGCTATTTGTGATATGAGCTTTAGATACCAAAACTTGAATTTGCATAGGCCTAGACTTTACTCCCATAGCCTAATAGAATAGACAGTTACATTCCGCTTACATTCGTAATGAATTTGTCAAACTACGATAGTTTTTATAGTGAATCATCTACATTATCCCTATTAGTAGTCAAACCCATTTTTTTTTTCACATTATATTTTATTGTTACTGCATCTGTGAAACTGCGTTATACGTAAGTACAGTCAAGTTGAAGAGCAATTTCTTCCAGATATTTATCTGACGAGATCCCTAGATTTATAAGCAAAAAGTTATATTCTGCTACATTAATAGCTTTACCACAGGACAGGTGTATCGTCACAGGATGGCATGTGCTGGTATTCTACCTTAAATGAAAGAATATGGCAAGGCCGCTCAGGATAAGTGTTACGAAGAACAATAAGTAGAATTTGTGTACTATTTTGTACAATATTGTGTACTATTGTTTTTTAACGGTGGTGGTAACACTTATTTTGTTTGTGTGTTAATTTTTGAAGTCTTGATTGTGATCTTCATATTTTTTTGTGTTTGTGTCTTAAATAAAATCAAAACATAAACAATTCTAAGTGACGATTCTGCGACAATACCAGTTAGTGAAGTTATTAGTTAGCAGAATCGGACCCCAGATCTACATATTGATCTACTTATCCCTATAGAGAAAATATTGGCACTGGCATAATTAATACTTAGTAATCTGATCCAGGGTAGTTCAGCCAAAGGGTTTATGTTTGCTAGGGTAGCGGGTTCGCTTCCCGGGATAGATTACGGGTTATCGTATTCGTTTGCTTAGGATGGGCTGTTCGTGATGCGGTTTTGTTTGTTCGAAGGTGAAGTTAGTGCTGTTTTTGAGATAAGATTACTCCCCTCTAGGGGGGGGGGGGGTGTCGTTTTACATGAAGCTTATTCAAAAAACAAAAAGCGTATATTTTTTTGTAAATGTATTAATTGTACTTACCTAAGTGGTACCTGAGTATCTCGCTCAGTAGAGTAAAGACGTCGCCTAAGATGGAGGACGCGTTTATCCTGTGCAAGTTATAAATAAATAAAAGTTATAAATAAATGAACTATCAGAACTTAATAACTCTGTATTTTAAGACTGCGAGATTTTACTGTATCAGGCAAATAGTAGAAGGAAGTTCGATTTACTCGTTAAAAAGATAGGTAAATAATTAAATACATACATACTTAAGTGGTATTGTTATTAAGAAAAACGACCTTTTTTGTTTTTCAGTCAAAATAGGTCGACATTGTAGCACTATCGCGCGTAAACTAAAATGCATAAACGAAAATCTGACACTTTTTTGAAAACAGTAATATTGCAAAGATTACTCGGGTGGCATCACTTTTAGATACCAACAAAATAAAACTTACTTTACCAATACACTTACACTTTTATCATCCAATCAACCTAGAAGCACAGAAGTAAGCAAAAAACTACCATAAACTACCATATTCTCCCAACTTACATTGACGCCCTGCCAACACCATCAAAATAACAGAACTGAGGCAAAAACACCATCAAATCTCAAGAAAGTAAGAGGAGAGTATAAACAAGAACAAGTATCATAAAGGAGGTGTAGTTACTGACCAAAATTGGCCTTTACGTATCGGGTCCATCGGGTCAGTCTGACCCCTTTTGTACTCCCTTTGTACCCCTAAGGGGGTGGATCCCGTTAAGATAAGTTCATATCTGTAAAGTTGAGGACGGGGTAGGAAAATTTTGTAGTGGTCAGCTGTAATTGCATTTTGATTTAGTGGGTAAGTTTTACTTTAAAAGTAGTCGGGTAATTATATACATATATCTTGCTTGTTTTTATTTAAAAGTTAGGTGTAATGTACTACCTAAGAAAAAACTTTAATTTTCAAGTTAGCATTGCACACATGAACTACAGAAAATTCAAAATAGCTAATAGACTGTTTGGCTACATTAAAAATAAATTCCAAATTGTTTTCATCCTAGTCTGTGACAACGTAACAAAGCGTAATCAGGTGATTTTAATTAAAAATATGCCTTTTTTTATGTAAAAAATGGGATTAAAATTACACATTTTTGATACATGATCACGTTACTTAAAACGCTGTGTTTGGTTGGATCGCAAGTGACGTCGCACATCCTCAGATTACAGTGTCAATGAGTTCTTCTTGTTAGGTGTGGTGTGGCGGGGTGACGTCATAGCTAGGAACACGGTAGCCATGACAGAGATTATCGTTTTGGCGCGGCATTATTTTATTTAAACTTTATAATTCGTTTTTATAACTAATACGACATATAGCCTATTGTTTGTAAGATGACTTGATGATTTCTTTTTCTGATATTTACAATGACATGTGCTGTTTCTTTATTTTTTTCTTTATTTCGGCACAAAATACAGTTACGTACGCCAATATCACAAAATAACTGAGGCAGTGTCGATTCAAATATATTCGTGAATTTATTATTCATACTTTTTCCGCTGCACATATTGATTATTTCTCTTATTTTGATTTTAATTACGACTGAAAAACAAGTAAATGAACTTATGACCGGCAAATATAGTATTCGAATGAATGATACACTCATAAATACAATGTCACTCGACTTGCAGGCCTGTATTTCAGTATTGTTGGCCGATTTTTCGTATTAATATCCATGCTAGTTTGAAGTTTTTCTTTTTCAGTATTTAAAATACTGTGTTTTCTTAAAATACGTGCATAAAACCTTTTCACAATATCCCGCACACAGGTGTGTCACATAAATAGGGTACAAACGTCCCTTTTTAATATACCCTAGATTTGCTGTAACTCCTCCTGATGTAGAGGCTTTATAACGGTTATACAGGGTGTGCGATGTTTCACTCATCACTCAAAATTGCGCATTTTTTTAAACATTTTACCCTATTTTATAATTGTACCTTATTTCCATTATAAATTTTGGTGCTTTAATTGCCGTTTTTTTTTTTTTTTTTTTCTAAATAAAAGTTCTAATGAAAGGTTTTGTGGTCCTGGTCCAGATTTTTTATATTTATAGATGTTTAAAATTGCAGAATAATTTTCAATTTACTAAGGTGGGTTGAATCAATTCATAGTTAAATTTTAATTTATAGTATCGTGGCAGTTGTACGTTACGTAGGTTGTCCAATAAAATATATTTTTTACTATTTTTTTTCATTCTGCACCCTGCAATGAAACAAAACTCATTATTTACGTAAATAAGACTGATTTTCTGAAATGAGTTATAATCTGAAATGGATTAAAATTAACGTAAGAAATTCAAACCTATATAAGTTTATTAATGGTTTAGTAAGGTTTCCTTGCTGGCTCATTTAAAACTTAAAAAAAGCAATGTTTAATTTTGTAATATTTGCTAAACCTCAGATTGAATAAAATAATTAAATTCTGCAAGAAAGAATTAAATCAATAATGATACTTTACATTGAAAAGATTTGTATTGTTTTTTGTAGGCTAAAATTGGAAGCAAATTATAAGCGTTCAAATTATAGTTTTCTCGCGTTCTCTCCTCCGCACACCCTGTATAACAGTTACATAAGGGTTGTAATATAGCTGTGACAAGTGCATGCATTAATCAAACTCGGGATTTTTCCCGTGGATATTGCAAACGTAACTTATAGCTTATAGCGATTCGGGCCTTATTTACCGTGGTGAAGTTGTCTTTTGGCTATATGGAATATTCCGAACCATAAATGGAAATTCCATGCCCTATGAGACGCCCATGTGTTTCTGTTGATCCAAAAAAAAAATCGACGACTTTCCCTTTTCTTTTATGAAATTTATAAACTTCTGAACTTTTGGCAATGAATAAAGTCGTATTTTTTTCATCTGTTGACATCAGTGAGAGTGAGATAAAACACTGCTAAGCTGTTTTTAGTGCAGCCAGCTTACGACTAATACTGATATGGATCAGTTGAGCTAACTGTAGATGGTTTCCAGCAGTCTGCAGTTAGCTCAATTGTTTCTATTGTAAAAAATAGTTCTAATTTGTCTGTATTATTTGAGTGCATTTTTTTTGTCAAGTATTGTGTATTAAGTTGACAGATTTCCACAGTTGACAGTGGACCCTCCATTTGATGCTGAATCGAACCTCCGAAAATCCCACGTCGTCCAATCATAGAACATCCTGTTAAATACGAAAAATTCTTTAATTTATTTACTATTTTTGGCTAAAACAGAATTAAATTAAAACTGGTTTTTACAATTGAAACAATTGAGCTACTAATTATAATCTTTTTTTGCATGATGTATGTACAGTTCTTAATTTTAAATAAATCCAAATACAAACTTCCTTTTAGATGTGCAAAATCTTAATAACTGCGGACGGTTGAACAGTCTACAGGAAGCTATTTTAAAATTTCCGATTTTAATCACAAAATTATTCCAAAATTTCGTAACAGTCTTCAATTTATGTCTAAGATGTATCAATGAGCAGCCCGTATCATTTACGTATCATATACGGTACGTCTCATACATGTATGTAATACAAGACAAAGGCTCGCATGCGTATGCGCACGCCTGGATCGAAAACTCGTTTGAGTTTTGAGAGTCGCTCGTCAACTGATGCCGAATATTTCGTTTAATTTATAACACTACTACGTGTACTTTAGTGACAAATGTCTATTGGAAGCCATGACTTAGACTTAAGTTAGTTATAAAAATCGCCGTAATTCAGAAACCAATTAATTAAATTTGATTTTTTTATCATCAATTTTCACGACGATTTAATTGGGTTTTATTAAATACAGACTAAACCCGAATAAATACATAATTGCTGATTCTTATATCTTATATAACCCTCCCCTGTCGGTAGTCGGGTAAAAACTCATATAAACCTATGAAAAACAAAATGTGGACTATTTAACTCATTCTCTTCAACCCACAGACAATATTTATTGTAAAAAAAGAAGGCTACATATTTCTTAAAGAAACTAATTGATTTGAATGACCTGCGACTTTAATAACATTTATAATGAGTATAAGTAATAAATGGAGTAAATAAAACATTCACATTTTTTATTTATTACCTATTTGTTTGTATACCAATATACATGGTGAGTAAAGCATTCCTTAAACAGGTTCTTACAAAAAGCTCTACAAAGTTGTACCTACAACTATTTCGTTAAAAAACATCTGTTCTACCCTGCACCTGTTTGGATCTACAAATGGAGATCTTTTACTTCTAATTATAATATAATTATGACTCTAGCAATAAAGTCAATTAATAACGATTAAATAATTATATTTTTATCTAGTGTCAGTCTATTTTTTATAGAAACGTTGCAATTATTATAATATCTGATGTACATTTGTGACCGGCTGTTTTAAATGGCTTTCTAGCATTTATTATGTTCACGTTATTAATTTAATCTTTCATCTACATAGGTACTTTTAATTACCATTAATAAATAAATAAATAATGCTGGACAATTCACACAGCATTATCTAGCCCCAAGCTAAGCAGAGCTTGTGTTATGGGTACTAGATAACTGATATACATAATATAATACAATACATAGATAGATATTTTTTATTATACATACAAAACGAGCAGAACACCCGAAACCAAAGTCTGTAGATCGTACACACATTTGTCCCGACGCGGGAATCGAACCCGCAACCTCCTGCGACGCAGGAGCATGCAGGTGCATTATGATGAATATTTTGTAATTAAACCTTCATTTACAAAGAAATTACAATCCAGTACCTACCTAAAAGGCGCAAGTATGAACAAAATGTACAAAAAACTGCACTTGAAACAGGTAAACTGCAGATATTTGCTAACAATCTAGAGAGCGCTCAACTGATACAAATCAATACCTCTCGGCAGTGACCCATAATGCATGATTTGGTCCACATTACCTACACTTGCAACGGCCCTGTTGCCCTATTCCCAGTTTAAAAGTTTTTCGTCTATAAATAGGTTATATCACTTTGCGAAAAAACAAACACGTTCAAAGTTCAATCGAGGTCCCATTTTAAAAATTCATTGTTTCGGTCCGTCAGTCCATCTTGATGAGGACGGACAGTCAAAGTGTTCCTTATGAATATATAATGTAACCCTTCAACTTATAGAAGGTCGCAGAGACCCGTGTTTGACTTTTTACGGGGTCTTGTTTCGGTTATTTTTGCAGGGGTCACGTAGACCCTTTTAAGGTATACTTGACTTCACTTTGGAAACTTGCAGCTGTGAGAAGATCTAACTTAACTCAATCCTCCTTTAAGTCTTACTAGTGTCCTCTGACTTAAATATTTCGCATCCATTTGCTAAAAAAAAGAACATTTGAAAAAAAAGGTTTTTACAATACAATACAAAAACACTTTATTGTACACCAGAAAAAGAACATTGATCATGAATTTTGGTTTATGTGATTATTTGATTGTGTATTATTATTGTTCTTTGTACCCAAATATTCCGACACAAGTATTTGTTTGTGAATAAAGAAACTGAAACTTATGACATTACATGTGTCGCGACGGCTCGCGAATTTTATTGTACATACTTGTAGATAAAACCTTCTTTTAATATCTTCGAACAAACGCTGTAATGATTTGATTGAAGTCATATATTTATGGTCAAGATGACATTAAATTTTCTTTTCACATTTTAACAGTATAATATTTTTCTGTGTTTTTATCATGATGAATTCCGAAAACCGTTTAGACTACATAATAATAATGCTGGACAGCTTACACAACGTTATCTAGTCCCAAGCTAAGTGGAGCTTGTGTTATGGACACTGACTGCCGCGTAATGGAAATTCATTCATCCTTTAACATCAGCTAAGTACCTAAGCCTAGTTAGATGATATGTTATAGTTGCAGTTGGGGATGCCCAACAGGAACGAGTGATTCAGGTTCGGCTTGAATTCGGTGTGTTGGGCTCCATAGAGATGCTCCTAGAATGGTGCTATGTCTCACGGGGCTGCTCCTAGTATGGAGGTCCTACCTTAAAGCTTCTTAGCTCTGGTAGCGCGTAACAGAACAGTGGTTCCAAGGGAGGCTCTGATGGCTTGGCCTTGGTACTATGCTTCAGAGCTCTGGTAGCGCGTCACGTGGCGGGGTTCCAAGAGAGTGCTCTTGGAACGGTTAACGTTAACCATGAAATTGTAATACTTTTGTAAACTATGAACATATCATAAGGCGGTCTCCAACAAGTGAGATCATGGTACTTTAATTACAGGTGGAACAACCAATTTTAACTTCTGAGGAGTTCATAATAAGCGAAGCAGAGAAATAAATAACGCTGAAAGAAGTCGCTGAAATAAAGATAATTCAATTCTAATTCAAGACTAAATTAAAGGTAAGAAAGTAATGATTTACTTCCACACCAAACAAATCGCTAACGTGCTCTACATAATGTTATTGTATATTGAGTGTATTTCCCCAAGGTATCATTCTGTGTGCAAACATGTTCTTTGCTTGGTAACTACTATAATAGTATAAGAAGTTATGTGGGGTAGCGGTGCGGCGAAATGGTGGAGATGCAGGGATCGAGTGTTTCAAGAGATCAAGAATTCTACGGCATTAGTTAAAGCATGTTTGGTGAGAAGTATATCATTTACTTTCTGCCTGATTTATTTAAGTTTCTGTAATGTAGCGACATCTTTCCGTGTGAACTAAAGATAAGCTTCTGGAGCTTATATTATTTAAACGTATATTATTTTCCGTCTAAATTGTAAAACTTTAACGGTAATTTATATCGTAAAATAAAATAATGCGTAAATTGCGTAAATGCGTAAATCCCGAGACTTACGCATTCAAAACAAATAAAATCTCGTACGAATATGCAACGGAACGTCATTTGAAATAAAAAGTTTATTCTGTTTCGAACAAAATCAAAAGTGACCGGAAACAAATTTTTTGGACGAGCAACTTGATGGTCACCTTGCTCTAGTTGTTGGCGGGAGTGTCGCGACGGCTCGCGAATTTTATTGTACATACTTGTAGATAAAACCTTCTTTTAATATCTTCGAACAAACGCTGTAATGATTTGATTGAAGTCATATATTTATGGTCAAGATGACATTAAATTTTCTTTTCACATTTTAACAGTATAATATTTTTCTGTGTTTTTATCATGATGAATTCCGAAAACCGTTTAGACTACATAATAATAATGCTGGACAGCTTACACAACGTTATCTAGTCCCAAGCTAAGTGGAGCTTGTGTTATGGACACTGACTGCCGCGTAATGGAAATTCATTCATCCTTTAACATCAGCTAAGTACCTAAGCCTAGTTAGATGATATGTTATAGTTGCAGTTGGGGATGCCCAACAGGAACGAGTGATTCAGGTTCGGCTTGAATTCGGTGTGTTGGGCTCCATAGAGATGCTCCTAGAATGGTGCTATGTCTCACGGGGCTGCTCCTAGTATGGAGGTCCTACCTTAAAGCTTCTTAGCTCTGGTAGCGCGTAACAGAACAGTGGTTCCAAGGGAGGCTCTGATGGCTTGGCCTTGGTACTATGCTTCAGAGCTCTGGTAGCGCGTCACGTGGCGGGGTTCCAAGAGAGTGCTCTTGGAACGGTTAACGTTAACCATGAAATTGTAATACTTTTGTAAACTATGAACATATCATAAGGCGGTCTCCAACAAGTGAGATCATGGTACTTTAATTACAGGTGGAACAACCAATTTTAACTTCTGAGGAGTTCATAATAAGCGAAGCAGAGAAATAAATAACGCTGAAAGAAGTCGCTGAAATAAAGATAATTCAATTCTAATTCAAGACTAAATTAAAGGTAAGAAAGTAATGATTTACTTCCACACCAAACAAATCGCTAACGTGCTCTACATAATGTTATTGTATATTGAGTGTATTTCCCCAAGGTATCATTCTGTGTGCAAACATGTTCTTTGCTTGGTAACTACTATAATAGTATAAGAAGTTATGTGGGGTAGCGGTGCGGCGACAACATGAGACAAGCACAATGGGCGGCCTTATCGCTTAGAAGCGATTTCTTCCAGACAACCTTTGGGTTTTTCTGTAGGTATAGGTAGTATTTTTTATAGTACCTATGTGACTTTGTTTTCATCGTTTATTTTTTATTTAATCTATGGCATGCTGGGCAAACGCCTTAAATTTATCTTTCACTTTTATAATTTTTCACCGTAACAGGCCACGATGGAAGACCAGAAAAAAACTTCGGAAACTCATCAGTTTACAAAGACAGTTTTTTTATATGAAAATGTTTACACAGTACACTAAGGCAAGTTCCTCAAACAGCCAAACTGTAAGCAAAAAAAACTTCAAACAGTTCAATTAACTGAATCGAGTGAACTACTATAATTTACCACTCATTGGATTACCTCCACACTCGGGTAAAAAAACCCAGCGGAAACACTTTGCTAGCTCCGTGAAAATAGCCCGGGAAAGTTCACAATCTAGATATACGGCCGAGTTAAGATGTGCATCTAAATAGCTTCTGCTGCCTTGGAACCGAACTTTAGATTACTTGCAGCAAGTTTCTTGGAGGAAAAATTCTAACCTATTCTGTTAGAGGCGAATTTACGAGTGTTACCAACTTTAATCATATGCTTAAGACGCAAATAAGTTGGGAGTTGTTTTTGAAGAAAATTCTGTAAGTTTTTTTCTTAGACAAAGTGACGGTATTATTCATGTTTTGAAAGTTAGGACCCTACTAACAGTGTTCCTTAAATTCCTTAATATTTTTAAGTCTACAGTGAAAAGAAATAGGTATCTCTTAAAAGAAAAACAATAAACTTGGAGGCGTTTGACCAGCAATGGGATGAACCAGGCTAACGAAGAAAACCTAAAACATGTTTTTATTTTCTACGAAAACTTTTAATACTATCCCAAAAAATTTCGATTTCGGCAGGATGCGAACCCGCGCCGCACCTTCAGTACAGGTGCGCTCTAACCAGTGCGAGTAACGCACTGTAAAGCAAAAAGCGAATGTTTTTATTTTGTTTTTAGATACCTATTATTCACAAGACTGTAGACTAAAAAATTAGGATTCGTTGCAATAAAATGAAATAAAATAATGCCCGAATTAGTTGCAATAAAAGCAAAAATGAAAACGTTTTTCTTGATTAATTATGAAAATATTTTCGCACCCCAAACAGCCCCAAATGACCCCGTTCGGGGTATTTATTTAAGTTTAATCCGCCAATACCCGGCACATTAGCATAGACAAGCACTGCCTCTCTCTGATAGGTAATGTTTATTTACCCGGATGAGTTATTAGCCGAGGAACCTGCTATTTTCACGTTATTCTGGCTGAAATGCTATTTTCACGTTATTTTGTGCTTGGTTTAGGATTTAAATAATTGGCTACCGTATTAATAGGGTAGCTGCTTTAATTAATTATTATTAAATTTAACACACGATTTAATTTAACACCTTATTTTCATAGCAAATCTCAATAATTTTTCTATCAAACAGCAATATTGTTAGCTATGAAGGTTTTATTTAATGTCAACTTTTCGCATGAGCTTACGAACTTCGGGTGAGATACCCTTCCCTTTATTAATGACATTAAGTTTATTATTCAAATCGCCCAAACTAATCCCGAACGTCAAATGGACCAAGGAAAAGCCCAGGATTATCGGCGAATCTCAAGGGTAGATACCAGGCGGTCAGAAGTCCGGAGGTGGTCAGCCGATCGGTATCGTCTGCCCGGTTTAATCGTGTGATTAGCTAAGCCCCTGCTATCTGGGCCCCTGGTGGAATTATGCAGGCCTGACCCTACCCCGTATGCTGGAGCCCTCCAGCTATGCGATAGTGGCGAGATAAAAACCCGACTGAATAGGTTGAGTTTAATGATTTATAGCAATTTGGTTATCAATGGGGGAGACAATGCGAATTGGATTTAGGTAGCTGAGTTATTTGTAATTGAGAATCTTGTTTGAATGGATTTGTTTGTTTTGTTATGCGTAAGTTTGTAAGGGATCTATTTTGTTTTATTCTTTGACTAATGAAAATTTGTTTTTGTTACAGGTAAGTGACAGGCGATTTGTGAGTACCGATCTATTTCGTTAGTTAAGTAAATCACTTATTTTTCACTTAGGTAACTAGAAAAAACAGTTACAGGAAACAAAGCTACACGGAACATTGTATTTTTAAATATTAGTTCCTGGCCGTGGCTTCGCATGTGTTATTTAAGGTTATTTTTATCCCTTGGGAACTGTTTTGTGGGAGAAAAAGTACTATATCTAAAGTTAAATGCAAAATTTCAATTCAGTCGTTTTGGCGTGAGAACGTAACAAACATCTAATCTTTCGCATTTTTAATATTAGTGTGACTTTCTGAAGGAACTTCAGATAAGCTGTTGCAAGATGGGAATATCAAACCTGGATAAAAGACAACTACACCTTGTTTTGAGATAGAGCGTGCGTTATTCCTGCGAGTCATTATTCGGCGCTACAGTCCGTAAGAAGTCGCAAAGAATTTCGACACGATGAGTAGTGATTTTGTAGCTTAGTTGGTTAGAGCACACCCGTGTGGGGTGCGGCTTCAAGTCTTGCTAAAATCGTTTTTTTTTTGGGAACTTATTTCATTTCTTAGTCATTATTCGTGGTATTCCCTCTCGGTATAGCTCAGGATTCTTTCGCCGGTCCGTAACTCCAGAATAAGTAAACTTTAAGCGCCATTACTGGAATTGGCTCGACACAGGCTGTGGTAGGATGGCTAGATCACAACTGCATTCTTAAATCTTAAACAACTAAATTTGCTCATTAAAATAAAAAAAGCCAGTCAGTATGAAACTTGCACACTAAAATTGCAAAAAACGTACCTAGTTGAAAATGAAAATGAACAATGTTTTATTCTGTACATAGGTAGGTTACAATAACATGGGTTGGAGTTCTCTTGTGAGCATAATTATGCTTATGTTAAAGAACCCCGCTCTTCCTTATCATTAGGTTCGGTACATATAAATAAAAATACAAAAATAACTAAATTAAATTTTGTTCTTGGACGTGATACAAGTTGTTATGTAGGTAAGGTAAAGGTAAAGTAGGTTCCGATGGTGGCGACACCGGTCATGCCAACAACAAAATGTGTGCACTTGTATGGAGGGTATCAGCTTGGTTGCGCAACCAAATTTGTTGCCGTCAACCAAATCTTACGGTGGTGGCGCAACTATTATTATATTTAAAGCTATTTGGCGTCTCACTCACTCCACCAGCAGTTGGTGGTGGTGTTTGCTTTGGTGTTTCTCGCTTGGTAACTCAAGACACCATGTTTGTGCGACCGGTGGCGCCACCATAGTGCCCTAATGTGATAGAACTCAAGACCCGTATTATGAAAGCTTGTTTAATCAGCGATCTACGCTTCAGTAACGCTTTTGCCATAGACTCAAGCATAGGTCGATGACTGAGCAAGTTTTTATATACGGGTTTAAGAGTAATAAGTTAATACGTATACCTCCAAAAGCATGGTAGTGCACCAGCTTTACCATGATGAGCTATGTCCGCAGGCCTGTCAGAGTGGATTTGTGGAGACCGCTAGTATATTCGGGAATCTGCTAAAAATACCAGAGCGCTGCTCAATTTTGATAATGCTAGGGATGGAGTGGAGATTAAAAATTAATTCAAAAAACAAATTCTGGAACATTTTTTTACATTAACCAATTTAGTTCTACTTTAATCAAAGTTTTCTAATTTAAAACAAGGTTAACAGTCACTCTAATCACATACTAGTATTATAAATGCAAAAGTTTGGATGTTTGGGTGGATGTTTGTAGCCAAAGTACTGAACGGATCGGGCTGAAATTTTGCTTCGATGTAGCTTTAGGCCTGGAATCAAACATAGCCTATGTTTGATTCCAGGTTTAATTTTTTTTATCATTAACAATTATATAAATGTGAAAGTATGGATGTTTGTTAGCTCTTCACGCCGAAACTACTGAACGGATTGGGCTGAAATTATGCGTTGATGTAGTTCTAGACCTGGATTAAAATAAAGGCTATCGTCCGAATTATAAATCATTTACTTGTTAAGAAAAAACTAAAAATTGACTTAAAGACATCTGTAAGGGATTCGACCTTAGTTTTGTTCTGTTTTTTTTTAAGTGTTACGGAACAAATTCTAATCCCTTGAGATTTTTTATGGATCATCCTCTATACTATTCAATTGGAAATGAATCATCCTAATAGGTCCATAATTCACGTAGAAACTCCCTCCTTTTGTCGAAGTCAGTTAAAAAATGAACATCAGCATCGAAACCTGATTCTAACAAAATGGCCCAAAAAAATGGCTGCCTCTATAAAACTACCAATACACCTCGGCGTCAGATTCCTAGACTACTCAAAACAATTACTTAACCTGCAAGTCCTGCTCTTGCCCCACCTCCCCTTTAGGGGGAGGGAGGCCATTTTCATAATGCACTGCCTTCTTTAAACTTAACACTTTAAATAATTGGCCGGACGGGCTCAGGTGGGACGTTTTAGCCGGCAGTGGATGGGTTGAGAAGGATTTGACTTATGGATGTTTTAGGCCCATCCTGTACGTAGCTAGGTATTTACGTACTAAAGTTCTATGGTAAATGGTTGATCCTCAATAATGGTATATAGTCTTTACGATTTAATTTTACAAAACCTTTATAACTTCTATTTCTTTTTTTTTGAGAAAGTTTTGCATGGAATTGTTACTCTAATATATCTTTATCTTTACGACTAGCGTCATTACGCGGTTTCGCTCATTTGGTTCCACTAAGCCCACAGCATTGATAAGTGTTTAACACGCTGTTTTTTTTACACGTGTAACACGCTGTTTTTTTTTTTGCAAAGGAAGTTTTTTCCTTTGAAAATTCATCTGGAATAAAATTTTATAGTAGGTACGTACCTACCATTTCGGGATCATATTCTTTACACAAATGCAGAATAATCATAAAAATTGGATATTAATTAGCAAATACATCGTATAAAATACATACATAAAACAATATAGTACAGCCGAATTGAACCTCCTTATTTTAAAGTCGGTTAAAACACATTGATGCTAAAATAAATAAAAAATTGATAGCTCTTATTTATTTTGTTTTTTTTGGTACTCTGAAATCTTCCATTAAAAGTAAAATATCAAACCCAAACTTGCCGACAGGAACATTATCCCCCTTAGGGAGATAGGGGAGAGGGGGGTGAAATGTGCAGTCTAGCCTTACGTAGTAAATCGCACCTGACTTCTCTCGCATTAAAAATGCTATTTGAATAACGTTTAGAGCGCTTAGCGTAGTTTCCGTCGCTAATGGTAATAGTGTACTTAGACCTTTATATATGATTTATAGTGAGCGACTGGTTAAGCTATGATAAACATAGTAGCTATAGACTAGCCAAACTCGATGTAGAATGTATGTAAACAAATCGCCCATATTTAATCAAAAATTCACTCTGTGAATTTTTTGTCATTTTGTATTACTGGTCGATTTGAGATCCTTTCCTTCAATAAATATAGGTTTAATTATATCTGAACGGCGGCGCCAAGCAAGTTTTTTAGTTACTTGTATCGAGGTTTGTTTATAAATATTCTGCATCGAGTTTGGCTAGTGTAAAGACTATCTAGGTATCAATTGGAAGTGTATGTAATAAATAAGTAAAGCAAATAAATTGCATAAGACATGGTTGATTGGAGACATTGAAAAATATAGCATAGCATCATCTAGCCCCAAACTAAGCAGAGCTTGTGTTATGGGTACTAGATGACTACACATAATACAATAAACTTTTTTTTATTATGTTTGAAAACACACATCACCCGGAACAAATAATCACAGATCAGATCCGATAAATCAGAAAAGACTTGTTCCGAGGCGGGAATCGGACCCGTAACCTCCTGTTGCAATGGAACCTTTACCCGCTGCGCTACAGAGGTCGATACTCAGATCAAAACTCAAAAATCTACGCTTATTTTGCCTAAATCTAAACTTATATTAATCGTCATTAATTTTACGCCAAAGTAAGTGTTACGAATGCTTACTCAGTCACAGATCTGTGACTGAGTAAGTTACTTGAGTACGTTTATGCCATGGAAAAACGTTACTCAAGCATATGTCGATGAGCAAGCTTTTATTAGGGCTAGTTTATTCTAGTGCACGTAGCTAAATACCTAATACGCCCAGAATATTCTGACCAATCATAGAAGACATCCGTCTGGCGTCCAGCCAATCAGACGTCTTGTTGCTAACTTAGTGTCTGATAACAATCCTATTTTCAAACTAAGAACGAGAGATATTTGTAGCGTCGACAGTTTCTTGTTTGCCGAAATAGATATGTACCTAACTGTCGTTGTTTTAGCAGCGAGTTTGCCTTGTCCTATAATATTGTAGCGTACTTTGAAAGTCGTAATCATTTTTTAACCTACACAAGCCTTACTTAGCCCAATTTTTTTGACAAAGTTTGAATTTATTAAAAAAATACACGATTCACACCAAGAATACACACAAACCTTCCTGGTTTTAAAAATAGACCGCATTCAAAACTTGAATGATTGTATTCAGTAGTATACAATTTCAGTAGTAGCTATAAAGAAGTGTGCACAACAGCACTTAAACTATCACTTACCAAGATGCCCATGTCTATCTGCACTACCTGGCGCGCCTCCGAGGGCCTCCGAGGGCAGTGAATGCGTTAGAAAAGGTAAAAGTAATCCGCAAAGTATCAGAAACTTTGAATACGTAGCTTTACAACAGTACAGTACGCCGAACGACGCTGGGCTGTGAATGCATCAACATCGAAATATGTAATACCAAAAAATAATTAATTAAATCCCGTAAAGTATTAGAAACGTTTAGTAGGTACCTGGCTTTACAACAGTACAGTAGCTAGTAGCTATAAGGCAGTGTGCACACCGGCGCATGAAGACGTCGAAGGGGGCGCACAATGGGCGCGGACAATGGTGCACGATAACCGCACCACTCCGTCACTCCGCTGACAGGGTTATCGGACGACGGGGGTTCGGCGTAACTTATAGGCGGGAGCGGAAAGTTCGAAATGACTTGAAAATTATGAAGCGGAATGATAAAAAAAATATTCATGAAATTCTTACTAAAAAATGTTACGCTTTATGCATTTTTTGACGAAAAGACTAATTAATATGAAATAATGTAAACTACCCATCTTTTGCCTTTGCTACACCCTGACCGGGTACATAATTATAAGCTACCTACTATAAATATATATCCATGTTAATACGAAGTGAAGCGAATCTCTATGAACAATTTTTTTAGGAATATACTCAGGTTTTTTTTCTTCATATTAATTCCTTATTGATAATGCTGTGCACATAATGTAAAATTGATATTTAGTGGTTTTGAAGTAGATGGGCGCGAGAAATGAAGCAAATTGTTGATAACATAAGCTCTTCAGATTAGCTCTCAGAAAATTATCCAACATAATAAACCAAAAATATCGCTATCTCCCAACCTTGCGGCACACTCACGCCGTAACAGCGTATTGTTAATGTGGTCGTGAATTCCGCCAGTGAGCACGCCTCTTTATGTTTCGTACGTTGATTGGGTTTATCGCTCGTCTAGTGTGCTCACGGCCTTACAATGCCTCACAAGACACTGTTCTAGTTTAATTAATGTCTTGTTATGTCAAATCTTCTGTTTTAGGGCTGAGATAAGCAGTTACATTGTAAGTTTGAAAGATAAGAGAAAATTATATTAACTCGTACGTATTGTGTCCCTTTCTGAACGTGCGTAGAGTTAGGACGTTTTCTTCTATTGCCGTTGTAGTTTCAAAAATAGATTGCAAATATTATCAAGTCTTTATTTATTCATTCGCATTCGAACAATCGTTCTATTTTCAAAAAGATTTTTCATAAAATGAATGATGTAAAACTTAGCTAGCTTTTGTTTTGTTTGCATTTGTTTTTCCTAGCAGTTTTGTAAGAAAAAGGTCCTTCTTTAGTAACATAAATCCAAGATACTGTGTTCTACCCAGCAGGTACAAGGCTATCATACCTCGCTAGGAGTTCAAAGAAACTAGGAACAAAGTGAAACCAGTCCGTTTGATTAGGCGCGTTCTTACCACGCTAGCCTGGGGGCGCACTTTGTTGTATCAAAGCTTTGTGCTCTTGTCGATTTATGTTAGCCTGGTACCTTGTGACGTGACGCGATTGAAATTTATCCTAAATTGACGTTTGTTTAGTTTCTGAAGGATTGTTGAATACTGAAGTTTCTAATTAATTATCTATTACTTAATTAATCGGTCCTACTTTACACCAGGTACATAAATTATAAAAAGTTTAGATTCTATGTTTTTTACCTCTTTAGCCAAAACTCCTGAATGGATTGGGCAGAAATTTTACATAACTTACATGACTGACACTGACATGAGACCTGGATTAACACTTTTTATCCCCAGAAAAGCGTGCGAAGCCGCGACCAGAATTGGTAGGCATTACTTTTCTTACGAACTTAGTCTGTGCGTATGGGACGATACCTTACAATGATTTCAATAGGTTCCAACTACGTAACTATATTTATCATAAAATGAAGAATACTTACCGCAGTCGGAGCTTGAAAGATAATATTTTCTGTTAGCTGTGTGAATCACACTTTCTGCAAATAAATGTAATCATTTCTACAAAAAAAAAACAAGTAAGATACACTACAGTGCAAAAAAATGTCACACGCGGCGCGAATGTCAATAAAATTTGATGTTTACGTGCGATATCTCGCGAATAAAACCGCGATGCACTTTAACTGTTCTCGTTCGTTCGAAAAATGAATTTTTGTTTTCCTTTTTGGTTACCTGCCAGTGCGTGCGTTCGGAATCCAAAAAGGTTAGATCAATGGCCAAAAAAATACAGTTACCACACTAAGGTTTTTGTCGAAAACCGTAAATCATAATGATGATAAATGAAATTATGATGAATGACTTTTCAACAGCTTGTTTAGAATATTACAAGATGAAAACAACAGCTTTAAATCCACTCACCGACCTTTTTATTCACGCAGAGAGTAGGTTACTCTACATGGCATAGGAAACTAGAATACTTCGTGGCTCTTTTTATCAGCTTAAAGCTGCTAGATTCACGCCAACGAGCTCCGTGTCTATCTAATATTCAATCAACACGTCCGTATCGAGAACAAAGATTCCCGTTTTCCCCTATTTCCCAGACACGCCGGCTCTCCACGAATAGTGTGAATTTAGCAACCTGTGCCGCGGTATTTTAAGCTTTAAATACAGGTTTTATCCGTTAAAGGATTGACAGCTTCGTCGTTTTGTCTACTGCTTTTATTTCCAACTTCAGACTAGACACTGATTAGTCAGCACGTGTACTCTGTCGGCTGATTTCAACGTCTTTTTACACTTCGACGTTCTCTTTTTGAATTTCAGTGACAATGTCGTTTAAAAGTTACATTTCCGCGTCCTTCCTGTCTGTCAATGTCGGTGGTCTTCCATTTAAACTGTCACACGTGTCGAGCGGCGTGCTGACAGGAGCAGTCATTGTAGAACTCTTGTCTTTTCAAGATTTTCTCAAAGAATTGCTAATTAGTTCGTAGTTACGTATTTAAGCGCATACACCACTATTTCATGCACATTAACGTGGAACACTCACCCCATCAAATCCCTCATAAAAGCTATCGCATGACATGTTTAACATCCAACAAAGATGCTCTCACTAAAAGCCACCGCCATTAGAACAAAATGGTCTATCAAAATTATAATATCAATTACCGATGCATTAACAATTCACATCAGAAGTCAGACGTAGCAGAAACAGGAATCTCATATAGGTAATGTTATTATTGTAGGAGCGGGATGGCAGCTACCCCGTGGGTGGGTGCGAAGGGGAAAGGCGGCCGACGTCGGAGAGCTGTCAAAATGTCAAATTTCAGAACGGAGCTCGGCGCAGCAACTTCAAACGTGCCCCTACCGTTGGCATGCAGTGTACGGGGCTACCTCTAATATAGTTATAGCGCCCTGGTACCCGCGCGTTAATATTCATGCATCTCATCCCAGTATTCCTAGAACACGGAGTACGGAGCCATTTTCGTGAAGGCACCACCCGCACTATGAATATGAATGATCAGTTCGCTTCTTGGATTAAACTTTCGGATGCGGTCGGCAGTTGGATTTCATTTTGTTGAAAGTTTTAACTTTCGAGCCAATTTAATAATGGACGAAGTAATGGAGCCAATCTAGAATCAGATTTTAATAATTTATATGGGATTTGGAAACGAAATTTTAGGCAAACAAGCCTAACTGGCTGGATTTCTAGAAATGTTTTCCTGTTTAATGGTGACAGGGATTTTGATCGACACCACAAAAATCACAGTTAAAAGTCTCTTTAATGTCTCATTGTTATGGTCTCATGCTATGCGTCCATCAACAGTTTCTTTACCATAACAAACATCCATAATGTTTCCGGCAGATGAAAACTGTTTTATTTGCGAAAAAGTGATTAAAAATCCGTTTTCCATCCGCGAGCCTCAGCGCGCCATTTGCAACAGAGTAACTAAAAATGAAATTGAAAATTCCAATTCTATTTCCTGGTAAAACAGGCGGTGCCTATTTCATCTGAAGCTGTCTCTCACCCTTGACGTGGAGGATATTGGCTACTGCCCGAAAATGAGAAGCAAAAGAACAATTCCGACGTTTCAATATGCACTCAGATACTCCTCAATTAAAAAGAAATCTTCCCGCGAATTTCGTTTCAACTGAAACTCTTGTAACCACTGAAACTCCGTATTCGTGAATAACAGGCTTGCACTTGACTTCCGGTATTTATGAACGTCAATCACTGTCAGAAGTGACAGTAGTCAAATCCCCCAGTAATAACGGAAGGACGCTCGTTCCCAATTTGAAAAACACACGTTTGCGTTATTAGAGCGCGTGCTGCGATTAGTGTTTTTGAAAATGGAATCGGAGATCGTGTCGCCTTCGGGTGTGACGCCCACAAGATGGCCGCGCTAATCATCAAGCATTCGCGGGAAAATAAATGATATACAATTTTATTGAAGCGATGTGTTATT
This sequence comes from Eupithecia exiguata, assembly GCA_947086465.1. Lineage (NCBI taxonomy): Eukaryota > Metazoa > Arthropoda > Insecta > Lepidoptera > Geometridae > Eupithecia > Eupithecia exiguata. The sequence goes on from OX352242.1 coordinate 11,092,361, forward strand.
ACGGACTAAACCTGTAATTATCGGAGCTTTGCGCGTGGGAAGGGATAGAAAAAAACTTTCAACTCGTTTTCGGCCCGTGCTCTGTAATTGTCGACCATTCGTGAGTGGAGTAACAAAATAACAATGTGATTGTTTTCTAATTTCTGGCTTTTTGCTTTTAATGAATGGGTGCTTTCAGCTACATAAGCATTCATCCAAATATACATTAGCTAAGCTTATAATTTACACTCCATTACCTGATTCTAAGAAAGATACCCACTCATCCAATTAGTAGAAAACTTTGCTTCGAAGTTTAAGTTCGCATATTTACATGAATCATATACATAACACAACTTTAAACATACAGTATTGCCACTGCTCAGCTTTTCTTAGCTCAATAAGATCGATGTAAAGATTCAAAAAGCATCTTGTTGTATAATATCAAATTTTAAAGTCAGTATTTTGACTTCTGTAGTATCTTCTATGGTCAAAATAAAAGATTTTTTAATTTAGAATCTTACAAGATAAAAAATCAACTAGTATCACCACTCCAAAGAAATTTGATTGGGTTGGATAAATAAAAATTACATGTTTATTAAATGACAGTTCTGATAATGACGACTGATGGTGATGGAAGTGAATGGAGGAAGAAAATATATTTGTGCTAAGTGCATAACAGTAAAAAGGGAAGAAAATTATGTTGTGCTAACTGCATAACAGTAAAAAGGGAAGAAAATTATGTTGTGCTAACTGCATAACAGTAAAAAGGGCAGAAAATTATGATGATGGCAGACAATACTTCTTATGAGTTATTCCTTACGTCTCACTTCAGACTATTCCGATCACCTTACAAGAGACGTAGTCTAGTCCCAACATCTCACGAAAAATTCTTTTTAAGTCTCGTAAGTCGTGAGTCGCACCAGCAGCATTTCTAAGCACAATATCGCATTCATTAGCAGTAGTCTCGGTCCAATGCTCTTGATTGTGGTCCAGAGCAGAGCAGTCATTATTTAAGGCTAGGTCCGTCGATCGGACTGATTTATCGAATGCCATTCCGATGCCCAATCCGGGAAGACATGTTCCGTTACGTCTTAGAACAGGATAGGACGGGATTACACGGATTAGGACATGGCTGTGTCGTGTTAAAAAGGATTACGGTGACATGACGCTTGATAGGTTAATTTTAGTGCGCGTTGAGTCAACTTTCTTGGAATATTTGTTTTGGGACAAAACAAAAGGGTGCCGGATATGTTGATAGAGACACATTTATAAGGATGTGCGCGAAGAACGACAAATTGAGTGTACTGGCATTTCAAGTTTTAGACCTGGGATTAGCTCATAGGTTTCTTTTAATTAGGAATAAGTTCTGGCAGAACACTTGCTTTTAAATCATTGGTTTCCTACTATGTTTTAAAAGCAAGTGTTTGGGAAAACGGAACGAGGGTTGCATAAATAAGTAAAATTAATGACTTTAATCGTTCCACTCGCAGACTATATTTTTGCGTTCTGGCTGTTTCAATTCAACGATCGTTCGAGGCCAAAAAATCGAACGAAATCACACATAGTCAAAGTGACAAAAGTTTAAGCGTATCTGAAAGCTATGATACCTTCTTCATCAAGTGTTAAATCTGAATGTTTGAAAACCTTTGACCTGAAACATCCGATCACTGACCTCCACCCCCCAAATTGCTCTGCAAGCTCTCAAATTGCGACGCGTAATTTATCAGAAATCTCATCAAAATCAGGAAGCATTCCCGATCAATTTATCAACCTACCTTCAGGACAAGGGTCGCATGTGAGGGCGGGTGCTCCGCCCCTGCCCTCGGGCTCCGCTGACGACAGAGCTTTGGCGTGGCACCAGGCGCCCAGGAACGTGTAGGAGAGTGTAGTGTAGACACGCCCGGGTGGCTGTAAGGTGTGACCGGTGTGAGAGCTTGTTTTGGATGATGTTCTGATAGTGATGGGTGACATTGGATAAGCTATGGTGATAGCTATACTTAGTGGGGCTTGTCTTATTCTAGGTTAAGCGTAAAAGGCATTTCAAACATATTGTTTCAAGAGAAAGTCAAATGTTAAACTGTCACACTTAATTATGCGGAAGTTCTGATGCATGGATGCTTATGCAATGCTTGAAGGAATGCTTGTAACTTCTTTACCTCAAAAGTAGTTAGCGTAAATTTTGTGTTTTTTCTATACCTGGAATAGCACTATAGGCTGTTTTTGATTCTGTGAACCAGTTCCCGGGGGATATAAATAACCTTAAAATAATTTCCACAGAACATTATTTATCTTTGTTGACTTACAATAAGGCTCATTGTTATCCCAGAAACAACGCGTACCGCGCATTGGACAGACGCTAGTGCAAAATGTTTTCTTTTATGAGTTCAATCGAGAACTTTGAGGCTAACAAAAAATAAATGCGCGCTCACAAAACATTCTTCCTCAGGCAGGATTTGAACTCGCAACCTTCAGTATCTCGCTCGATCGTGAAATTTTCCAAAGTGAGCCAAATACTAAACGAGCAAATTCTACTGAAGCAAGTTCTGTAAGTTCCAAGCTAAAGAATTCAAATCGGAACTGCGCACCAAATTAAATTTCTCAAGAATCTTGTTAATAACATACCAAGGCTTCAGTTCGGTATCGCTACCAGGAGTACCAGGCAAACATAGGGCGGAATGGAATGTTCAAATATTTGCCGGCGCCGCCTCTTCGAGATACCTCGTCCCTCCTAGTTGTTATGTAATCCTGGTATCTCGGAATAACAATTGTAATGATTTTTCGAAATATTGGGGGAGCTTTGTGGATATAACAAATAACAAGCGACGACGGCTTGAGAATTTTCAGCGTCACATGCAAGTCCCGTGTTATTAAAGCTTACTCATTCATCGATCTTTGCTTGAGTGACGTTTATGCCATAGAAAAGCGTTACTCAAGCATCGATTGATAACTGACCAAGCTTTCGCTACGGGCCTAAGTTTTTGTCTAACTTAGTCGGCCATTTTGATATTTTATGACATCCATACTTCGATCAAAAATAAGTAGTTCGCGGCATCCCCCGTAGATTCCTAGAGCCTTACAAAAATGTCAATCAAAATTGTCTACGTTTTGTTTTGACGCAGACAGTTTGCGCAGAGCCTGACAAGTTTTTTCCATACGGAACAAGAGATTGGTGGAGTCGAATTCATTTTATTTTATTTTGTAAGTAGGTAGGTACCTTCCTGAGAATTATATACCTACCTACTCAGTTTATTTTCTATAAGGATTAATTAACAGAATTCAGGTAAAGATAACGAATCATTTATTGATGAAACTATAAATTGGTGTCTCAAAAGTAGGTATTTATACAAAAGGGTCATTTCAGACATACAACAATTTAAACTTAAAATACAATTTCAGGCAGGCACTCTAGATTAAAAAGATCTGGTTCCTGTCTGCGGCTTTGCACGAGTTTTTTTTACGGGATAAAAAATAAACGTTTTATAAATTCATACTTCTGGTAGAAAGACTAGGTTCTTACCTACCTAGGTAAGAACCTAGTCTTTCTTTTTTATTAGAGAGTCTACGCAAATGAAATTTTAGGGCGGGCCAACTAGTTATTTTAAAAATCATCAACTAGTAATATTAAACTTATTTTTATGAAAAATATATTAATACATACTAAAAATGAAAAAAAAAATTTAGAAGAAATAGCCTCTCCATTTATCAATTTAGAACAAAATTAATATTTTAACATAGGCAAACCAAACAACAATATTTTATGCTGATTTCACAAGTATATGACTCACATCTCAATATACGGGTAAGAAATATATATAAACTTACTGAAAATGAGAAATTCCATCCTTTTTCAGCACTTTGCACGAGTGATTCTTGCATTTTTTGTACGAGCACTTACCCATGCTTTTTGTCTGAACGCTAAAATGACACTAGTTGAAAAGCTTTCCTAACATGTCAAAATGTTTCTCTTTTGCTACTGAAGGTTGTGGCGTGCGCATTGTGAATCTAAGGGGGCCGGCAAAGCCGGACATTTTTGATCGATGCATCCATACTAATATTATAAAAGCGAAAGCAAATCTGTCTGTCTGTCTCGCTGTTGTAGTATGTGTGTTACCTTTTCACGTCGTAACGGCTGAACGGATCTTAATGAAATTTGGCAGGGAGGTAAACAATATCCCCGGGACGGACACAGGCTACTTGAAAAGTACGTGCAAAGCTGTGGGCAGAAGCTAGTGACCTATAATTTACTATAAAAATAAATAACGCTGGACACAACCAGCCAAAACACTTCAAAGCTCAAAGCTAAGCAGAGCTCTTGTTATGCATAACAGATAACTAAGTAATAAAAAATAATAAATAAATAAATAATGCTGGACAATTCACACAGCATTATCTAGCCCCAAGCTAAGCTGAGCTTGTTATGGGTACCAGATAACTGATATAGGTACATAATACAATACAATAGAAGATAGATATTTTTTATTATACATAGAAAACGACCCTGAACAAATGTCTGCAGATCGTACACACATTTGTCCCGAGGCGGGAATCGAACCCGCAACCTCCTGCGTCGCAGGCAGACCTTCGCCCACCGCGCCATATCGGTCATCAAAGTGTACCTACCTACTGCTTACATGACCGAAAAACTAAATCATCCCAGACAGCGTTCTCCTTTTCAGTGTTGCCATCAATAATCGATACACGTATCGCCTAGTTTCCCGCGCATGTAAATCCGACCACATATCAAAAACAATGCAACACGGCTCATAAAATAACGCCACGTTCACACCAATAACTCATCTATGATTTACGCTGCATCGATATCTGTTAGATACGGAATTTGTCAAGCGTTGGCCCCGTGGCCCCCCCATAAACAGCCGGGGGCCCATGCTAGGGGCCCTGGCTGTTTATGCGGGGCCGCGCGCGTGCTTAGTGATCAAGTAGTTGGTATAATGTGGTGACATAGGTGATTGATATGGCTTATTGGGATGGTAATGATTTGTTGTTGCTGAATGCTGATGTTATTAATTTAAGTGTTATCGGAGGTTTTATGTTATTGTGTTACTTTTGTCTTTGATAGATTTTGTGATACAGAGTGGTAATAACAAGACAGGAATTGAAGCGAACAAAATCAATAACATGTTGTTTCTTGTTTGATAATTACTATTTATAAAGTTGTTGTTTATGTATAAAATGTGGCTTGTCTAAGTGCATTTTTGTAAGCCTAAAGAAATAAAGTTATTGACTTTTGACTTTTTTTGAATTAAGAAAACAACGTTGATTGTGTGCAACAGTCTGCAGTTAGCTCAATTGTTTCAATTGTAAATACTAGTTTTAATTTAATTCTATTATTGATTGTTATTTTCTTTTTTAGTACAAAGAAAACAACTTAGAAGAAGGTACAATACTATAATCAAATCATCATCGGAAATCTCTGGTTAGCTTGGGGTTAGGTGATGCTGTGTAAATTGTTCAACATTATTAGGGTGGGCGCGGGTTCGAGTCCCGTCGAAATCGAAAAAAAATTGGGAACTTATTTAATTTCTTAGAGATTACCCAGAGTATGAGGACTTACGTACTATAATAACAAATCCATAACATTAATATTATTTATCTACCCAAATATCATAAACCCTCTCTAATGCGTTCAAAAACCATAGGCAATGACCAGCATTACCAACCAACAGAAATAAACGGAACTGTAATGAACTCATAACCTACTGAAAACCGTAGGTTATAGAGTTTAAATTTGGAATAGGTGTCAAATTCAAGTGAGTGTGCTATACTAGTATCTACATTCTAACTATAAATCGCACGACATTTTGATCTCGAGTGACACAAGAATAGTGACTGTTCGTTTTTCTATGATTTAAAAAAAATACAGATTTTCGAAACGCCGCCATTTCGAGCTGTCATTTGTTCGTTAGCTTTTTATTTCCAGTTACGAGTAGACAAATTTTCTGATAAGTTGAATAAGTTCTTTATTTCTGCCGAAAATGAGTGATAGTGACTCAGAACAACTGTCAATGTTAACTACCATTACTATAATAAATAATTTGCTTCTGTAGGTGTTCAATTTATTTTTTATTGCATTACACTGGTAACAATGCTGGTCATTTCCCTATGGTTCCTGAACCCATCATAGAGCCCTTATGATATTTGGGTAGATAAAGTAGTGTATGCAACTGTACATAATTAGGCATTACAACACTCGTGTGATGCTATTAAGAAACTCGCCTTCGGCTCGTTTCTTAAACCCACACTGTGTTGTAATGCCCTCCATTATGTACAGTTGCATAAACTACTATTATCTACGTATATAAAACAAAAGTAAGATAATTCTTTTAATGTACGGCATTACTTTCAGTTTTCCATTCATTTTACAAGCCTAAGTTGTCATTTTAGATATTTTCGATATATAAGTGAACGTTTCATAATTTTTATACGAATTAATAATCATAACATATCCAGGATATTAAACATTTACATAATTAACATCTATTATGAAAACATTTTAAAGAAATTTTAAGTTATAGCTTATTAGAAAATCATCTTGTTTTTATTCAAATACCTAGTAAGCATCGAAACCAATTTGACGACTCACACCGTCACACGATCTACATAATAGGAACCAGTCTACTCTATCTATCCTCTACCATCATTACGCTTTATCTGTGTAAATGCAGCCAATTTACCGACACACTCGGGTATCGATTCATTTCGACTCGATTCATTCGATACACGTATCGATTATTTATTCGCTCGCGGCGCTAATCAATGCGACACTCGATTAATTTATGCATCGAATTCGTTTCGGATAGAAATGATTTTAGTTAACAATTTTTTATTCGTATAGATTCAATCAATTTCTATTTTTGTAAAGTGCCTGTTTATTTTGAAAAAAAGTTTGAATATGATTAGAGTGGCGTTCTTTTTTTAAATTCTAAATCGAAGCTTACACATAATAGTTTCCAGGTTTTTTACCATATAAATTATTAACTAATTAATATTTGACTTACCTAGGTCAACGGTTACATTTTTTTAATAAAAAAATACTACTTCGGTTGACTTGGATACTGACATCCGTCTACAACCTACATCCAAATATTTAAACACATCTATCTAATACGAAAAATCTTTGTTTTCCCTAAAACGTCGCATTTTTTTGTCGGTCTAAACGTCACAGTGATGGAGGCACAATGCGCCGCTTCTGCCGTTTTTGTCAACCCTACTGTCCTTGGGTTATTTATTGCACCGCGCGTATGCAAAATATAAGCTGAATTGACACGGGATAGGGTTGTCACGATAATATTTACCATCACGCTATCGATATTGTTTTAACGTATGAAATTGTTATCCTAGCGAAACGCTTTTCTTTTGTTTCTGTTTTATTGCAATTAATTAATTTTTATTTAGGTCATTGAACAAATTATGTTCATGACGCGATAAAACCTGAAAGTAATCGATATTTTTCATGAATGTATCTTGCTGAAGTATTTAGTTTAACGTAGAATTTCATTTATTATCACCACACCTCACCACCCCTAACTTCATTCAGCATCTGTACCGCGCACCTCATGAATATTACTCTTTTACATTTATTTTACATATATCGTTTATTTTACATATATTGTCAACGTTTGAACTCGCCGCGTGCGCCGGTTTCGATACTATTATTTCGTCCTGGCAACACTGATTTACGAAACATTGAAATGTAGACCATCCATCTTGGACTTAGAGGTTACAATTGATTGTAAGAACGCCGGTTTGTCTCAGTTAATGATACGGTGTTCTTTGATGTTGGGATTGATATGCAAAATTCCTTATTGTTCACTTTAGTACTTCTTGTGGGCTTTTTTTCTCCTTAAAAGTCAGGAAAAAAATATGAAGAACAAGATAGATAAACTTCAAAGGCTTTTAGCGCGAATAAAAGTGGTTGAAAAAATGCAGTTGCCAAGAGTTTGTTTTCTTTGATGGCAGATGGCCTGAAGGTCAAAAAAATAGAGTCGTGTCGATCTTGGCGAAATCAATAATAAATTAATAATAGATGCATACAAACAGCCAAGGGTTTCAATGACAGAACAATTCAATCTGCGTCAATAGCTACTAGGCAATCATAAACTTCGGGAAGTCGGCTAAACATGTCCAAACATGTCACATGTCATCCCAATTCCATCAATAGCAGGTACCAGGCTGGCATAGAACACTAGAAGCTACAATACAGCTATCTCATTTCCTAGCCCAGTTGCGGTTTCCGAACGGCCGTCAGCGCGGCTCTTCCGGCTTCCAGATTAGTATCACAGCTATTTACCGCTTCACTGGCGCTTTGTTCTATTCGACGATTCACGTCACTAGCTGCAAACTCTGAATAGAGGATGCAAAAACCTGCCAGTTGTACAAATTCGAAATAATTTTAGAATCCTTGCTCATGTTCGATTTTAAAGCTTCGAAGTATGAATTTAAAAAACGAAATGGAATCCAACGGTGTACTCAATTTAAATTTTGAATAAAACATAGATCCGAAACTGCAAATCGACACAATTACAGTTCATGCTCGACAATGACGTTTGAATTTTCTACATAATTCTGATCTCAATTTCGACATTTTCCGAGTGAAATCGCGCGGTTATCGCATAAAAAACTATTTCAGTCAGCTAAAACGTCGACCGCTCTGTCCATTACAGATTTGCATAATTTAAGAGCGATCCTGTCGCGGTTACTCCCGAATTGGCCGTCTGAATTCTTTATACGAACTCTATAAAAGCCATTGAATGGAAAAATGTTCGTGACATTCGGCGAAAATTGACAGGTGTCTTTCAATTAAAGGTATGCAGTACTTTTTGGTCGAGAGGTCCTGACGAAATTAATATTTCAACGTTAACCATTCCACAGTCAGGTCGACGTTTGAAAAGGCGGCGGCACAAACGACCAGTATGGAAATAATTCAAGTTGAAAAAGCACAATGTAGGCGCATTCACTTTCGCACATAAACAACGCATAAAATAAATAAACAACTAGAAGAGAAACAGAAGGACACGTAGGGTTGTGATAGTGCCATCCATCAGCGGGTCACATCGATAGGGTTAGGGCCTCCGCACCTTTATGTGTCCCCGGTGAGACATAAAGGCCCTGTACGCGAGACCCTAGTTTTTTGACGTCTATTTGTGGTCGGTTGCGACCCTATAACGACTCTTGAGCTATCCTTGTAAACTATTTTATGCTGCAGCTTTTCTTGAAACTACACCATGATATCAAATATGCGTAAAGTAATACGTTATCTCACAAGCGTCGCGTACATAATTTATTTCAATCCGAGTGTCACGTCTGTGCGCCGAAAAATTTAATCCATCTTATACTTCACGTTCTCTTTGCCGCGAAACGTTCCATGTTCAAAAATCTTATTCAAACATGGAATGATGTTTTCTCTTTGGTACAAGTTTCACATTCAAAATGAACCATTCCAAATAATTTCGCTTACATGTGAAATTCCAAACGCGACCTAGAAGTTCTACAAATTCAAATTCCTCTTTTCGAAGGAGCAAGAAATTACATTTTAAAGTGAAAATGACTCTACATTTTCTGCGTTCATTCCTAAAATTATCTGTCACTTGATAATGAAAATTACCTTATCTAATTTTAACTTTCCCGAAAACTCTAAGATAACCCTCTCCCCGAGACGCCATGATTTTTATTTTTACGGCACGTCCGGAAATCACCAGGGCCGTGAATATATTATTATTGTTATGGCAGCACCGAACGCGGGAAAATTGTAAAATACGTACGACAGAAGAATTATGTCTGTATACGCATATCATTAGGGAATTTTCGGTTTTCGCTCGCGACGTGTTGAATGAATATTTGAACGGATGTTTTTCTCGCGGAGCTAGAGTCTTGCTTTTCCTTTTACGTGTTCACCTTGTAGACTGAATAATACAAAACGAATGAAACGGATGCTTTTGTTCATTATTAAAACGATTCCACATTTTCACTTAAACATTTCCATTTCTCTAGAGTTATAAAGAATTATCTTTGACATATCAAAAGGATGCTTAGCTCGAAAACGACATTAAATCCATTCAATAACCTCTGCATTAAAGTAAAGTTAACATTACAATACGGCAGGTTTGATTTACCGTTCAGTAAACAGTAAAAACTCCATAAATTGTCAATCGTCCCAAGCGTCCAAAGGCATCGATTATTTATTACTTCTAAAAGCAATAGCGTGAAGGAATCCTTTCTCGCGAATAAGAAATAGATGTGTGTATGCACCAGGGCGCCATAAACAGTATAGAGTTATCAAATTTCGTTCCCGTTCGGTTCCCGGCCGACCGCTGTAAATCACGGCGCGCATTAAAATCTCGATTATATCGAGAAGAATGCTAGGGTTGCCAGTTCTCAGTTTGCGTTTGACAGATGGTTGACATTGACAGTTTCATTTACATACGATTTGGAAATCGAATCCTTTTGATAATCGATGGGGTTCGGTGGATAGAAGTAATTGAAGACATAAGAAATGTTTATTTATGAGACAATTTTCGCAACACGCTGCTGTTTTGATTACAAAAGATTTCGTACCGAGTTTTTGTTTTTAATTTTTCTCAACCGAACTTCTTGATGTAGTAAAAAGTATTATACATATGACAAGTCTTTTAAGATTCCAATAAAAACTGTACTGCTTAATACGGAACTCCCGTTAGCTCGGACATACCGTTTGCCCTTTTTGTGTACCTTTAATGGTCTTCATAAATTTTTGATGGAAACTTTTTTGGGAATACCGCAAAACAATCATTTGAAAAAATGCAACACAATGCTAAGGCCAACTACACACGCGTTATTATTTATTAATACCTACTTATCAAAATGCATTCAGTGCAAGACAAATTTGAAAATAGAATTAAAGTTGTCCTCATCACTCAAAAGTCTTGACGGTAAATCTCTGTAACAACAATCTTCTGGCGTTGTAAGCAATGTTAACACTTAATATGTCTAGCATTTTTTTATTATTTTTCTTAAGATAACTGCATCAACTAAGTACTCCAAGTAAACTTCCGGCGGCTTCCAGATGCATTAGCTTCAAACATCGACAATAGTATAAACAATACGCAAATTCCCTTTAACACTATCATTGTTTTTAAATTATCCCTTTTTCGTAAAACTAAAATGACTTTTCAAAATAAAGTACGTTTACTCTAGACAAAGTTTGAAGAGAATGGAGTCTTCGAAAGTCATCTGAAGTTATCTAAGAAGTTATTTTAAAAATATTCTTTTTTCAACTTTCGCATTCGTTCAAGCACGACAAAAACAAAAACAGTAAAAAACAAATGTAAACCAGAGGCCACACGGTGCCGTATGCGTGTAATGCATAACATATCAATTTCATGTGTACGCGGCCTTATCGCCTCATCTCGGGGATACCTGCAACCGAATACGATGTTATTTTTGAATCTTCTTTTTTTAAATTGAGAATTTCTCTTTAGGTCGGGAATATTTGTCACACAGTAAGAATCACTCAAGATCTTCCAGAAATAAAGTTTGACAGACTTTTATTCGATTTAATGTTAAGATTTTTATTAGGTCATCTCACTAATATTATAAACGTGAAAGTTTAGATGGATGGATGTTTGTTCCTTTATCACGCCTGAACGGCAAAACGGATCTGGATGAAATTTGGCACAGAGATAGATTATAGTCTGGAATAGGACATAGGCTACTTTTTATCCCGAAATTTCTACGGGAACGGGAACTACGCGGTTGAAACCGCGAGGCGCTGCTAGTGTCAAATAATAAGAAAACGCAGGAAAATAAAAAAAATCGGGAGTGTTCTTTGTCGGCTTCCCTAATGAAAAGTGATTTCTGTCACTTCAACTGCCAAAAATTTACACGGTATCTAACTACAGACCAAAAATAACCAATTGATACATTTGAATATCCCAAACGAATAAACAATCTATTTCGTGTAAGTAAAGTAAGGTCGAAGAAGTTAATAATTTACGCTACCAGGTACCAGGGTAGCATAAAGTAGAGGAGGTCTCGTGGGGCTGAACGCACGCCAGAAACCAATAACATTAGGGTGGTACGTGCGGTCTCTGTCGCCCTGGTACATGGGATGGGGAAAACGGAAATAAGTTTAGTAAAAAAAGGAATATGGCAACATTGACAATTCCTTTAGGAATTTCTTTGAGTGAAGAAAAGATTATAAAAACAAGATCCATCAATTGCGAGTAGTCGCGCGCCGAGGGTTTCGAACGTTTTGTCAATTTATAGAAATGTACCATAATATGTACCTACCGAACTATTAGAGACTTCGTTATTTAATGAATAGCGAAGAATTAATTTAATGAATAGAATTTAAAAACTCATAATAGAATCCACAGGTGATCGGAATGCTGGCTTTTATTTCGGTCAACGAATTAGCATTGCCATTCAACGTGGCAATGCTGCCAGCATTCTGGGCACTTTGCCTTCTGGTGACGGCTTAGATTTTTAGAAAATAGATTTAAGTGTAAATATTAGTTGTAGTTATTATTGTATTGTATATTTTAAAGTTTGAATAAAATAGTTGTAATTTGATTTGAATGAATAGCTAAAAATACCTAGGAATTTAAATTTCTTTTTCAAAATATTTCAAAAAGTATGAAATCTACTGAAATTTCAATAACTGTTTTGAGATGACGAACCGATACCTTTCATATGATACATCACTCGGAGAAGTAGCCTCTTTAAAAATTTTCTGCCCCTTTTAGACAATTTATCCAAAAATATTCAAGTTACATACTTTTCTATATTTTTCCTATAAAATACAGATCCATATCTATAAACGAGTCACAATTTCGAGATTTAACGCTCTGTAAACAAACGAAAACTCTTCAAACAAAATCATCAGAGTCGATATATCAGGTATGTAGTTGAATGATAATTTTTATGACAATGACAGAGATGACATTTATGATAAATATTATTACAAAGATCTTGTTAAAAAATATAATCACGTCATAAAATTTTATGAACCATCAAACATTTCAATAGAATCGTTAAAACAACACTATTTCACAAAAAAAAATACTTTGTCGATAAAAGGTAGCAATTGACTACCTTATTTATAAGTTTCTACATTAAACTGAAGGTATTCTTTTTAATTACAAAAAAGTATTTATTATTTACTACAAAGCTTATACTTGCAGGCTTTAATGCTTTTTTATGAGATATTCTAAGCTGTACATAGTCGGCTCTTATAACCTGGCCACATGCTCCGTCTTGCTTGACGCAGTTTAGTTTGCGCAGTTATGACTGCAAAATGCTGAACACTGTATAGTGGCCACACGTGCAAGTCGTGCAACTGGACTGCACAAGGACTGAACTGTCAGTACTCAGAGGTTATAATATTTTTTTTAACTCTATATGTTCGGTGTCACGTCGTCGCCACCAGAATATGTTTTTATTACGAGCTTTCTTTTATTAAACAAGCGCCGCGTCTAAAACACTTTGCCGGATTAAAACGCGGCTCGAATGACTGGCCACACGCTCAAGTAAACACGTGCAAACTACATTTTGGCAGTCCAATCTTCAGCTTCCCGACGCTTCCCGACTTGCGCAATCTACCATCTTGCCGTCCACACAATTCGTCATACCTGTGCAAACTAAGGTTGTCGACATAGCTCAAAGGATTAGCAAGCTGAAGTGGCAGTGGGCTGGCCATATCGCGAGAAGAACAGACAACCGCTGGGGTAAACGTGTTCTTGAGTGGAGCGGTCTCCACTCAAGAACACGTTTACCCCAGCGGCTCGGCAAACGTAGTGTAGGACGCCCTCCGACCAGGTGGGATGACGATTTGCGAAAGACTGCTGGCAGATGCTGGATGCGGCAAAGCTGAAGACAGGGCGCGATGGCGCTCATTAGGGGAGGCCTATGTCCAGCAGTGGACTGATATAGGGTGATGATGATGATGTGCAAACTGGGCGTGCTTGCAAGTAAGACGTAACGTGTGGCCTGGTCCACGGGCTGAGTTTGTGGGGTCTATTCTACGGTTAGTTCGCTATGCACTACTACACTGCGACCGTCACGGCCTACGGCCGACTATTTCTACATAATTATAACTTACTAGCAGCGCCTCGCGGTTTCAGCCGCGTAGTTCCCGTTCCCGTGGGAATTCCGGGATAAAAAGTAGCCTATGTCCTATTCCAGACTATAATCTATCTCTGTGCCAAATTTCATCTAGATCCGTGTTGCCGTTCTGGCGTGATAAAGGAACAAACATCCATCCATCTATCTATCCATCCATCCATCTAAACTTTCACGTTTATAATATTAGTGAGATAGTGAGATGAGATTATATTCTGTTTTCTTGTGTAATTAGATATTTCTTTTGTTACAGCATCCGTACCCATCAGAAGACCAAAAGAAACAATTAGCACAAGACACAGGGTTAACGATACTACAAGTAAATAATTGGTGAGTTGTAGTTTTAGTAGTTTTATCAGATTTTTAGTAGTTTTAAGTGTACGAAAATTCTTTATTAGGCAAAGATACGTAAACCACAAAACAACAAATTACACATGTGATCAATTTCCTAGAAATCTAAGCTGTCACCAGCCCGACGTTGCTTAACTTAAGTGACCGGTACTCAACTTGGTACGGACATTGGACCCTGAATGATTAAATTTATTTTATTTTTTGTTGTTATAGTGGCAATAGTGATCTACATCCCTTCAAAATTTCAACTGTCTACCTTATTACCTATCGAGAGATACAGCCTCGACAACGGTAGAGTAAAATAGGCGAAAAAATACGTTTTTGTATGTAAGCCCCCTTTAATTTTAATATTTATTTTATTTTATTTTATTATCTGCTTTTATAGCGGTAAAAGAAATACATGTTCTGTCATTACTGTTTACGGATCTTGAGACACACGGACAGAAAACTATTTTTTCATTAACTAGCGTGAGAAATTCCCATAATAGTATTTCAAAGATTAAAAAGCTGAAGTACCTGTAGATCAAACTCACCGATCTATTATTGGCTAATCAACAGCCAATCAAATAAGAGTATATAACAAAAGCTCCTGTCAAAATCTAAACTCAATTGTCAAATTGTGTGAATATCATTCAATTTATATTTGTGTTTATATAAATCAAAATCAAGTGATGACCGCTGACTTGAAGTATATGTTTTTATGATAAGCACTTTATGATCGTTTTTAGTAGAATCATAATTTGATGGTCAATAAAGATTGTGAGGTACTTATCCAATGAATAGAAATCTTATGGGAATAAAGTTGTTTAGATAAACTTTATAACAAATACTATAAGAAGAGATACGTGGAAATTAAATATGATTCGTCAGTTTGAGACGAAATAAAAAAGATAGCTATGAGAACCAGTTTATTTGTTTTTTGTCAGTATAAAATAGATCTTGAAATTTGATCTCTTCAAGACAAGAGTGAATATAATGTCTTTTAGACTTCGATCAAAAATAAGGAGTTCGCGGCCTCCCCCGTAAATACCTAGAGCCTTACAAAAATGTCACTCAAAATTGGGTTCGTTTTGTTTTGACGCAGACAGTTTGCGCAGAGCCTGACAAGTTTTTTCCATACGGAACAAGAGATTGGTGGAGTCGAATTCATTTTATTTTATTTTGTAAGTAGGTAGGTACCTACCTGAGAATTATATACCTACCTACTCAGTTTATTTTCTATAAGGATTAATTAACAGAATTCAGGTAAAGCTAACGAATCATTTATTGATGAAACTATAAATTGGTGTCTCAACAGTAGGTATTTATACAAAAGGGTCATTTCAGACATACAATAATTTAAACTTACAATACAATTTCAGGCAGGCACTCTAGATTAAAAAGAACTGGTTCCTGTCTGCGGCTTTGCACGAGTTTTTTTTACGGGAAAAAAATAAACGTTTTATAAATTCATACTTCTGGAAGGTAGGTAAGAACCTAGTCTTTCTTTTATTAGAGAGTCTACGCAAATGAAATTTTAGGGCGGGCCAACTAGTTATTTTAAAAATCATCAACTAGTAGGTAATATTAAACTTATTTTTATGAAAAATATATTAATACATACTATAAATGAAAAAAAAATTTAGAAGAAATAGCCTCTCCATTTATCAATTTAGAACAAATTTAATATTTTAACATAGGCAAACCAAACAACAATATTTTATGCTGATTTCACAAGTATATGACTCACATCTCAATATACGGGTACAAAATATATTTAAACTTACTGAAAATAAGAAATTCCATCCTTTTTCAGCACTTTGGACGAGTGATTCTTGCATTTTTTGTACGAGCACTTACCCATGCTTTTTGTTTGAACGCTAAAATGACACTAGTTGAAAAGCTTTCCTAACATGTCAAAATGTTCCTCTTTTGCTACTGAGGGTTGTGGGCTGCGCATTGTGAATCTAAGGGGGGCCGGCGAAGCCGGAAATTTTTGATCGAAGCTTTTAGACCATCAAGGTCTTCTACGGCTACATCGTCAGTTAGATAGATAGATAGATAGTACATACTTTATTGCACACTTAAAACTAAAAAGAATTTACAAATTAAACAATAATAATATAAGTGACAATTGGCGGTCTTATCGCTCAAGAGCGATCTCTGCCAGACAACCCGGTATGGATAGGATTATTGGATATATATGGGGTAACCATCAGGTGAGATGGTGGTCAAATGTAGGTCTATCCCCGATAAAAACTAAAAAAAAACTAAGAAATGATTTAGTGTGAACGAAAAAGAAATAACCTCAAATGGTACCACTCTATTTTACAAAAACTTGCAACATTTGACTCCAAGTTGCTATTCCAGATTTGAAATCATGCAAAGTAATGCACATAGCGTGCCCATTTTAGGAATAACGAGGTAATGGTCAATGTGTATGTAGTTTTATGGTCACAAGGGTACACCCACTACTGCTATATGGTAAAATCGAAGGTTTTCACGGTAATTTAGTTATTCTATAACTTCGAGTCATAATATTTACCTATTACAAATCATTGTAACTCTGGAATCAACTTCCGAAATTTGATATTAGGAAAGGTGAGTGAACGTTCTCTTTTTGAATATTTTTGAATCAAAAATTAGAATTTCCGCTCACGATTGAACCACTTGTCATTCAAATATAGAACAAATAGGTACTCATCGTCATACCTAACCTTCTGATTTTCATATTACGTACTGTCATTTTAGAAATGTCATTCGACCGCTGTCGTTTCACATTATTACAATTCTTGCAAAAATGCATTATAATAAAATTATGTAGGTACGTATGTACATTTTTGCTTATTTTGATAGTTTGGGTGTGGTGTAAGTACATAGAACATTCGTGTTAACCGCTCGTGCTTATAGTTAGGAATAGCTTGGCTTGGCTGTATTCCACTTTATGCAAATTCCTAAAAAGGAAAACGTTTGCGTTCCTCGTGATACCCTCCCATCAATACCAACAAACAGAACCTTGTTATCGACAGCCATGTTTATTGTATCCCAGGCCCTGTAATAAACGAATTTTATGTAAGGTCTAGATCTCTGCTCGTAAACATGTGTATTTACCTCCAAAGCCTTAAGATAATCATGTTAAAACCCAACCATTCTACCCAGGCACGCTGATTTTCCCTTTCTGTTTAGATATATTTACTGATACAAGTATCAAGATAAGCTGGTCGGTCGCCTGCTGTTTTCAAAATGGAGGAAAAACGTCATTTACTCGTTTTATTCGTTTGCCGATTTTACAGAAATGTTTATTGTTGAAAGCTGATTAAGAATTATTTAAGAATCGTTTTTGTCTTGTTATATGTAAATCGCATTATTACTTATTACAATACTATTGCTTAGGTACCATTAAAATAATAGAAAAAAGTATCTCAGCCTTTACTTTACCGTGGGAAGGACAATACACATAAAAAAAGTAAATAAAGAAGTAGGTAACGAATTTTACGCAATCCATTCTAATCACTAAAACAAAGCTTATAGCAACTCTATTTCCGCCATTGTTATTTTAGCTCATATTCAAATCCCTGTGCTCTATGGTCCATTACGTTCCATTCCCCTCATTAACTTATAACCTCCTGGTACCACTGGTACAATAGAACGGTACTTGAGTGACAGGAGGTTAGAGGTCGGCACTGACACGTCTAGTCATCTCTGCACGTTCATGAGAGCCTGGTACCGTTAGATAATAAACGCTTATAATTATTGTTTTAATACTTATTTTAATGTGTTAATGTAATGAATATTGTAATTATGGTTTAAAATCTATTGTGGATAGCTTTTGACAGTTAGATTTTTGACGTGATAAGGGGTTAGATTCTTGACAGCTTTTCAAAATGTCGTTGACAATCACTTAAAGTAAGTCTATCTATTGAAGATACGATCTATGTATGTAATTTTATATTAATGCTGGTCCAGAATTATTTTTCAACTTCTGACAGGATTTCTTCATGCCTTTTTAAAACCATCCTTATACAGTATCTACACTTTCGAAACACCTGCTGATGCTCTAAAAAAATCGTCTAATCGACGACAAATCGAATCCGAATCGTCTAATAGACTACAGTTATCAAAAACCTATCGCTTACCATTTACCCTAAATAGATCCGTTAATCAAAAATGTATACAAACACTCAAAGAGTTAAACATTTTTCGTATAAAACGATTACAAAGGGTTGCATCCCTCTGTGTGAACAGGTGTTGTTGGAAACACTTGATTGTGAGGAGCGGGGGACGGCGGGGTGTCCATCTGAGACGTAGTGAACATGGGGATGAATTTTGAATGATAGTGTTGTGAGGGGTTAATAGCAAGTGGTCTTCATATTGCAAAATGGCTAGCGCTAGGGACAAATATTGCGAAATAATTTCTGTGTTTTTTTTGTTTTGTTTGGCGATTGAGATTTAATGCTTTAATAATAAATAATGCTGGACAATTCACACAGCATTATCTAGCCCCAAGCTAAGCAGAGCTTGTGTTATGGGTACTAGATGACTGATATACATAATATAATACAATACATAGATTTCTTTTTATTATACATAGAAAACGACCAGAATAACCCGCAGAGGATCTTATTATTTGGTTGATTAGGGCACTACCATGGTATGCTGAACCGAAAACAAGCACTCTTTGCTGCATAAAAGCGCGCGGAGCAAAATTTCTTTTTTTGGGTAAGTTCTTCTGCGCTGTGCCAGATACTCACCAGCTCTCGAGTCACGCGTCGCTACAACCAGACGCTCAGATAATTTTGGAAACCCGGAGATCCTCGGTAGCCCACGGACCTACATACCCCACGGTCTCGACTCCAAGAGGAGCAAATGCGTAGACTCTGTCGAGACCTGCATATTTGCGCCTTGAGGTCTTCAGCCAAATCTGCCGCCGCACCAGCCCCCCACGGAAGTCATCTATATTTTTATTCATTTATATTTATTCCTACCCGTCATGACCTATGGAGCAGAGACGAGACACTCACGGTAGGGCTGGTCCACCAGTTTAAAGACGCCCAGCGAGCTATGGAGAGAGCTATGCTCGGAGTTTCTCCGAAAGATAGGATTCGCAACGAATACATCCGACAGAGAACCAAGGTTATCGACATAGGAAATTAATAAATCCCAAAAATTTACGATCTCGACGGGATTCGAACCCGCACCTTCCCCTTCAGCGCAGGGTTGCTCTTTTTCCAACTAAGCTACGTGATCTTATCTAGTCGACCCGTAAATCTTTGGGAGTTCTTTCGGCACTTACGCCGTCAGCGCCACCTACAGAGGAAACAATGAAGTTATCCAATTCTGCTCAAAGACCAAATTTACATTTAGTTCTTTGACGAGAGGTTTTGCCGTTGCTTGATTCTAAGGTTTTTATTTATTATAGTACTCTGGGTAATTTCTAAGAAATTAATAAATCCCAAAAATGTACGATCTCGACGGGATTCGAACCCGCACCTTCCCCTTCAGCGCAGGGTTGCTCTTTTTCCAACTAAGCTACGTGATCTTATCTAGTCGACCCGTAAATCTTTGGGAGTTCTTTCGGCACTTACGCCGTCAGCGCCACCTACAGAGGAAACAATGAAGTTATCCAATTCTGCTCAAAGACCAAATTTACATTTAGTTCTTTGACGAGAGGTTTTGCCGTTGCTTGATTCTAAGGTTTTTATTTATTATAGTACTCTGGGTAATTTCTAAGAAATTAATAAATCCCAAAAATTTACGATCTCGACGGGATTCGAACCCGCACCTTCCCCTTCAGCGCAGGGTTGCTCTTTTTCCAACTAAGCTACGTGATCTTATCTAGTCGACCCGTAAATCTTTGGGAGTTCTTTCGGCACTTACGCCGTCAGCGCCACCTACAGAGGAAACAATGAAGTTATCCAATTCTGCTCAAAGACCAAATTTACATTTAGTTCTTAATCGAAATTTAGTTTTTATTAATTAGTTCTTATTCGAATCCCGTCGAGATCGTAAATTTTTGGGATTTATTAATTTCTTAGAAATTACCCAGAGTACTATAATAAATAAAAACCTTAGAATCAAGCAACGGCAAAACCTCTCGCCAAAGAACTAAATGTAAATTTGGTCTTTGAGCAGAATTGGATAACTTCATTGTTTCCTCTGTAGGTGGCGCTGACGGCGTAAGTGCCGAAAGAACTCCCAAAGATTTACGGGTCGACTAGATAAGATCACGTAGCTTAGTTGGAAAAAGAGCAACCCTGCGCTGAAGGGGAAGGTGCGGGTTCGAATCCCGTCGAGATCGTAAATTTTTGGGATTTATTAATTTCTTAGAAATTACCCAGAGTACTATAATAAATAAAAACCTTAGAATCAAGCAACGGCAAAACCTCTCGTCAAAGAACTAAATGTAAATTTGGTCTTTGAGCAGAATTGGATAACTTCATTGTTTCCTCTGTAGGTGGCGCTGACGGCGTAAGTGCCGAAAGAACTCCCAAAGATTTACGGGTCGACTAGATAAGATCACGTAGCTTAGTTGGAAAAAGAGCAACCCTGCGCTGAAGGGGAAGGTGCGGGTTCGAATCCCGTCGAGATCGTAAATTTTTGGGATTTATTAATTTTCTTAGAAATTACCCAGAGTACTATAATAAATAAAAACCTTAGTTATCGACATAGCTCAAAGGATTAGCAAGCTGAAGTGGCAGTGGGCTGGTCATATCTCGATCGAAAACCGCTGGGGTAAACGTTCTTGAATGGAGACCGCGACTCGGCAAACGTAGTGTCCGCCCTCCGACCAGGTGGAATGACGATTTGCGAAAGACTGCTGGCAGATGCTGGATGCGGCAAGCTGAAGACAGGGCGCTATGGCGCTCATACGTGGAGGCCTATGTCCAGCTGTGGACTAATATACGCTGATGATGATGATGATATTATTACCCAAAGACAATTACGCACACAATTCGAGTCAAACCACAAAACAGCCCTTAACAAACAGGCAGGTACCTAATTAATGTAATAACTCTAACTACCCTTAAATTGGTTACTGAGGGACATACGCGTATTTACCATGTTATTGCTCTCAGGAGGGTAGGAAGGGGTTAGTTTGTGCAGTGCCGATTTAGGGGAGATGGGGTGAAGTGGTGGTCTTTTCTGTTTGTTGTGCTAAACCTTTTAGATAAATGCCTATTATTTTCTGTCTGTATCTATTTTAAATTCTATTGTAATTAGTAAAGCTGATGGCAATCCGAATTAAATAAATAAGTAATTAATGCCGTACAGTATCATCTAGCACCCAGTAAGCAGAGCTTGTGTTTTGGATTTCTTTCGTTTTAAATATATACATATACATAATACAAGCTGCTGCCTGCGGCTTTGCACGCGCTTTTAAAGTAGCCTATGTCCGTCCCCGGGATACCATTTACCTGCCTGCCAAATTTCATTAAGATCCGTTCAGCCGTTTAGGCGTGAAAAAGGTAACACACAGACTACAACAGTGAGACAGAGTTACTTTCGCTTTTTTAATATTAGTATGAATGGTATATAATATCAAAATGGCCGACTAAGAATAATAAAAACTTAAGAGTTGTGTGTGACACTGAAAATTTTTAAGACGTCTCGTCGCTTGTTATTTGATAATCCAAAAAGTTCGAACAGACAGAGTCACTTTCGAATTTATAATATTAGTATGTATTAAAAATATAGTCTAGTATGGATTTGTATGTATTTTCGTACAAAAAGTCTTCTTACAAAATAATATCTCGGGTTCTACATTACATGTACCTAAAAGTAGGTACCTTTATGCATATTAATTGCGATTCTACTATGTTTTTAGCCAAGTGTAGCCAGAGTAGATTATTTCTAAGAACCAACAAGCTCCGTGTACGAGAATCTGCCTTCTCATCGCATATTCCAGCGCTTCATGCAATATTAACTTCCGCCGCCGATCCGTGAATAATTTATACAGAAACAAGTAACTACATGCTAGAGGGTTTCTCCATGGTTTTCCTGACAATTCGACTGTTTACAGGACTCGAAGAAAAGATTTAAAAAATATATGATTCTTGTATCCATGCGCGATCTTTTTATCCCATAAATCAGTTCCCATAGGAATAATAACGTTATACATAGAAATAAAGTTACGGGTAAAAACTAGTAATCATTATAATCCGCACGTGGTCAAAATGGACAGAATGAAACCTTCTCTGAGTAAATGTTCGGCCTATTTTATTAGGTACCTAGCCTACTGCCTACTTTTTCTTGGACCATCTTCAAAAACCGACTTGGTGTTTGGGGCTACCATACGACGCCATTGTGCGAAAAAGATAGGGATAGGCTTTCGCGTTCATAAGAACGGGACAGAGCAGAGCCGCGTATGCGAAAATCAAGTTTTTGCTTATTTATCTAAAAAAAATGTTGAAAATCCTCCGACCAGGTGGGGTGACGATTTGCGAAAGACTGCTGGCAGATGCTGGATGCGGCAAGCTGAAGACAGGGCGCTATGGCGCTCATTAGGGGAGGCCTATGTCCAGCAGTGGACTAGCATAGGCTGATGATTAATGTTGAAAATCTAAAACACACACCGTCTGCTTTACATTCTGTTTGTTTATTGTGCAAAGTATCAAGGTTTATTTTAAAGTATTTATTGAATAGCGACAATTTAAAGCGAACTTTGGGTTTTTTTCCATCAAGAATATTTTCTGTACTCGTGTTTTCGAAACACTAGCGTTCTAGCATTACTCCAGTACTATGACATATGTTAATCTCAAAGTAAATGCTTCAGAAGATAATGATCGCTGACGCTAAGCAATTTCAGGAATTATCGACTCTTAAGGTGTAGGAGTTTCGGATAGTATCCATGCTCAGCGATTATTGTCTTTATTTAGATGTTTCATTATCAAACAAAAGCCTCTAAAAGTAAAAGCGAAAAGGAAATTGAAGGAAATCCATTTATGCCTCCGGAGAGACATCTAAAATTCAAATGGGCCGCCTTATCAATTACAACTTACAATGGCTATGGTTGACAATGGAGATGGATTTGCATCTCCATGCAGTGCCAATTAGGGAGATCGCTGGGGTATCGTTTTCTGGATAGGGGTGGTAAGGAAACCTACAGTTTTCTTACAATTACAACCCTGAACCTTTGACGACCTCCGTGGCGCGGTGGGCGAAGGTTCGTCTGTGACGCAGGAGGTTGCGGGTTCGATTCCCGCCTTGGGACAAATATTTTTACGATCTGCAGGTATTTGTTCCGGGTGTTCTGGTCGTTTTCTATGTATAATAAAAAATATCTATCTATGTATTGTATTATATTATGTATATCAGTTATCTAGTACCCATAACACAAGCTCTGCTTAGCTTGGGGCTAGGTAATGCTGTGTGAATTGTCCAGCAATATTTTTTTGATCATAAACTGTTTCGTATTCATTATAATAATAGAATAATCAAATAATAGAATTAAATTAAAATGAGTATTTAAATTGAATTGAAACAATTGAGCTAACTGCAGACTGTTGCAAATTATCTGGAGGAAACTCATCATCATCAGCTTATGCTGTGACATAGGCCTCCCCTAATGAGCGCCATAGCGCCCTGTCTTCAGCTCAGAGGAAACTCAACTGACACTCAATATCGACTTTAGTTTTTCGTCGGTTAAAAGGGTATCATGTTTGTAAGACTGCAGTGGCGTAGTGGTCGAAGGTTCGCAGTGCTGGGTACGCCGCGATGTGATGCTGTTCAACCTCGGGTTCGATATCCGCCTTGAGACATAGGTACCTACACCAGATCATACAAACAATGATCCCGCGGCAACGAACACTTGCAAAAAATATGACATCTTTTCAGCCGACGAAAAACAAAGCATTGTTATCAGTTGGGATACCTCTAGATTGTCTAGATCTTATAATGTTAATGCTAGAGGTTATTTAGAAACAAGCAAGTTCTTAAAATCGCTGGCTTACGAACAAGAATCCTTGACTAAGTAGGTATGCTGCAACTTAACTTGGATTAGTGGGAATCGATCTAATCTCGCATTTAATCGATAGATAGGTATCTTCCCACGCCACCAGTTTCAATTTGACGGAAGTTGCCTTACCACAGTCTAGGTATAGACCGCTAAGACAAAAGTTCGACAATTTTTTTGAAAATCATCGAAAAATCATGGAAAAACGATTAATTACAAATCAATCACTGTATTTCTTTAGGCTGATAAAATAATCACTGACTAGTCAAATACGTATAAATTATAAAAAGTTATCTTAACTTTATTTCTTTAGATTTTGAGAAGTCAAGTATAAATTACAATTTTATAAATAACTAACTGGCCCGGCAAACTTCGTCCCGCCCTTTTTTCAGAGGTGGCGGTTACATACGAAAAATGTATGAGAAAACGATTTTCTTCCTATGTGTTCTCAACGTATTTCTTATTAGTTATTCTACTATTCGAGACGGAGACAAATCCAACCCAAAGATCATTAAAATCGGTCCAGCCGTTCTTGAGTTATATATGGTGTTACTAACAGGACTTGACTTTATATTAGATACAGATAGCAAATAAAAAAATGGGCATAAACGGGTAGTAGGTAACTTTTGATCGCGTTGATTTAGAAGTTTGATTTTATACAAGGCTCCAAAAGGTTACGAACTAACGAATCGATGATATTTGATCTTAATTTCAACTCAATCAACACGTGTCTCAAAAGAGGCCCGACAGACGGACAAACGGACAACAAATTA
Organism: Eupithecia exiguata; assembly: GCA_947086465.1. NCBI lineage: Eukaryota > Metazoa > Arthropoda > Insecta > Lepidoptera > Geometridae > Eupithecia > Eupithecia exiguata. The sequence continues at coordinate 11,117,510 of OX352242.1, forward strand.
ATCCTATAAGTGCTCCTTTCTTCCTTTTCAGACATACGGAACCCTTCAAAATGAAGTGCTGTTAGTATGATTTTCTCTATTTGTAATTTTTTTTGTCCACTAATGGAAGAAATGAATACGTCACTACAGTTACCCAGCTGTTTCCACCATCCTGTACCTCCGCACTAATGTAATTGGCTACATTTGCATCAACGTTATGTGCTGGGCAGGGCTCCTCCAATACTAACTGAACAGCCTGTGTTTTAATGTGTCGTTAACTAATTAACGCTGTTTTCTTTACTGGCTATTCTATTATGGGCTGGGGAGGTGTAATCTGATTTATTACTCTGTATTGACTCAATGAAGGATATTGGATTATTTTTCTTGTTTCACACATTATTTTATTAACTTTATTGCATAAAAATGGTTTTATTTAGTAGGTCTTAAGCTTAAAATTAGTTTAATTTATTCACCGAATTATTCGGCCTGTAAAATAAGCGCAAGAAAACTGTAATAGAAATTTATATTGAGAAAAATATTTATGAAATGAATGACAATAAATTTTTTACAATATAATATACAAAAATGAGTAGGTAAATCTGAGAATGTCAGTGAATTTATATAATTCTCGATATTGAGGAATTCAGATACAATATAAAAAGAAAATTACAATCAAATATTAGAACTAAATTTAAACTAATATTTACAATTGAAACAATTGAGCTAACTGCAGACTGCAAGCAAACAATGTACAGGTAGCTCAACTGATCCTTGACAGTAAGTATAAACTAATTTGTCGATAAGCTACTTTTAAACTGAAATTCAAAAGTTTTGTAAGGTAATTCTTTAAAATCTTTAGGTAACTTGCAGCACTTTACGGGCTTGAGCTATTTTTGAGAAACTTAATGAAATAATTATTAATTAATTATTAATTATTATTCTTACATAAAATGAGGCTTCGACGTGACGGACGTGAGCAAAACTACATCATAATATTCAACTTTTAAAACACATAAAAAACCAGTTACTTTTTGGATTTCGCGTTATTTATGCAACGTGCACCTTCATCATTCGTACCGCGCTGGGGCCAGACCCCAACACGCTCCCTGCAGCTGTTCTTCCCGTCAATTACAACCTGGATCTCTTCAAGACAAGAGTGAATAGGTATCTTCTGGACCTTCGTGATACGTCAGACACATCTTCACTTTCCATCAGGTGAGATTGTCAAACGAAGGTCTATAGACTAAGGTTTTTATTTATTATACTCTGGGTAATTTCTAAGAAATTAATAAATCCCAAAAATTTACGATCCCGACGGGATTCGAACCCGCACCTTCCCCTTCAGCGCAGGGGTGCTCTTTTTCCAACTAAGCTACGTGATCTTATCTAGTCGGCCCGAAAATCTTTGGGAGTTCTTTCGGCACTTACGCCGTCAGCGCCACCTACAGAGGAAACAATGAAGTTATCCAATTCTGCTCAAAGACCAAATTTACATTTAGTTCTTTGACGAGAGGTTTTGCCGTTGCTTGATTCTAAGGTTTTTATTTATTATACTCTGGGTAATTTCTAAGAAATTAATAAATCCCAAAAATTTACGATCCCGACGGGATTCGAACCCGCACCTTCCCCTTCAGCGCAGGGGTGCTCTTTTCTTCTCTTTTTTCGGGCCGACTAGATAAGATCACGTAGCTTAGTTGGAAAAAGAGCACCCCTGCGCTGAAGGGGAAGGTGCGGGTTCGAATCCCGTCGGGATCGTAAATTTTTGGGATTTATTAATTTCTTAGAAATTACCCAGAGTATAATAAATAAAAACCTTAGAATCAAGCAACGGCAAAACCTCTCGTCAAAGAACTAAATGTAAATTTGGTCTTTGAGCAGAATTGGATAACTTCATTGTTTCCTCTGTAGGTGGCGCTGACGGCGTAAGTGCCGAAAGAACTCCCAAAGATTTTCGGGCCGACTAGATAAGATCACGTAGCTTAGTTGGAAAAAGAGCACCCCTGCGCTGAAGGGGAAGGTGCGGGTTCGAATCCCGTCGGGATCGTAAATTTTTGGGATTTATTAATGTCTATAGACTATATAAAAAAAACGTTCCACCATACTTCAAATATTTTTCTTTAGGTATTGTTTCGATTCCATGGCGCCTTGCTATTTCGCACAATATCTCGCCAAGCACCTGCCTACAAAATACGATACCACAACTAAATTACTAATCTATTGTCTTCCAAATAGGGCAAGTCAATAGAAATACATATAGCCAGTTGTGTACGACATCGGAGGTTGTAGCAACTGGACGTAACTTTGCGATAGAAACAGGTGAAGACTGTAACATATAGCTAGAAAGTCAACGACAAAAATGTTAAATAGGCGCCTTTTAAATACTTTTTTGGGTGTAGAAATAATACTAAGTGTGAGTGTACATATGAATTTTGGAAAATTATATATTTAGCAGATATGCGCTGACTGTGGAAAAAGACAAGTTAACTTAAATGCGTGATTTAAAACCAATTACAAAAGCTCATTTAAAACTCTCCTTCCCACCACCTTCACATACAAAAATGATAACCAATCACATCCGGCAGCGTGTATTAAATAAAAAAAGTATTTTGTGATTTTGATTTGGTCATCAACACTTCAGTACCTACTTACCAATCTCTTTTTTATGTTATTCTGTACTTACTTAATAGAATAATAAATATGTGGCTTTACGATAATAGTATTTTAGCATATTTATTCGCATAATAGTTTGCCGATTTGATTTAAAAAAAATATTGATTTGAATTACCAAACCAATCCTTTTAAAACCAGTTTCCTTTCACATAAAATCATCATTCTTGAGTCCAGATCTTCCCACTCCTAGGTCCATCTCTAGAATATCCAATTTCAGAGTGGGACTGTTCTATTCGCGGCACAACGATATAATACGTCGACATAACGATATAGCACGTCGATATGACGATATAATACGTCGATATGACGATATAGATGGTAACCGATACTATACAATGGTTAAAGGAGGAATCAGGCTAATGGGGTCCTAATATATATTATATACATGGTAATAATTACTTTGTTTGGTGTATGATAAATATGATAATGGTCTTTGTTTCGTGTATTCGAGATTGTCTTACCTAGTCAGTATATGTTCCATTGTCACAGTATTTAATGCGACTACAAACACTGGTTCAACTGAAAAAGCAAAAATAATATTTGGGATATACCGCCGCGCACTCGCTTTATAATGGTAGATATTGCAAGAGTGCGTATAAAAAAACGTAAATTCAATTCCAATTTCATCCACTGGGGGTACAAAATCATCCCCTATCGGCTTAGTAGACATGTTACGTGGTACCCTGAATTATTCTTAAAAAATATTAATTATTAATTATTTTAATTATTCTTATCAACCCGTTCATATATGTCCACTTCTGGAAATAGGCCTCCAAACGACGCCACGAATAGATGTCCTGAGCTCCATCCATAGACACCCACGTAGTCCAAGAGTAGCTACTCTACACTCTATGGTTATAGTGTAGGAGTCGTCGCGACCGCAGCTTAGAGGCTTAGGAGCTCCACTTGATTAGTAGTCTATGGACTATAGTCTAGCTAATGCATTGGTAATTATAGCACTATTATACTGTTTATTTGAACTGTCTGTCTGTCTGTAAATACCTAATTTATGGGGCCATGGATCAGCTTGTCTTGCATTGACGTTATTTCGATTTATGTTGTTTCTTATTATGTTACTTTTGAAGCATATAAGCTATAATAAATTGATCGGAACTGCTATGAAGATAGCAGCAGAATAAGTGGTTAGATATTCCTTTTTAGGGTTCCGTAGTCAAAGGGTCCGTACTCCGTACTCAAAGGGCCTCCGCTGTCTATCCGTCTATCCGTCTGCGGGCTGTATCTTATAATCATGACCTGTAAAAGGTAGACAATTGAAATTTTCATTGAATATGTATATCTCTTGCTATAATGACAAACAATCGAATTAAAAATATATTAAAATTAAAGGGGATTCTTACACAAAAAATATATATTATTTTGGCTATTTTTGCTGTACTTTTATCGAGGCTGTATCTCATAAACCGTAATAGGTAGATTGTTGAAATTTCGACAGGGTGTAGATTATTATTGGCACTATAACAACAAATAATAAATAAAACGAATTTAATAATTAAGGGGTCCAATGCCCATGGGAAGTCGATTACCGATCACAGAAGTTAACAAAGTCGGGTGCGGTCACTATGTAGGTACTTGGATGAGACCGCGTCATGACAGCTTTTTTAATTTCTTTTTAATATCCTTTTCTTTGTTTTCGTTTGCGAAATAATTATGTACGATGGAACGAAACCCTCCTAGTTCGAGTCGACTCGCACTTGGGCGGTTTTATTTATATTTGAAAATGTATTAACAATAAAACCATTCTTAACAAGTATCTATACTAATATTATAAAGAGGAAAGATTAGTATGTTTGTTTGTTATAATTATAAGTCAAAATTGCTTCTTCTTCGTCGTCAGTCGTCAACATGAAGTAGGTATTGCGCGTATTATTTCATAAAATAAGTTTTAAAAACACACATAAACCTCTTATGCTCTTTTGACAGACAATACAAGATCAAAACAGTAGCCTAAAAGAGATCGCTTCTAAGCGATAAGGCTGCCCATTATACTTGTACTTATCATAAGTGATGTTCTTTTCTGGAATAGGTACCATATAAAGCATTCTTGTCTTATATTGTAGTAAGGTAAAAGAACACAAAATAAAAGAAACATAAACACATCTCGCTTTACAACTGCATCCGGCATTTTAGGGTACCGTAATAAAACGGCGGAACGGAACGCATGTCGCAGGTGAAGGTAATGTCATTACGACAAGTAGGGTTCCATTGGGCGGGATGTTTAAAAGAATTGTGTCGTTTTTATTTAATCTTGAAAGGGGTTGTTTTTGTATTATTTTCTTGTTTTAACAATTGGCAGAAGGACAGGGAATTGATCCTTTTTCGGGAAAACTAACACGTAAAAGCAGTGTTTCATTAAGTTAAGTGTCTAAACTCGTGGAAGAAACTGTCACAACTCAAAAAAGGACACTTTATAAGTTTACTGAATAAAAAAGAAAACATTAGCGCCTAAATCACAAATATTTCCAGATAAGAATTATAATTCTGTCCCTATTCCTCGCTATCTTCACCACAAACACACTTTCAAGGCAATAAAAAAGCAATCTCCTCAAAAAAGAAACTCAAAAAAACTTCCCCGGCTCCCTATTCCTTTCATTCGCACCTATCTCCAACTTTACATCCATTTCTACCATTCAAAAGATACTTGCACCATTCAAAGGATGGGGCAACACTCAAGATGGGCCGATAACAGCCCAAGGTTGGGTACTCCTGGAGCGTAACTCCCAAATAGACGATCAGGAATCACTGATGCGCCCGGCCCAAGGTTTACGATCCCTGACGACCGTAAAACAAGTTGCGAACGACACTTAGGTTTAATACCCCTGGATTTTTGTTTTGTGGCTCGTTTTGGCGCGTTTAGGTGATGGTAAGAAGTTGATTAGGTAATTTTTCGCGGGAAAAATTAAGATTTAGGATGATTTCGAACAAAGCAGAGATGATAAAGATATGATGTGCAGTAGAGTAAGTCTGACTGATAAACCAGAGGCTGCGGGTTCGATATCCACAGCCGGACAAATGTTTCTAAGCGTATTCATTGCCTGGCTGTAGTTTAACTCATTCACTGCCCAGTCGCCAGATCTGCATATCGTGACCGTGACAGTATAATAATGTAGTAAACCTACATAGGTATCGGTCATCTAGTTACCCTTAAAGCAATGCTTACTTTAAGCTAATTTTGTTCATAATTTCTTGCTGTTTTTATTTAGGTAGATATATTTTTGCTTTCAGCATTCACCGCAATGCTGAGCATCATCAATGTGTATCAAATCCTTACAACCATGAACGTTCCCCCTCAGCCATTGCGTTATGAAGCCATATTGCAAGGAAGAGATATTTTCCGTTACCTACCTTATTCTGTTGTATGTTCGCTCGCAGGCTGCGGTTTATTTCAAATAATTTTTAAATTTAGAATTCTAGGGTAAGTTGGAATTGTAGGTTAGAGAAAGTAGATCTTGTTCTATTTTTAAATGAGATTTCAAACGACACTTATCGTGCAGTTTTAGAAAATCACTTATTTGAATTCAAAAATGTTTACAAATACTTAGAACGTTAACGTTCCAATTTCAACTGAGGGCTCCGATTCCCAACACATTTTTAGAACAAAATCTGTGTAGATAAAAATGTCGAATGCAAGTCGATAAAGAGTCTTGTTCAAATACTCAATATATATTCTAATTTCCTAAATCAAAGTGACCATTAAACAATCTATCTAGCGTCATTATGCAAAACTAACTGCTTTAAATATCTGTCTAACGTTTACGAGATTAATGTAATCGCATCAAATGAATTGATTTAACATGCCAATATGCTAAACCAAGCTTAGCATAAATGACCTATCAAAGATTCAAACTCCCATCAGATACCAAACAACCTATCAAATCTATTACCATCAAAAGCTAAACAACCTATGAGAATTACCTAAATTCACAATCAGCTTTTGGAATGTCATTTTAAACTTTATTTTATTATAAAAAGCTAGAAAGATGTCTTTATATCAATCCTGCTATTAAAAACTCATAACTAACTGAAGTGAAAAATATTTTATCAACAATCAAAATGGGTACCTACCTATCACATCGGGTATTCGCAACTCTAAATTCCCCATAAAACACAAAATCACCAATAAAATTACCCGACAAATTAAACAATATGCAAAACTAATCCTTGCTCAAGACTGGAGGCACAAAAGTCAAAAACAATTTAGTCCTTACGCTATAACAGCGCTATAACAATCCAGGGAAACCGTAAAAGCGCCCTCTCTCGTCAAAATAATTCATTTTAATTTTCTTTATGGTCTAGTAAACCTTTATTTTACTGCTAGTACCCGAGATAAGTCGGGGAGTCCCTCAGAGGTGTTTAGGGCGGCGCCCTAGTACTGAAGGGAATGTAAAACGGTTGGAGATCTTAGAATCACCCTTTGTGGAGTATTTTTGGTGATGTTTTGGGCGTTTTTGGGAAATTTGTTTCTGAGAAGGTCTCGATGGAAAATAACAAAGTTCTTTATATATTTGAAATCTTTTATACCCTAAATTTTACGTATTTCAATCTAAAGGGAATTCAGATTCAGTAAAAGAATGTTATTGTTTCTTTTAGATAAGTTACTTTTGCATTGAAATTCTCACTAAAATCTGTTCGATGTATCCTTTTTACTACTAAACAGGTGAAGAGATTGCAGTTAAATGTTGCAAGGAGGTAGATTGTATTTCGGAAAAGGGACATGACTACTTTTATTCAGGAAAAACGCATGCAAATCCACGGGCAGGAGCTAGTCACACAAATATCTTATTAAAAACACCAGGCAATATAAACAGAGCACCTTGCCCAGCCATACAGATCTCAAGAATTCTTATTCCCTTTCCCTTGTTAATATTAATTATAATTAAAAGGGCTTTTTGTGTGAATAAATTACGAGTTTCTTTGTGATTATAATTGAATTTTTCCTTCATTGTTTGAGTGCGTTTCGCTGTAGCGATTGTGTTTAATTAGATTTTAGATTATATTGAGGCTAGATAATATTTGTAAGGAATAGGGGCGTAACGTACCGTTAAAAAATAGGTAAGTTAGGTAGTTATGCTAGCTTTTATTCAACAAAAATGCAAAAATCTGTCAGAATGTCGAGTGATTAGAAAAATCGTAGGTATTTTGAAAATACCTACGATACCTCAAAATACCTACGATACCTCAAAATACCTACGATACCTACGACACTTTTATAAATTTATCGAGGATTGGGTTCCTGTGTTTGAATTCCGAAGGTAACAGATAAGTAGGACTATTCATGAAGGTTTATCGCAAATACTATTTATACCATCCAATCAATATCTTTGAGAAAGCAAAAGAAACGAGTGTTTTTTCTGTCGTTTTCCAAGCAAAATCAGACTAAAAAACGACTTAAACAATCACGTAGATAGCATTTTTAGGGCAGATTTTCACGTTTTAAGGGCAGGGTCCTCTCGGGCATTACCAGGGTCGTAAAAACGCGAGGAGGTCGGCTAATACGTCGCTAAGTGTCCGGGATTACTTCTTATAGCTCACGCGCCCTGGTACCATTGACAGGATATTACTTTATAATTGACATAATAAAGTTTTTTTGTAAATATTGGTGTCTTGATTGGACTTTGGGACTTAAACACATTTCATTTGAAAAACTTAGCAACAATATATTTTTTCTTTTTACCTAGAATTTTATGAAAATATTATAAATTACGTACCGACTTACCTAAGTAATTCTCAACTCTGTTACGCTAAAGTACATAAAATACCTATAAATAACAAAAGCAACAGTTTCTAAGAACATTAAAAAGGCCATATTTTCATCTATAAATCTATTTAGTTTAGATCTTGATCTGCTAACCGTTTGAAATAAAACATATTTCACTTCAGAGTAAAACAATAAAACCAGAATCAACATTTTTATTCCGGTATATATTAGACGTTGTTTATCTTTTAATTCGTGGAATAATTAGAAGCTAACTATAAAATAAACTAATTAGTTTCGAGGTAGAGTTCCTAGCTATTATGGTTGTTTGGACTATAAGGGTTAGATATTGCTGATATACCTATAGGTAAGTTAGTTTCCACTAACTACGATACTACGATCCATAATACCGAAGAAAATTACAGTCGAAGAATTGAAACTAGTAAGTGTTTACAATTGAGCTAACTGCAGACTGTTGAAAACTATATTCAGGTAGCTCAACTGATTCATAATTGTAATTAATACCGCGATATACAATAAGCGTCGCCAAGACGCCAACTGCATTGCCCCGTTGTATGGCAATGCTGATGCGCTGCGCCAGATACCTACCACCAGCTCTCGGGTTGCACGTCGCTTCGACCAGACTAATAAAATCAAAATCCTATAGATTTGATTTTGAGTTATTCCACAACAATCCTAAAAAAGATTCGGTAATTTTTCCGTAAATGCATTGCATTGCAATGTTTCTTTCGAACCTTTTTGCACAAAAACAAAATGGCCACTCAAATTAATGCGAACCTACTTTTACATGCCCTGTTTACTGGAACAATATTTCGAATTTCGAACTAGAAGTCAAAACAAGCTTTCGCGCGCAAACAATCCGAATATCGAACATTCCTCGCATACAGTCGGAGTAATGAAAATAGTAGACGTTTGACCGGGGGAGTGGAGAGGGGTGCGGGGAGGGATGATTAATCGTCTAGGGAGAGTGGCTTTCTCATAAGCCGTTTGTATTTTTGTGATCACTTTCTAACAGATAGGTTTTTGATCCAGCTGAGGACAGTTTAAAATAAACTTTGGAATCGATTTGGAATTTGATGAAAGCGCAAAAGTACCTACACACAGTAGGTACCTTGGTCTAATAAAAGCATGCACGTTAACCGTAAAATATTTCGAAATATAACAAAACTCTCTATTCAAAAAGAATACTCTTTTTGAATATGTTTACGATTCAAAATTGGAATTATAATAACAAACTGCGGAAGCGAGCGAGCGCGCCCGAACGCACCCGAATCTCGAAAATTGCCGTCAGGGGGCGACACCGGAAGATGTAATGATGTTTGTCAAATGGAAAATGAGATAGGGAAATGTCGAGTTGAGCTGAATTTGCTACCTTTTTGCTGACTTACAGGCTAGAGCAAGCTTTTAACACGACTGGCCTATGAGTGGGAAGCTTTTTTCATCAAAGGAATTTTAAACCTACGCGTTGCGCTGTTCTTTTTTTAAATATTTTTGTAAATACAAGGTGTCCTTTAAAAGGAATGCTGACATTTAGTAAGACTGACGGTTTGCCTTACAGTTTAACGGCAAGCGAACTGATAACGTAGGACCACCGAGTAGACATTGCAATGGCTAAGTAATTATCTATGCGATTGGTTAAATTAATAGCACATCCTGCATGTTAAGTATGGCGAAATGCAATAAACCGTTGGAAGTTAAAAGCTTAAAGGAATATACATACTTACCTTCATTTTTAAATCTTTCTCTCATATTTTTGTAATCTACATAAAACAAGCTATAGCAATAAATTATGATAACAAAATGCCTTTGTTTAATTCGAGAAGAAAAGAATTAAGTTATTTTTACTCACTCAAGGAGTTGGTAATATACAGGTGGATAAAAGGTATAAAAAGTGCAGAATTCCAAATTCAAATATCAAAAATGAAGAATGGGATTGAAGAATGAACAATGGCGGATGTCATAGAACACTCGACGTATTCTAAATTCACAAGTTCAAATTCAAATATCGGATACAAAAAAGGTTTGTAGCGTCGGGGGTGCGTTCATAAATCTCTGTGTCTCAGCAGCTGATGGTACAGTCACCGTCACATATATTTTAGCGTTTATCCTACTCAAAATTATAGATCTTCCAAAAAGTTCAATTTACTAGTGGTCCGCCCCGGCTTCGCACGGGTATATTCTATCGCCTATGTTCATCAGGGATAATGTAGGTTTCTAATGGTGAAAGAATTTTCAAATCAATCCAGTTGTTTCGGAGCCTATTCAATTCAAACAAACAAACAAATCTTTCCTCTTTATAATATTGTTATTAGGATAGATTTTTCGCCAGTTTTGCTTGAATTAGATAAAATTATTATTATTTTTCATTATTATTTATATACGCTATCAGACAACACATTAAAAGTTACTAGTATATTCTGCATCGCCAATTCAACTACGATTAATATGCAATTGATGAATGATTATAATTGATATATATACGATTTATATGATATTATATGTAATATTAAAATATTAACCTTACTCTGGTCGCGTACCTACCTATACAAAAATGTACTTCTGGAAATGGACTTCTGTATATTTTTGGCTAAGATCTATCCGACGCTGAGTGTGCCTACGTTCGGTACGCTGCTATCGCGGACGGGCGTGTGGCGCGCAGATAAAATAAATGGAGGCGCGGTGAAAAATGATGACGCGAGCGGAAACGGAAGGGGGTCAAATGCTTTGTGCAGTAGAATGTGCGTCTTTTTAATTGTGTGCAAGACTAGTGCGGGGTTTACGAACGAGTTTACTTGTGTTTTGAATTTGGAATACTTTTAGTTCTTCCTTGCGTTTTACAATTTGAAGTAAAATGACAATCTATGAAAAGTGAAGAATCGTTACTTTTTGTTTCTCAGTGAGTATGTTTTGTTTTGTTTACCCATTGATCAGTACTGATACCACCACATCTGAACGTGTTAAAGGGGGTTTTTGCAATAGTCAATACGCTTAGCTGGATTAGTTATCGCTGTGAAGGCGTTAAAAATACGCAGAAAGAAGCTGCTACCTACCCTTTGGTAGACTAGTCGGTTCTTACGACGACACTACGGGGTGTGTTGGAGGAGTCGATTCTGGCGCCGACTGCCACTGATTGATTTAACATTTGAAATTGAACATCAAATTTTTTTTAACCGTCATCGAATTCCTTAGTTTTTAACTGTTTCTTAAGTTTTTTTTAATTAGTTTAACTTATTCATTCGTTAGTTGCGTGGGAATAATACAAGTCCCTCAGAAACGAAATTTTTATGGAACTACCTCGTGATCATACTCTACACAACTGCAAATGAATCATCCAAATCTGTCAATAAATGACAAATAAATTGACAAACATACGATAAAAAAATTACAGGCTCCTCCTTTTTTCCGAAGTCGGTTAATAATAACTCGCTGACGTCGGAAAATTGGAAAACAACTGGAGACTGAAAATAACTTTGAATAACAGTTCCTGATTTCATTAAAGCTATCAGAACTGAGTTAATAAGCTGTATTATCTAGTAGGGCTCCGCTATCAGACGCCGGTGCCCGAGGCTGATGCTAGGGACGGGGTAATGGGGCAGCTTGGATATTTATTATTTACAAGCATTATTTTGTAAATTTCAGTTTTATAGTTGCTTAGCTAGTATTAAGTCATTTAAATGTATTATTTTAACTGGCTTAATAGATAAATAATAAAAATACTACATAATATGATAAAAATATATCTATGAAGTTATGTAGTGTAACACTACATACCTTCATAGATATATTTTTATTGTTCCCTTGTACCTGTTACCCAGTTTTTATTAATTTTTCATTCATAAATGTCTTTGTTAACATAAACTATCTAGGTATCTAAATCGGAGTATAGAGTTTGTAAGACTTTACTTACAAAATTCTAACAAATTGACAAAAAAATCGAAATTACTCGAAAGAACCGGGTACCCGATTCTGTGTTGAAACTGGTACCGAAAGAACTAATTCTTAAAATAGGCCCGGTACTCAATGCCCTAGCAGTGTGTTATACAAGTGTGTATAAGGTAGGTATGTCAAGTACCCATATCACAAGCTCTGCTTAGCATGTGGCTAGACAATTCTGTGTGAATTGTCTTGAATTATTTATTTGTTTATTGTTTTATGATGTAGGATTCTAGACTATAGGGAGTGCTTTATCAATACCTCGTTGTGAATTTCCTAACACATCCACGACTTTTCCCTCCATCAGAGTTACTGTCCCCTCCCTACCACCGCCAGAAGCGCCGCTACCCCCGTCTGTTTGTTTGTGCGGTAGTACCACCACAAATTACACCATTTAAATACATTATACCGTGAAATAGAATTTTAAACATCGAATGTTATTGTAACTGATCATGTGGAAATTATTCTCTTTTTGAATATTTGTCGTGAGTTGTTCTCTTTTTAAATATTTCGTTGGAACGAAGTGTAGGAAGTTGGTGGTAGATTCAGGGAAATATTTTAGTTCTTGTATGTTGGTAGACGAGGATCCATATTCGAAAATTCGAATATGGATTGCGTGTGAAATCTACGACAGAAAACACTGAATTTATTAAATTGAAAACTACAGAGATTGAAAATACAATAACAAATCCTTCAAAATATACAAATAAAATTCTACATTGGCTTCAAGTCAAAGCTAGTACTAGAGTAAGAAACATGGCATCTAACCGACTTTAAAAAGAGAAGCGAGGTATTTTTATTGGCTTCTAAGCATCAACAAACAAAATGAATGTAAATCATATGTAAGACCGATACAGGCTTACATCGGCTGAGCCATAAATGGTGAGGCTCGCCGAGCTTGCAAATTGCAACAACACATTGTTCTAGACTCACGGAGGGCCCTGGTAGCTAGGCTGCGTCCCTGGTACTGGCTCTGGTACCATGGTACATATATGGTCAAGATAAGCATCGGTATGTTATCTGATCTTAGGAATCGTGTCCGATGTTTAATTGTTATATTTGATTGCTTTATTACGTTGTGGGAGCTGTTTATTTCAATTGGCAATGTAGCGCCTATGTGCAGTGCAGTGACCATATTACAGATAAATCGATACGATCGATAGAATAGGTCGTTAGATAAGAAGATAGGTAGAACGTATTTTCAAATTTAAATCCTCTATTCGATTTACGAGTTGTTTTTGTTTCTATTTATTCCAATTTTAAATTTAACGAGGATGAAAATAGGGGCATGATGAAGAATGATGGTGTTTTAAAATCTCGTGACGTGCATACTTTTAATTTTAGAATGTCTGTCAACATTTTTCCCGCTAATAAAGTGGTTGGCAAAGTGAAATGCATTTCGGAAAAAAACTCAGACGATTGTCATTCTCGTGCCAGATTCAAAAACCGTAAAAAATACTTTAAATTCTTATGCAACCATTCTATTTTTGCTGCTTTTATTTTGATCGAGACATATAATATATTTAGTTGTAATATGTGTAGTTATAAAACAAGATGACTATCAGATAAACGTAATAAAAGTTTTATAAATAGTAATAATTTCCTTTAACGTTCCGTTAGACCCATTGATTTATTCGTCTTTAGTTCTGACGTTGAGCGTCGTGGAAAATAGAAAAAAATAACTATAAAAACCATAGGAAAATAAAAAGAGATTAACTTAAGTACGCATATATCACGGAGTACGGTAGTTAACAATATGTTTCTGGACGCATCAATTAAAAATAGGTATTTTTATGCGTCATAAATTACTTGGTTTGTGAAAACAGTGATTCCTTTGTAATAGTATCGGCTGTTAAAGTTGGGCTGTAAAACTGCGTGTTATGGAACGTTTTATGTTTTGACAAGTGACATGTTGCTGTTGGGTGGACGAGGCGCCAACCCGAATAATTTTAGAATGATTTACTGCCTTTTTAGAACTGTGTAATTTGGTCAGCTTTGGAATTGAAAAGTCGATCTTTTGTCCTTTTCTTTTTAAGAGTCGAAACTTTGCATTTCAACCAGAGTTACCTAAATATTTTTAAACTTTCTCGATGAACACATTATTATTAGTACTATTTGGTACTATTTTTCGTCCTACAAGTCTAGCTTTGAAAACCAAGCATTCGTACCGTCGGGGTTTGGAACACGCTCCCTACTGCTGTTTTTCCGGTCAATTACAACCTGGGTCTCTTCAAGACAAGAGTCAACAGGTATCTTCTAGACCTTCGTGATACATCGTCGGCCACATCTTCACTTTCCATCTGGTGAGATTGTGGTCAAACGAAGGCCTATTAACTGCTGCCCGCGTCTTCGCCCGCGTTTTTCATGTATCACATTTTTCGGGTCTATGACTCTCACGAATAACGTGGCTTTCTAACGGTACAATAATTATCAAAATCGGTTCTTCTGAACCGAAAAAATCTTCTTTACTCCCCTTATTACACACTGTATTATAGTTATTTTATGTGTATATCTAGTTTATGTGTTTATAAGTCTATCTTTAGTACACCCCCTGCCTTTCTTAAATTCACATAATTCTTTCCATCCAAAGGTTGCCTGGAAGAGATCGCTTCTAAGCGATAAGGCCGCCCATTGTACTTGTCTCATGTAATGTCTTTTTGTAATGTTCTTTTTCTGGTGTAAACTGGTAACAATAAAGTGTTTTTGTATTGTATTGTATTGTATTACCCCCTACAAACTCACAAACTTTACATCTTTAAAATATTAGGTATAAAAAAAGTGAGAGTACCTAGTTACTAAGAATGCTAATGCTGCCACCGCAGATTCCGTAGCTCCATTTATCCCGTGACCACGACAATATGTAAACTGCTGACACGTCAGGAATAACAGGTAAATAAACTCGATAAATACCCGTAAAACAGCACTAATAATCATTCAGAGTTACTAACCTTCCAATCAGTACGCTTTGCCTTAAAATGATTTATTCACCATGGAGAATAACTGACCCGTCCGTAGCCACGATACATGGTAGCTACGTTCACACGGCTATTCTGCCAGCCCAAAAAGGTGACATATCCATTGTCGCACCTCTAGTAATTACCTCGTTACAAGACAAATGGCAAACCCTACCTCTAACTTATGCTGCAGGGCGGCGGCTAATAGCTAATACCGCCGCCTAATGACCAGACCCGTCTTGGTAATGCGCCACGCGGGAACACCAACTACCTTCTAGTTATGCTCTCCTGGTAAATTACTATTTTCTCTATTGGTAAACTTGTTATGTAACATACATATGTACATATATGGGGTCAAATTTATGATTTTGACTTGGACCCGTGTCATAGGACACGTTACGTTTTGAGTTGTTGGGATATTGTTATCGGTTGAAGTGCTTGTTGGCAACTGTTGGGATTGCCAATCTTAATAGTTACGACTGTTCGGAAGGTCCGGCAAAATCTCTCCCGTTAATAAATCCAAACACCATAACGGATCTTCTAAGGCCCGTATTATGAAAGCATGCTCAGTCATCGAGCTCTGCTTGAGTGATGCTTATGTCTAGTTTTGAGTGAATACTAATTTTCAAACAATGCTTGGGAGCTCATGTCAAAATCTACACTCACTCAAGTAGCCGTCAAGAGCGGATTTCCTCCGTCCACGCCTTCGAGTAACTGCTTAGACATATTATTGAACGGTTACCAAGCATTACTTGAGTAATTAACGCTTGAGTAGAGATCACGTAATGACTGCTTAAGTAATGCTTGGGGAAGCTTTCATAATACGGGCCTAAATCTTCGCTGTAGTTTAGAGTATGTTTTGGGTGGTGTGAATACCTAAATAACTGTTGGTGTATAATGCCTTTTTTCATTTAGATACCTTCCTATATTTTTTGATCACACTCTTTACTAAGCGGTCGTGATCATCACGAAGTAGGTACTTTTTTGAGGTCCTTTTCATTAGCCCCCCGATATCTTACCGTCGCCTTTGCGGTTTTTATTCTCCAGCAGATGGGTTTCAATAGTCAAAATATTCTTTAATTTAAAAACGTGACGTTAATTATATAAACATAGGGAATATAATAGACGTGCTTATAATTAGTTAATTTAGGAGCACTTTATATATTTTTTTATTGCTAAAACTTTTGGCAACTATCTCGCTTAATAATTTCAATTAACCTAGTAAACCATAAGTTCCTTCTGGGAAAGCGTGCCCCATCTTAGGCCACATCTTCACTCTCTTAAATGCGGTGGAGGCCAAATAGATTTTTCAAGCCCAATAAAAAAGACCCTGCCAGGCACAATTTTTTACCTCGCAGCCTATTGCCCTCAACTCTGTCTTCTACAGGTCTACGGTATCACCAAGGTCATTCATAGGTTCCTAGATCCTACTGACAAAGGACCATAAACTTTCTCTGAGATTATAGTTAGGTAGATACATAAGTTACGCCCCTATTCAATGAGCTCATTAACCAGCTACTTACTGAAAGATAAATACCGAAGAAAAATAGAACCGTAACTTCGCCATGAATCTCGAAGACAGTCATAAACTCCCAACAGGTGGTTATAGTTGGTATTTTTACGGTTATTAACCAAATAAAGAGTATGACCTAATAAACCAGTGCTGCAAGACCCCTCTCGTCAAGCCTTACTCAGGGATTCACTGACAATTCAACTTTATGACGTATTAGTGAGATGTCAGCCTTTTATGACGTCATAAAACGACCTATGTTCACTTGTTGAGTTTACGACTGCGACAAATAACTCGCCTTTGTGTGTATACAAATAAGGTTTATATTCTGCTCTATTTTACGCTTGACAGGTGATAGCTGTCATTTGGTGTTCGAAATTAGAATGAACATAGAGATTGAATGGGCTGTAGATCTTTTGCTGTCAATCAAACGGTGAATTTGTGTTATAGAGATTTG
The DNA here is from genome assembly GCA_947086465.1 of Eupithecia exiguata. Taxonomy (NCBI): domain Eukaryota; kingdom Metazoa; phylum Arthropoda; class Insecta; order Lepidoptera; family Geometridae; genus Eupithecia; species Eupithecia exiguata. The sequence goes on from OX352242.1 coordinate 11,134,747, forward strand.
ATTGGATGATATTCAAATGGTTTTATGTACGTGTGGCTTTTCAAAAGCAAGTTCGCAAAATATAGAGTTGGACTTGCTTGTACTCGCGGTTTCGTATGTGTTTTTCCATGATAAAAAGTAGCTGATAATGTGATTTAGATCAAGGGCTACCTTTTAGTAAAAAAACAAAATTAAAAATTCTTTATTACATTACAGGTACCTACATTACACTTATTTAGGGCTCTCATTACCAATGTAAGTTATTTTGTAAATAACTTGTGGTTTGGTAGTGAGTGCTTCCCCTTACAGTAATAACATCATGATGGTAGTAGGTAAGGTTTCAGGCTGATCTGTTTATTATTCTTTTTTGCATGAAGAGGTAACAAACATCCAAACTTTCGCATTCATACAATACAATACAATACAAAAATTCTTTATTGTACACAAGAAAATAACATAACAAAGAGACATCACATAAGATAAGTACAATGGGCGGCCTTATCGCTTAGAAGCGATCTCTTCCAGGCAACCTTGGGATGGAAAGAATTGTGCATTTAAGAAAGGCAAGGGGTGTACCTAAGATTATCTAAAATTCATAATTATTAGTTTTATAATAATGATAGATGTTTCTAAGTTAAGAATGACCTAGATCATTTTCTATTTAACAATCTATCTAAACGAAGCTTCATAGAAACCTATAATAAAACTGTAAAGCAAGGCCGCATCAGCAATATTCCCAGCAAATTACTGCTAGTTGACAGCAATCGCAGCAATCACTGTAATGCATCCGGCACTAATGACGTGTAATACGAGCCTAATTGGAGGGCTTAGTGGCCTTTCGCTAAGGCCATGTGTGCGCGGCCTTAGCGACACTAGGGATCAGAATAACGACGGGATTTTTTTACACCTTCGTCTATTTATGCATGCTTTATATTTTCGTACCAAATCAAATCAAAAGTTATTTTCTAGGAGCAATAAATAATTATTCCTACACTTAGAAACGTCATATTCTAAACAGCAAAATAGTATATTTTTACACAAGGGATCAAACCACTCCATTATAAACGAGGTTGTTTGTACTTCGTTTGGCGCAACGCAAAGTTACCACCTTCCTATGCATTCTATCATGGAGGAAGAATCACCATACAAAACATCCAACAATGACCAAAAAGGCTAAATAAACTCAAATGAAATGTATGTTCTTTGTAAATGGAACACCAAAAAGTCGAGTCTTTATGCAAGAGGACGAATGTTTTGTACTGGCTGATGATTTCAAGCAAACATTAAAAATAAAAATTACTTAATAACCCTAGAACTAATTTTACGCCCGCTAAGCTACGCTATATTGACACGCTTTTGAGCAAGATAAGTGAAAAAAATATTTTTTTCTAAAAATATCAGTAGTAAGTACTCTACTGACTAAATAGGGAAAAATCAAAACTAATTCATGGTTTCTATATATAATGTAAGTAAAGCATCAGGTTTCTTTTTCCATAAACATTAGTTAAGTCGAAGCAACACGGAATGTAATACTTATACTTTTAAAATTTAAAAGAATTGGATGTACTTTTTATTGCAACCGAAAAATCTATTGAATGTTTGCGTAGAATTTTCTTATTTCGAATCAAAAGTTTACAAAATAAAGAATAAGTCGCAAAGTAACAAAAAGATGTAGTGACGGGGTAGAGTCAGTAATGGATGTAATCGTCCAATCGGTGTAATTCCCGCAATTCCCGTAATCGAGGTGTGGCGCTGGCATCGCAGACAATGACGTGGTAATAGCCACGTTGGCCGGGCAGAATGGACCACGTTAGAGTGGTTTAAATGGTCGAAACAAATTAAAACGTTGGCTTAAAACATGTGTTGTTTATTGAAATACCTTCCGTAATTGTCTGTGAATGCTGAACTTTCGTGTCTTCGTTTTGCAACCGTAAATTAAAGAGCTTTCGGTGAAATAACCTGGTAATAAGCTATTTATCTCCAAGAGCCATCCAATCCGTGGAAATAGCGAGGCAAAGATTATTGTCAAGATACGTCACACCAATATCGCCGATTGATACCCAAGATGAGATCCCTAGGGAGCAGGGTATAAAGAAAATAACCCAACTATAGTACCTACATACATATTTAATGGAGCGGGCGTGGCTACCAGGCGAGCAGAAATTGAGAAGAGCGTTATCGTATCGAAATCCTGTACCTATCTGGGCCGGCGGTCTCGGAGGAAATCATTGGGAAGGCATCCGGAAAATTTACCGCATTCCGACTCATGTGTAACACACCTGCTGCTTGCTTATGCGAGCCTGGTACGTGATCTATTTTGTTGATATTGCTTTTTCGGTTTCTTAGATTGTCTACCGTGGGAATCCTGTAATGGAGTTGGGAACGCGACCTTTTTTAATTTTCTTATTTAATGTATTTGGGCATATATAAGGTTCCATTCAGTGTCAAATATACTAAAACTTTTTATCAAAATTTAAGTTGAGCGATGATACAATATTATGCTCAACAGGGACACAACGCAAAAAGCACCAGTAGGTATCTACACTTCCAGCAAGAGTAACGAAAGGATATAGACCATTATAAACCAACACGACTATTTTGACTCAAGTAGTTACAACAACATCCACGTCAAAGCGTCCAAACAATCACAATCAAAACGTCAAAGTTCAAAAAACAAAAGTTCAAGCGCCCCATTGTCTGAAATCGTTCTCAATTACTCCAATTTCTAGCACAAAGGGACGCGTGCGCATAACGATCCAACCAATCAGAGCACGCAGCGGAGATCCTGTGCTAATGTCACTGGTGACCGCAAATTGTCCGGAAACCTTCCCTGATATCTGTTTTTTTAGGAAATTCGACTGTATGTCTTTGTGTCGAAGGTTGACACGCAAAGCAGACTCTTGTGAGATCTTGAAGTCTCTCCCTTTCTCTCTTAAGTTGGTAATTTTTGTGTTTTGCATCATGTTATCCATCTGATAATGGGGTCTACTTGCCGCGACTTCTCTTTATCTTGTAGGCTTGGTTAGGCAAATGCACAATACAATCCCACGGATGTCAGTGCAGATCTTAGTTCCCTTACTTAAAATTAGACTGCTTCAAGTAATGCACGGTATTTGGAGATTTTGCAGCCTATAGTGAATATGAAGATCACTATTTCCCCTTCTTTCAGAACAGATGTGAATTTCACTATATTATCTTGTATGGCAGCAGAAATGTTTATAATAGGTACAGTGCGCGTCAGAATTAAGTATTCCCCTTGTCTAAGAGCATAGGAAGATAGGGGGATACTTAATTCTGATGCGCACTGTACGTCAAAACAATCAGAATTTCTAGCTCTTTTTACATACTGACCAATGCCTTTGGTAAGCAGAAGTTTTTCTTAGTAAGCCGAAAGTAAGACGGCAAACCATTATCGGATGGGTCACGTAATTTTTGAACCGTAGTTTTCTAAGAAACTTGACCTTTCTTTTCAAAAACCCTTCGGTAAACTTTAATTCAATAAAAGCGAGTAAACCCACGCACCGCTGCCTACCCTACCACTTATCAAACCACAATTGCACTATTACAACCAAATGTCAAGTCGTCATTTTTAGCGGCTGGTTGCGGTTAACCCGTACTTTTGACAATGTGTTCTAATTGGTTGCTTTGGTTGATGTGAGCGTAAGTGACCTTTAAATGACATTTGGGGTTCTAAAGTTATTTTTATTCAACCGTTACCAAAGTTTTTCGCAAACGTATCGTCAAGCTCTATTAGCAACAAATTTTCGTATATTGGCATTGGTTTTAAGCATGATTTATGACGTAGTGTAGGACGCCCTCCGACCAGGTGGGATGACGATTTGCGAAAGACTGCTGGCAGATGCTAGATGCGGCAAGCTGAAGACAGGGCGCTATGGCGCTCATTAGGGGAGGCCTATGTCCAGCTGTGGACTGATATAGGCTGATGATGATGATGATTTATGATCTAGAGCTGAAGCAGATTGAATGACTGAACAAGACACCAATGATCTCTACTAACTAGAGTTCCTAGAAGCCTGGAACCTTTAAAAGTTGTAGATTCTATAAAAAATGTTTACCCAGGGGTTTTAACTACATTTTGTTCTATAAAGTAGGTATCAACCACATCGAACGGAGGCGCATTTAAAAATAAATTCTTATTATCGTCCATGCTAAAAACAGTTTTCCTCATAATAAAAACATTCCACTCAATGATCGACCGTTGAATATTTATATCTGCTTTACAGCATCGACATTTTGAATAATTAACACGTTAGTCTAGATGCTAACCCCCTCCCTTCATGAATAATTAAATTTCAATTCTGGTAACAGTGATTGAACCTACTGGGGGTTTTGTTTAAAACGTAGGTATGTGGCGTGAGAATCGACCCTTTCAACTCAACCCGTGGATGTCGTAAGAGCTGACTAAGGGAACCTACAAGAGAAAACTCTGTTTTCTTCTGTGTTAACACCTCTACTGCGATCGTCGATCCGTCAGCCAAGATTATTGCAAAACCACTCTTGTTTTGGGAACGATAAGCAGTGAACGTATTTGTGAAGACTAAGAAAACAGACTTTTTAAAATACGTCAAGAAAAAAACCTTTGTTAAGTAAAGCTGTCAATATGATAGCACCTGTAAAAGTCACGTTCAGACTTATGACGCTATACGTACAAGTGATGTAATGACATAAAGTGATAGCCTACACTTCGCTTTTATGCATACAATGTATTCAGACTATGACGCTATACGTACAAGTGATATAGCTTCGCTTTTATGTATAGAACATTGCATAAAACAAGTTTTATGTAAAACACTTTGTAACATACAGTAAAAAATATAGGCAAGTAAAAGTAACACCTGAAATGCAAATAATGAGGCATTTGAATATCATAAAATGAGTTTTGCATTCATTAGAACATTCGTAAGTGTGAACGCCACGCGATGGGGTCAGGAATATTATTGTTACTTATAATTTTATAAACTAGCTTCTTTTAAAACATATTTCTAAAATGAAACGTTCAAATGTTAGTAAGTACCTAAGTGCCTACAATTTAAAAGCTGCTCTAGCTTAGAACTTTTTTCTGTAAACTAGATCTACTTTGTGCTCTTATACTTTTTGTGTAAAATAAGAATCTCATAGTATTCTTTTAAACCATCTTTACTGAATAATAATCTTAAAAGGGTTCTTTTGTAGTGGGACTTCACCACAAAAAATTAATTGTAGTCAAAATTTAGTTGTTTCTCTTCAAACTTTTTCTCGATGTTTTTTCAGACCTCAATAATTGGGGGCAAATTCAAAAAACAAGAGTAGGAGAAATTCCTGTTAATATAGTCATAAACGAAAAAATCTTTCAAATTTTCCATACATTTAATTTTCTCTATCAGAACTTTTCCTCGATTTTTTTCTCAGAGCTTATAAATTTGGGCAAATTCACCCTTGCAAGGACCTAAGTTCAGTCCACTCACCGCTAGATGCCGCTGCTAAAAGCGCCGCGTCAGCATGACAGCAGCGCTGCTCGTTAAGTTGACACGGCGCCTGTCAGGTTTTGACAGTTTTTGACTGAGACATCGATAGTCCTCCGCTTCGTTACCTCTAGGGCGGATCTTATCTATTGGTTTTACTCGTGTTACTTCTTTGTTACTTTATTGTTACTAGGGATCTCTTTTTGTAATAGTTGAGATGGTTTGGATAGTTTTTAATTTGTTGTTTGACAGGGGAATTGATTTGTCGGCTATTTTATAGTAGGGTTGAAGTTTTTGAACTGTTCGTTTTTGAACATTTTGTATCCAAGTCGATGAATCAAAAGGGGTTTCATAATTCTTAGGAAAGTGTGTCTTGCCGTATAATGTACGATTACTTGGCCTTTTGGTTAATTTAATCTTTCAATAAGTAGAAGTTAATAATAATTATAAAACGTAAGGACTTAAAGCATCATAAAGGACCTTAAATAAATATTTTATTTATCTATCTACGTATTGCAAAAGTTAGTACCTACCTGATTTAACTTTTATAAAGCTTTCCTTTAAATTTTCTGCGTAATGATCTCCTCCGCCATTTTTCTTAATATAAGCAAACATAAGCCATAATGACGTAGAAAGTCGCAATTTCGAATTCATAAGGTAGCAAGCAGGTGTCGCGATACATCCCGTATTCATGGCCGATATATCATAGCCATCCCGGCGTTAAAAAAGAAAAAAAAAAGAAATGCCCCCAGTTTTCCCGCCTTGACGTGCAATTATAAAGATAATAACGTTTTCACCTCGGCGGCGGGCGTTTTTATTTGTGCCTTTTTGATTTATAACAGTTTGTGGAGCTCGCGACGTGATACCGCCGGATTCTGATCCTATTTATGCGAGAGTTTGGAAGTTTTTGACTTTGACAGTTTTGAAACGTCAGAGTTTTTGCTACAAGCTTGAACCCAACGATTTAGATCCACTTTTTACAGAATTCTCAGCGTATTTATCTCTACATTTGAATGAGCTGACTAAATGGAGCAATTTTGAACGTCGAATGCTTTATAATAGTAAAAAAACGACGCGTTCCCACGATCGAAGGCTAAAACAAAACGATTCTTAATCTGTTGCGCGGCGGACGCGTAAACTATTTTGATTAGAATGGCATTCCCGCCAAAAGCAACCTCAAAAAACCGCCGCCATGACATTTTTCAAGATGTCAACCCGCCTGAGCTTTTTGCTCGCCACATACCGCGCTTTCGCCTTGAAATCTTAATTCAAAATTGGATGAGACTATAAACAAACACCAATTTATAGACTTCCTCATTGACAATAACGATTTGGTCGATCGAGAGATAGATGTCGTTGTAAGCGACTTCATTATGTCTTGTGTAAGCGGAGTGTACGCGCTTAGTTTGCAGTCCGATGCAGTTTCTAAGAAATGTTTTTTTGGTCTGCTCTGTTGGAGCGAGAGGTTCCGCGTGGAGGAGTTAGTCATTAATCACGGGCCCCGCAGCGACCTGCGTAATGTAATACGCCGTGCGAGATAACATTATCGTAAATATAGTTTTACAAAACGGCTGGGTACCTACCGCGCAAAACAAAAAGGCATTCCGTTTCCCACAGCGCGACACCCGAGACGCGGGAATTCGCGTCGCAATCGCTGCGCATTATCACAATTTACACCCGGTAATAACGTATAACCTAATCCTTGGCTCGTTGCGCGCCTTTTTTCCAAAAACGAACGGCGCGTCACACTCGAAGCGGGAAAACAAAGCGTCGATCAAGCCCGTTCTCTCTCACATAAATCAGTCGGACGAGAAAGGGACAGGTGCACAGACGTCGGCCACCAGTCGATTTTATAAATGGGCGGAGCTCGGGCGAGACGTCCGCATCGACGAAACAAAAGAGCGAAAAGGAAATAATAGTTGGGTGCAGGCGAGGTGCAAGAGGGATGGAGATGACGTTTTTTCTAAGGAAATGCCGAGGCGGCCGGGAAATCTCAAGAAAAGGCGGCTCAGGGCCGTTCGTTAGAACCGCCGGCCACTGCCGTATTATTTATGTAATGTCCATTATGAAGTTAATTTACTCGTACGTAATTAATGTCGGGAGTCATGAAAATCGTATTGATATAGGAGCCGGTGCCACGTCAGCAGCGGTCAGCAGGGTCATTGCAGCCTGTTTATTACACGATAAAAAACATTGACATGATAATAAATTGATTTTTTACCGTAAACATTAGATGCGATGTCATTACAACACCTTCTTTGTAATTGCGTACCTACATCCAAGTTAGGCTCTTGCTTGTTAGACTTGTGGAACAGACAGTTGGTAGGTCCACTTTGTACCGATTTTACATCTACTGAACTCATAAAAATATGCCACTTGAGCTCAAAGAATTAAGAATCAGAACTGACATACATCAAATTAATAATACTCAATAAAATACTCCAAATAACTACTTAGGTAACTTACGAGTTACAAAAATAGGAGTATGCAAAGATTTTTAAATTCAGAACTGAGTCAGTTCAACTGACAGGAATTACGCCACAACTAAAAACTACAGAAATACGCAGAGAATTCAAATGAAGAACGGCAAATTGCCCTTTGCAATCAGAAAGTGTAACCGAATCCCTTATTTTTATCAAAGTTCACGCTCACGGAACTCACGTCACTCAACGTGATACGTAAATTGTCCTAATTATCCAATTTGTTCCGTTTCTATTGAAACGACTGCGATAATTCGTGTAATTTTAAATTATATGTTATTGTGCTTAGGTATTTATGGACAATTTGTGCTAGCAGACGTCATTATACCATTATATTAGTGTCTTCTAGCCGTGACACCGATGTGTGAAGGTAATTTGAGGCTGATTATTAGTAAATAGTTAAATTGTTGGCAAATAATAAAATTGTTGCCATTATAAATAATTTTATGACATTCATCTAGGCAGGTTAATTTTACTATCAAACTGTCAAGTTTAATGGCTCGTGGAATTAAAGCTATTGGTCATAAAATGTGTAATAAACTAAATGCTTTAAGTTTTTGATAGTGCTTAGATACGAGTAGATCATCTAGATTAGATAGCTTGAATTTTGGGACCTAGGTCAAGGTTGTATTTTATGAATCCTTTAGGCTAGGTATTAAAACATAATCTACCTACGAGAACTAAACTCTAGCTAGTCAATGACCACGTCAATTTTACGATACGAAATAGTTTTTTTTAATTTCTAGTGTCAGCCAACTTATTACACTATGATTTAATTTCCCCAATAACTCCGAACAACAGCTTAACATGGCAACCCCTAATTTAAAACTTAATAATTTCCCCCTGTTTTTGCACTGCGCCACAATTATTGCCAGCTATTACCAATTATTGGCAATTTTATACCGTCTAATCATAACGTGATTGGGTTTGAATCAATTGCGAAAATAACACGATAAATGAATTAATTTGAAAATTATTGTTTTGGAAAAAACTGCATGATTGTTAGGTACGCCTTGTGAAATGTATAGAGTGGTCAAAATCTCACGATGTACCTATATTTTTTATTTGAAAAACTTACTTGTTTATAGATATGACTTAGTCATAGAAATTAAATATATGACAGTTTTTAACGATAGTTCCCTACGTCGCTATTAATTGTTATATGTTAGATAAAGTCAAAGTCAATAACTTTATTAGGCTTACAAAATAAGCACTTAGCCAAGTCAAATTATGTAAAATAAAAAACCATCGATGTCGTAACAAAATCGCAAACTGAATGTAAGCATAAAATATATATGTGGCATAAAATGTTAAAAAATCTAAACAACAAATAAACAAACCTTCCAGTTTTATTTATTAGTTTTTTACAGAAAACCTCCTTGTTTTGGACTTTTCAAGCGCTAGTACCTACCTACACCCCATAAAGTCTCGCGTAATCACGTTACAAAACTATAATTTCCTTGAAAATTATAGTTTCGCTAACTGCCAATCGCATGTCACCAAGTCATTACGGGGATAAATGGCGCGAGTTTGCGAATTCCGACTTCGCGTTTTTATAATGTGCCTAGAACGTTTCAAATTGGCGGTAATCGGAGGTCACTGAACTCCGAGCGACTTTTTATAACTGGTTTTTTCTTTCTTTTTTTGCTACGTCTTTTGGAAATAGAACTTTAATACCAATCACAGTGTGGTTTTATAAAATTCCAAATTACAGAATCTATGTATGAAAGGGACCTTTTTCACATCGAAAGTCACTTTAGTAAGGAGCTTTTATTTTTAGTTCCGCTATTCGCCGCTAGGAGCGCTAGCTGTATGATAAATGATTTTGGTCGTACTCATTTTCTTTTTTTTGTTACAGGTAAGTCAAGATACTCCAGCGCGCAACAATCTGGTAGGATTTCAAAACAATTTATTTTAAAGTTTCCATTCCTAATAGTTTATTTGACAATTTAGTGTTACAACTTGACAAGTCGCTCTTAAGCACACGGATGCGGTTGTTTTTTTATCTAGAACCGTTTAACAAACATTTTTTCTTATTTTCCGAAGTCAAACGACAAATTTCCGATTACCCTTTTAATCACTGATGCCAGGCAAACATAACCCAATAGATATGCCGTCTGGGATCGAGATAACATCTCGATATACGAGACCGTATTTGTCTTGGAGGGTAATCTGTTTAGGCAACTTGTATGGGTAGGCACTTATTTATTCTGTGGTATCCTATCTACTTGTTTATTGGATAGAGTTCGAAAATTAAAAGCTTTTTCGAGAAACAGAAGTCTGCCTACTCTGTGGTAAGTGTTCGATCTTTAAAAATAAAATAAAAATATCTACGAATTTTAAAGTTCTAAATTTAAATCTCTTGAAAAACTTGAACGCAGTTGTTTTAAACAAGAGCGTATTAAGTAACCTTTGCAAATAATATAATTTATTTTAATATTAATATAGCATTTTCAAAATCCATCAAACATTATGTTAAAAATAACTCAAACGCATCTATAACGAGTAAAAATAAAAATCCAAGTTGAAGTTTAACTCCGTGCATTTTGCGTGGGACCAAAAAAGAATAATTTAAGATTACCTGGACCGCATGCTGCGAGACTTAACTCATCTTATCTCACAAACTAAATTAAAAATATTAACATTTCCAGAAAACTTGTCCGTCCATTTGACTATATTGAAAATACTCGGCTTTATTTTGATTGGATTTTTAATTTATAGTGACTTATGTTAAATCGATGAAAATGTATTAAACTGCGAGTCAGTTTATTTTACTTGATTTGATGGGTTCCGAATTTGAAAGATTCTTTAAAAAAACTACGACGTGCAGTTAGCAAAAGTTTAAAATTTTTTCTGATCAGTAGGCTATTTGACTACATTAAAAATAAATTCCAAATTGTTTTCATCCTAGTCAGTGACAACGTAACAAAACGTAATCAGGTGATTTTTATTAAAAATATGCCTATTTTAGGTAAAAAAAAAACGGTATTAAAATTACACATTTTTTGATATATGATCACGTGACCGAAAACGCTCTGCGTTTGGTAGGATCGCTGGTGACGTATTACAGATTACAGTGTCAATGAGTTCTTCTTGTTAGGTGTGGTATGGCCTGTGACGTCATTGCTCAGAGCACGGAAGCCATGACAGAGATTATCGTTTTGGCGAGCCATTATTTTATTCAAACTTTGTAATTAGTTTGTATAACTAATACGACTGGCCTTAAAGAAATATTAATTATACTTTGCATTATTTTTATCAGACAAGACGTTAGAATTATTTCCCTGTAGTAGTCAAGTAGCCTATTTTGAGGCGATACCATTGTTATGGTGAATCATATCATATCATCAATACGTAGATTAAGTAACCAGGTCTGTAGAAAATGATGGATAGTTGGTTTTCTATGTGTAGGGACAAATACCAAATAGATACTGTTCCTCAACTTGTGTTAGACTAGGTTATACTATTTTTCTATCATTTCTTTACTTTTTGTTTTTGTTTTATGCTTAGTAGATAAGTAACATTATGTTGATAGGTAGCACACACCTGAGCTAATGTAATTAAGTAGATACTTATATAATAAGTACACTTGTTTTTGTTTCTCTTATAAGTGAACTGTATGTTTTTTAGAGAAAATAAAGATTCTTTAAACCGAATCAAATAATTCAAAGAAATTAAGGTTCGGCTGTCATAAGTTCGTCTTCGTATCTTTTCCTCCAAAAACACTCTCCACCTAAAACTGCAACCAAAGTGGGTACTCTCTTTGATACAAATTCTGAACCAAGCAAAACCGCGGACGTCCACTAGTCTAAAGCTTATTAGTTGTCTAAAGAGCACTTTTAAACCACACGACAATAAAATCTCTGAGAAACATAAAATAAAATTTACTGTTCTACAGAAGTTTTATGTCGCCGTCATCGGGCGAAAATGGACTTATAACAAAAGCTCCGTAATGAAGCAATTTGCCTACTAATTAGTTTACTTAATTGGGCCCATCGTATAAAAATATAGTTTATTATTTTAAACGATTGCGCTTTAATAACATGTCAGCAATAAATTTCCGAAAACGCGTATCAAAAGCTTCATAATACAAAATTACGTTAAAAACTGCAATTATTTTATTAAATTAATGATTACCTTGTTAATTTTCTTTCACTAAAACTAGCTATAAAAGTAAGATAACGTGTAGATAACGTTTATGGTTTTGTAACACTTACTCAGTGCCGTAATAAATTGATAATCGTTAAAGGGCCACATTCGTAAAATGACATTTGATTCCCGTTGATTCTTTACGGGTCCAAGCCTCGGGGTCATGATTCTTCGAGTCGTTTTTTTTCCGAGCCGGTTTAAGGCTTAAATTTCTGATGTGATCTCGAAGGCATACCGAACATATTTGATTATTTTTTTTACTTTTTTCTCTCTCGATATAAGCTTGATAGTGATGCCGGTTTTAAATCGTGAATTAGTGTCGGGAGGGGTAAGTGGGAATTACGGGAAGGCATTTTAGTATTTCACTTGACGAGACATGTAAGTTGTCAACTTTTGCCTGCGTTGCCATTTGTCTGCCTGTGTCCAACCAATGTGACTTTCATAGTCATTAAAGAAAATAAAGCTAGAACCACAATGTTGAGAGTGTACGTATCGGCTACGTATTAAAATGTAGTACTTACGTTTGGAAACACATTATTACAGTTAAAAAATCATATTTATGACTTTCCTTCAAATTAGCAAAAGGGAAGTTAAATGATCTACATCAATGAGGTCGAGCTGGCTGCCGCTAGTCACAGACATTTTATTTTTTTGTATTTATTGTTTTTTTTTCATCCTTCATCCTTCCTTAAGGAATGAACAAACAAAATAATGATGAGTTTAACCACACTAAATGTATGAAACTAATATGCTTTTGACGTGTCACACCCCAACGCAAGTGGGTTTTGACATTAAGACCAGTAATAAACAATCTCTTTTTCTGGTTAAAGTATCTCCTTATTCTTAGAATTCTCTCTACTTGCAATTACAACAAAACATGTCATGTTGACGTGATCCCCGGTAAATTTGCTTGTACAATGTCATTGTCACAGTGACATGTATGGCGAAATGAAGGGTAGTTCGCGCAGGCGCAGTGCTGCCCCCTGCGTTATTGTCCAACAATGCGTGAAATGTCCTGACAAACGATGACAGCCGGCCGGCCTGGTACCGGCGACCTCCTGCAATTTATGACATCCTATTACGAGATTTAATGACACTAAACGTCAACCCGGACTGTTTACGTCGTCACTCATAAGAGTCGTCGGCGTCGCTGCGAGCTGGATTGTATCCATCAATTTCTTAGTGTCGAAAGGATAAGGTAATGTAGATACCTTTTTATCTTTTTACAAAGGTACCTTAATTCAATTAACCGGGGAAATGTAACATGCGATATGTTACATTTCCCCTAACCCTAAAACAAAGGGTTTTTCGTCGATACTGAAAAAAAAGCTATTTTTATTTAGAGTCCTGTTCTAGGGATGCGATATTGTTTTCTACGTGACGTACGTACGTAATGGTACACCTACATGGTACATCTGAATAAACTGGTCAATCATGACAGCCTTGGCAGCCATGACGGGAAAAAGGACCGAAACGACTACTAACTCTACACAACTATAATCGTTTAAATTTCGTTTGTTAAAGAAGGTCTGTCGTTTGCAATAAAGGTATCAATTTCCTGCGCGGGATAAACATAAAGACCTAGCAATATTACTCGTAATCTGTAGTATGTCATTTGATACGTTACTAAAACGAAGCACGAAACAACCTTTGCTTAACATTTCCGTACCACAGCGTCTAATAAGTAGGTACTAAAAAATTCCGTACTCTATCCACCCAAGTCTTCCGTGAACAGAATAAGCTAACAGCAACTGAAAAATTACCATACCCCGTTGTGTAAACAGTTTCCGACAATCTTCCGATGTCAGCCGAGTCAGTCCGAGAGCGCCAAATATTTGCTGGAGTCTCATAAATTGCTCGGCGGGATAACATACATAATGCGCGCCGCGGTTCGGTAAACATATTGTAATGGAAAACGTTTGTTTGTACGTTATGATGTCCTGGTGTTCGCATGACGACCGCCGCGAATGCATGCCGCATATCTACTTAAAAAGCATAATGGTGTAGATTTAGACGGGTACTTACTTTGTAGGTGCTTCGGAATGCTTGAATTCATTTCTCGTTCATTCTCGCATAATTTTTTTGCATCTTCAATTGTTTTAGATTTCAAGATCAACGTATACTTTTTTCGGCGTTTATTGGCTGCATCTTAATAACAAATAAATAATAAAATTATTGAACCAATAAGCTGCGAAAATTGTATGAGTAAAACACTTACGAAAACATTTTGGACCAACTATTTATAATTGTAACTATTAATTCCATTGACTGTTGCCAAAGCGTCATTTGTTCATAATTATAAGTAGATCCTAAAATGTCAAAACTCCGTAGAGTGGAAGGTAGTTGGTTAACTACGCACCTTGTCCCATCCCGACCCTGCTCGTACCCAACGGTTAGATAACGCACTAGTCCGGTAAATTATCACCTCAGCTTATTAAAATGTAAGGAACCCACGAGTTACGCGGGTTCCTAATCCCGACCCGCCGTTAAAATATTCCGAATCCGTCAAAACCGTAAATCGCATCGCCTTTGTAGGTAGCGGGGGTATTTACGAGAGCAGCAGATAGCCCGAATTAAACTTGAATTTAAAACCATTTTATATTAGCTAAGCTAGCTTAGATCGCGGCGCTGCCGGCGCGCGAGATAAGAGAATTGGCCTGTCAGGGCCCGGATGATATATTTGACCAACATTTCCATACCCCACCGGCCCCTTTCCCCTATTTTCATTTTGTACGTGTCTGCTCCGCCGCGTATCTATAATGTATCCTTTCTGTTTAGCTACATTCAATAAAAAACGAAGGTGAGAAGGGATGTTTATAATTTAATAGACTACATTCTGATCTGTCAGAGGTCTTTGATCTTTTTGGTTTGCGGATGTTTTGCGCTTGTAATTAAAAGTTTTGGCAGCGGATCTGTGGATATGAAAATGTCTGCAGCGTGTTTTGTTTGACTGCAGTGCAGCTGTAATTGTTATTCTCGAATAATGAGGGTGTTATTTTACACTTCCCTGGTGACGGATTTCCTTAAACATTGCTCGGCTCCCGTTTCCTTGAATAAGTTAACGTTCGAGTTGCCTGTCGAAAGTTTTCTTGCATCTTTCAACGTGTCTGAAGTCGAGGGAAACGTCGGATCCTTTTGTAGGTGACTGGTAGGTGACATAGCAAGTTTATTGCTTTACTTTAACTCTCACGGCACGGTAACATGACCTAGATAAAATAAAGGTATAACGAAATTACCTATTTATCTTTCTCTGTTACGCAAATATTATTGAAATGGTTACAAATCACGGAGGATTCAAAGATGATAAGTCTTTGCAGGTACAAAGTATCAAAGCAGTAGCGTGTGTAGATGCAAAAGTAACTTTCCGATAACTAGACCCTAAAAACCATATTCCATTACAAAATAATTTAAAATCTCAGAATGGATCTCTAAATTTATTCGCTGAAGTTTCAGGGAAAGCCTTTTTCCATCGTTCCTTATCCCGGGCGATAAATCAGAGCCATTGTGTGTCGCGTCGAACGGCTAATGTACACCAGCCATTATGGCTCCGATGCAGGGGCGGACTTGCCCACTTTCCGCTCTTACCTCAGTTGACCTTAGGACGAAGTAGTGTATACTGACATCATTTTTTTACAAAAAGTTGTGACGAGATACCTAATATTGAATTTTTATTCTTTTTAAAGGCTAAGGTACTAATTTTGACTTAGGACTGCTATTTGTGGCGTCGTATGTAGGAGGCTTATGTCCAGCTGTGGACATTGTATTAGCTGAAGCGATGACTACTACTTTCAAGAAATACGCTCGAAACGGTTTTGATACAAAGTTATCCGAGTTGTCTCCCTATTTCCTTGGTTTTTAACAAAAGCAGTCAATAATTCTGTGCTATGGAGCCCCATTTTTCCCCGTCTCTGAATGCATCTCTGTGTTCGTTACAAACCAGACATTATATTTTATTGTTGCGATACCCTATATATAGTATGACATTTTTGACATGTTAACTTTCACGGACGTAGGCGGTGAAAGTGTTGAGATAGGTGTTATGAGAAACGTCTGGTTCGAGAGACATCTCTGTCTTTTGTACCTAGATTGATGATACGGGTGTTTATCTTTGTTTTAAAAGAATTCTAACACTTTCTTTCATTGGCCATAGCCCACCGTGTTCCTTCCTAGCTAGAACAGCTACGGCGCGCGCCGCCCCTACGTGTTGCACCGCATGTGCTGGGCAGTGACAAAACAAAGTAAACATTAAAATGGCATCTATAAACTCATAATTTCAGCAGCATAAACATAGCTTACTAGGTTCATGTCTCGCCAAACCTTTTAACAAAGCTCTTGGCCCGCCTCCAGTGCCCGCTAGATGGCGCAAAGAAAAACCATCGAACTCTGAAACAGCTAACCCGACTATAATAAATCCCCTATGTATTACTACATTGGCATGAGACCGAATTTTCCCGGCGAACTCTGTCAAATACATCTGTCACTTTCTAACGCGGAGGTATCAGTCAGGGAGCGAGTGAAATATCGCATTGGCGTGCCGGCGATGTCCACAGCAGTTTTCGGTTTTAGCAAACAAAGGAATTAGACCGATTCGCAGCTCTGCCGAATTTATGGACGACCAGTGACCAAATTTTCTTTTTTTTTTCCTCTTGCCCCAGAAGAAGGGAAAACGATGTTATTCCGACTAGGTATGTAGTTGCGACAAGTTATATGGAGGCATTACGTAATGAAACGCCAGAAATTCGTATATTTTAGCGGATAGCCCGCTTTTCCACGGCCAAAAAACATTTGCGTTCGTAGGTACGCAATAAATACTTCAGTTTAGTGCTGGAAACATCAAATGGAGTTTGGAAAATTAGTCTGTGTAACAAACGTTTTTCACGGAATTGCAGTGACAAATACAGGGGAAGGAACGCTCTATGCAAAGTTATTCCTATTCCGTGATTTATTTTAATGTATTTTTGTCAGCGCGATCAGATTGCCAAGTCTATTAAAACTTCTTACTGAGTTGGCGTACCTTTAAGTTCAAACGGTAAGCCCATCTTGATAAACTTAAAAAAAGAATTCCAGAGTGACTTTATCTATGGTCCGTTAATACTCCAATTAAAAAATAAAAAGTGACGTTTCTTGACATTTGACGTTATCTTTGTTTGGTTGGTAATATTGAAGTTTATTTTTCTTTATTTGAATTTCGAAGTTCGTTCATTTTGCGTGTAGCATCGTGTCTGGGCATTGACGTTCCTCCCACGCGCTTTAAAATGGCATTTCACGTTGTAGGTTTTTTCTTATCATAATTAATCTTTTTTCCCAACATCTGCCGTTCGTAATCTGCCACCTGAACCAATTAATTACAAGTACAAGTTCCGTCTTGTACTCTTTAGCTCTATACTTAATTGGATGATGATAAATAGGTACCTACCATCGCTACTTAATCCAACCCTCACAGGACAAAAAAAAACAACAAACTCATATAAACATTATTCATTTACCAAAGCACATAACTTTTCGATTCCCTTCAACGTCAATTTGACAAGCTGTCATTTATATTTCTTTTTCCCGCCAACCGCGCTCCGTTTTCACTTGTTATTTCTCTGACTACAATTGGTTCTGCTTGCCCAATTGAAACAGATATTATCATGGTAACATAAAATCATCGTAATAATACGAATTAGGAACTACAAAAACGGTAATGATGTAGAATCAGGTCGTGTGGTGTTTGTTACATAAAAACTACACTGTAGGTAATTTGTTAAGGTTTATCTTCCAGCTATTGGTCCGTGACCGGTATTTGATTGCACTGCCTTTGGGCTCAAAGTAAGAGCACCTCTCACTAAGCGAAAACGGCCTAACAATATGTAAGGACTTTAATAAGTCTGGTAGAGATCTCCTTGATACAAAAAAAAACAATAATGTTATAAATTATTTAGGATGCGCAATTCAGAATAGAATGTGAATAATGAAAACACTAAAAATAATCTATATCTATGCTGTTTTTATGTCTTTTTCTAGTTTTACTTCATAAATCTAGTACTCTACACAGACACATGGCCGGCTTGGAAAGATCCCGCAGGCTTCAAAAATCTGATGATAATTCTTTTTGACATATAAAAAAATACAAATGGAGTGAACGTTGGCAAATTTTTCAGTAGCTCCATACGCCAACAAACGAGAAAAATCCCCTTTGTCCCATTTGGAGTTTAAAATTTAAAATAGGCTTAAGTAGGTACACAATCATGGCCACTTTGACTGGGACGTTTAAACAGAGGGTAGGTATGCAACCCTACTGTCACATAACGACGACAGATTTAACACCTGAGCCATTTTAAATAAAACGGTACCCTAAAAATGACAGCGCAGCGTCACTTTTATTTTTTTATAAAGTTGGCAATACATTTGCGTGCGGAAACGCTTCAATGATAATGGCGGTACTGCATTTGAATTTAGAACTACTTAAACTGTCAAAGTTGACAGCTAGAGCAGTAACGTTTAGTTTTCTTTGCTTAAACCTGAAAAATTATAATAGAACGTGTTTTTAACGTGATAATTTCCATGCCATCGCGTTTTAATTTCCAAATCCAAATCCTAGATTTATTCCAAAACCGTCAGATCTGATAAGTACAATATTAATCCATTCAAGAAGCACGCAAAAGGTCCAAAACAAAAGGCGGAATTTACGTTTAAAAACATAAAATACCTAAAGCGGGTCTCGTATCTATCCTATTTAGATATTAATCTAAACGAAAAAGCAAAGCAATTCAGAATAGGCTACAAGCTAACAGAAGGGACTCGGCCGTAATTGGCCATTTATCATGTTGAAGGGGTAAGGGCGGCGGCGCTGGCCCGGCGACACGGGGATTTCAGGACGAACCACTTTCATACATATAGACGTGGAAACTAACACTAAAACACCATTCCTGCGACTTTCTAGTTATCCAAACTCGGAATAAGAAACTAAAATTATTTTTATTAGAAAAATGTTACTATTGTGTTGACCAATTCGCTACTGACAAACTAAAATGACGTGACCTTATGATGAAACAATGACTAGCTGACCATTCTGGCTTCTAAATTCAAAATTCAATTCAATTTAATTAATTATATTTATTATGTATTGCATGAAATTTATGTTATTGTAAAATTCCATTTGACAATGTAAAAATAACTGTTTTGCAGTGCCCTTCCAGGGTGCATGTATGTACCTAGTGATAACCAATTACCTTAGAAATAAGATGGAATGTACCTACATGCAAGCAAAAATAAATGAAATATGAAATATGAATAAGCTCTACCTAGTTTGGAGCTAGATGCTGTATGAATTGTCTAGCATTAATTTTCCTGGACCCCTATGCCAAAGCTTGTGTTCAACCAGCTCAGAACCAGATTTTGACCCAGCTGTGGGATACACCAGCCGTATTGTAATGTAATGTTATTATTGTTATTCCGCTGTACTGAAATTAAAAAAGTTTAAGTTTGTTAGAAAGGTAGAAAGTACCAGCAGTTATTAATTAAAAAGTAGTCGATGTTTTTTTTTCAGGATACCTAAATACCTAACTACAAATTTCCCAAAGTACTCTATGAGGGCGATCTTCCGGCGGACTACCACTACGTCTGTTTTGTTAGCAAGCAGCACTGTGTTCCGAGTTAAAAGGATATTTCTTTTTGCAAAATTTTAACCTTTCAGATCAATATTTTAAAAAATAAATGCTTCAGATCAATATTTTAATAAATAATTGATAACAATCCTAAATTCTAAATATCTCTCAGCACAAAAACAAAATTACGTGTGAAAACAACGTTATGAATAATAAAGCAATTCCACTAATTTAAAAACACCCATCAAACTGCAAACAGATAATAAAGGTCACATATAATTACTTACGTACCTTTATTTAACGCAGCAAAATGTAATATTCGATTTGCAATTTTCGAGAAAGATCATTTTGTCCCACTTCCCCCTTTTACTCCTCTACCCCTTTTACCCCTCTACCTCTTTTGCTCCTCACTCTTTCTGATCCCCTCCACCCCCCCTGATCTCCCTAACCTAAACACACAGGTGGTATAGCGGACTTCATAAACCTTGATTAAGCTCGGTTTAAAATCCAACATTTTGGGCATAATGAAAGTTTCTTATCAGAGAGCGCCCGTTTTGAGTTATGAACGTTTGTTTACAATTCCCGGGTTTCGGATACTTTCTTGTCTCTGGATTACGTTCCGTTATCTTGTTTTTGAGTTTCTTTTTATGATTATGGCTTACTGTCAAAAGTATATATTTTTCTTTTGTTTTTATAATTTTGTAGCGAATAGAAGGGAATATGCTCCTAGTACGCAGGTACTAAAAGAGCCAATACTTAACTGATTTTATTAAAAATATGAAAAATTTACAAAAGGTTAGTAAGGGTAGATGTAGGTATCAATTAGGTTTATCATCAAATAAAATACCTCAGCATAACCCACACTTTAAAGACAAAAAAAAAGCGAAACTTCGATTCATTCCAACAAAACAAACAGCTTAGATACTTGTGAAATGAACAGTAGGTACTTACTAAAAGCATGACATCGCGCCAAATCCCCGTATAATCAAAGCAAAATAAATTCATGTCGCTTTCCTTAAAATATTCATTGGTAGAGTTAGATAAACAGACATCCATCCGTCACCCCGCCGAGATTGTGGAGGGAACGACCCGAGTTAATTTAAGCCTTTTGTCTACGGTGTTGTGATCGGAAAAGTTAACTTGTAATCTCTATGGTTACGCTCGCTTTGTCTCTGGCTGTATGGGGAGACGAGCACGATCATAGATAAGCTTCTTTTTTTAAAGTGTCGTTATGTATTAAGTCCAAGGTTGTTAAAGTCCGGTAATTAAAATGATGATTTTTATTAACATTACCCAGTATATTAAAAAGACGATAAAATGAAAATGATCCAATTAAAATAGACTTTATAACATCAAAGCCGTGTTGTACAAGTCATAAACGACAAATTACTATCTTTTACGATAAAAACATCGTTTTGATGCATCAAATGCCCATTTGGGACGTTACTTAGTAAGCTTTTTACACTTGAAACCGGAATTACAAGGTAACTAATGATGAAGAACTCGAGGAGAGTTCTTGAGAAAGATGAAGATAACCCAAAATGGCGAACCTAAAAATGACACCGGCAAATTCAAATCTCTTAATCACCAAAATATTATCTTTACAACCATCTCGACTAGACCGCTTACGCGCATTTCTTCAAATTATGCAAATGTCGGCGCTGCGCAATAATTCACATTTAACCGACTGCGTGAAACGGAACGGTTAATGGGTGCGTCGCGTCACGTCACACGTCATAATCCTGCGTTTGGATAAAGCCGCTGGCAAATCCGCTGCGAGCGGACGCTAAACTTCGGTTATAAATTCAGGAGCGGCTGTTTGTAACGCAGTCATACGTAGGTATTAGACGGGACTCAAATTAATACGAGCGGGGAGAGAAACACCTGCGCCTCGCTTGTTTCTTTCCTACAAAATTAACTCCGCGTAGTTGGCAACAATGGAGCGCGCTGTAAAACTTTTGCACTGTTATTTTTTTCTCCGGCAACTGCGGTGGCTATATTTCAAACTGTCATAGTTAATCTTTTTATCAAAGTTTGTTAAATGCCATAAGAAGTGCACTCGTCTGCGGAGAAGTGTTGCTGTTCTGTAATTACGTTTTGAGTTTGTTTTTCGAAGTTTTATTATGGAATTAGTGTAGCTTAGATGATGCTTTTAGTTACATTTAGTTGGTTTCGTTAGTTACCTTTATCATTTAATACAATTAGGTTCACCTACCAACTTTCTGATGCACAGTATAAATAATAATAATAATTGTGAACAAAATTAGCTCACTTTTCTAAATCTAATTCTAAGCCCAAGATCTCAGAATAACACATGACCATCCATTCGCAGCAGATTAGAACCGCCGTGTTCATCAATTCGGACACGCCGTTTTTATTAAATAAACACACATTTTGTAGATTTTATTTGGTTACATAGAATGAAACGTCAGAGATATCTCCACATCTTATAAAGTACACATTCGGAAATGAGACACGCACATCGCTCTACTGAAGTAGAGCAACTCGGGGACAAACAATACTTGTGTTTGAAAAAGTTGTACACTCTCCAATACTTTAGCAAGCATTCCGTACATCCTGAGAGAAGTAATACCAGAAAATCTAACTAATTAAAAGCCAACGGTTGTTTATTCAACATTTCGCAATAGCAAGCGAACAGCGGGGCCTAGAGCGAATAATTTATATTTAATTTAAACAAGACGACATTGGTATTCGGTATACGAGTGCGTAATTAAAATTCCCGCCGCGGTGGTGGCACCCCCTCCCCCGCGCCCTCGCGACAGTTTTCGCGCCAATTTCAACGCGCCCGGAAATTAATTGTGACAGGAAGACGCGGCGGTCACATCCGCCCGCGTTCCGTTACACGCATTGTGTTTATCGGCCAGTGTGTCCACCTTCAATAAAAATATTCATCCGTGTCATTCGGATTGAGCTGCTCGATACGGAATGGAATATTGAAATATGGTTTTAATTAAAATAGCCGATGACCGTTGGTTTGATATTTCTTTGTGCTGCATTTTTTTGATTGGTATCTAATGACCTATTCAAATGAGCTGAGAAGTTATTCATAGAGGAGACGTTACGACAATGTCCGTAAAAATGTGGGTGGAACTGGCCAGTTTCCCAAGAATAAAGCTTATTTGATTTATTTGAAGCGATTTGTTAAATACATTCATGTGTCACAGATCGGGGCTCGTCGATGTAACCGAGCTTATACTGATTATTGCCATCGTTAAAAATTCCTATAAACGGGACAACAATTAATAAGTGTCAAGATTAACATTTAATTAAAGAAACGATAAAATCATTATAATCCATCGAAATGCCATTTTAAAAACGTGAAATTTAAAATTGATTATTACTGCTTTTATCCGTTTAGATTTGGATTTTAGAGTTTACAACTCTCTATAAATCTGTATTTTCTAATGCAAATAAATAAATGAGAACTGATAAATCAAAATGAAATGAATAGAGATAGGTTCCTAATTGGTTATGACTGTTTCCATAAATATTCATAGCTTCATTAATCAAATGGAGCAGATTTGTTCGGATATTATGGTTCAATAAACTTTATGTTCAGTTTCTTCTTATAAAACTTTTTAGAGCATTATCTATTTTGAATTTCGAATGTCACAATAACCGTGTCCATCTAACTCAGTAGGTACAACAAAGTCCATTCTCATCAACGCTGCCAGCCTGCCAACATAACAAACATGATAATTACAGATAAAATAAACGTATAACCTTAATGTTGCCAGTAACTTCTAAATGGTCAAAAGTGACCAACATGATGCCACGATAAAGTATGCTCATAAATCAAAAGGCAATTAACTGGTGGTACTACTATTAGATTTATATACCTTTGTAACATAAAAATGTAGACTCAACGAAATCTTGACAAAACTTTCTACTAATAAAAACTTACAAATAAAATACTGCCATTGTAAATATCATAGACGTGCGAAGAATGTGCTAATGGATCCAATATATTTTCAATTACAGATAAAATTTATCTTGAAATATCTTCGCAGCAATATTGGCTTAGAAACAATGGCCGCTATGACAGCTCAATGAAACACCTACCTAAATTTATGATTTATCTCGCGTTTTAGTTGTAAAATCATAACGAATAGATCGAGGAACCCGATATTGAGGCAAACACCGTAAATAAAAGCATGGTTAAAATTTTAAGGGTCTCGACGCTATTAGAGGCCCTTAGCGGAGTAAAGTGTCTCGATCTCAGATGTCTCGGATATCGGACAATTGTTACTGGCCAGCGTGAAATTCGCGACAAAATAAAAAGTTTGAAAAAAGAACGACTGAGCATTATGGTTGTTCTTTTTAGAGTTTATTCAAAAGTGATATCGAGATGTCTTGTATCCGGTTTTAATACTAAATTGTAACAGAATAATAGAAAATACCGTTACTATAAGCAAACAGTAGCAACAGAGGTGCGATTATACAGCTGTATTATTCAGCTACAAACAAAACCATTAAATAAAAAGATATATAACTACAATTATGAGCAAATTACATACACACACTGACACCGACTCAAAAACCTCTGTCTCATAAATGAAGACTGCATTTTTTATAATGGTACTTAGGTATTCCATTTTAAGGGGTAATAACTATTTTACGCAATCTTCACCACACCACAGTTACGTGTCAAAATTGAAATTCGAACGCTTTATAAGATAGTGAAGTCGTTTGCAACAATGTAAGTAGCAACCGGAGCGTAATTGCGAAGCTAACAGATTTTTAATTTATGCTTTGCAATCCATCATGTTTTTAACACAGAAAATACTTCATTACTTACTTACTTTTTTTGCATCATGCGTCATCACGACTGCATGACTTCGTTAGCAAGATAGTACATCAAAAATACACGGTGCGGTTAGTCTACCCAGTCAAAGGATTGAAAAAAATCTGCACAATAATTGGCACAAACAACCATCGCTCGTCGTCATGTCAGTGGCTCAATACTCACAAAGAAAGACTGAAGCTCCAACCGTGCATCCAGGTTGATGCACGCTAGAACGGAACGCGGCACAATCAAGGGCCTTATCTCCGCTCTACAAAAAAACAAAACCACGCTTCGGCATTGTTAGTTCCACGATTGCGACATGGCGATTAGGCAACGTGCACAGCTAATTTGAGTGTGGCTTACACGCGAGCGAGCCATTACGGCAAAAAGTGCATTTCTTGCAGGATAGAGACGTCTCAACGCGATGACACTCGTCACCGCGGGTGACTGTTCACTGCCAAAATTCCAGCATCATTACTTTGATAAATGAATCCGGAACATTCCAACCGTGTGTGCCGGGCCTAGCTCCTAATTTATTAAAGTGGAGATTTGAATTTAGAATAGAAGTTGTTTGTTTTTGCTTTTACCGTAGATTTGGATTCTATTTTTCGTGATTTGTATTTCGAATTTTGATTGTGTTTTGACACGAGACGTCGTGATTTGACGGTTCCGTAAACATTTAAACTTTGGTTGGTTTCGTGATGCGTTATTTTGGTCGTCATGACATGCATGACATGGTGTGATGACTAAACCATATTCCAATTTATAAATATGTAGGTATACTATACATGGGTATACCTAAAAAAGTGTAAAAGTAAAAGTATGCACCTGTATCTTGAATTGCCCATGCAATTCAAGATACAGATGCATACTTTTACACAAATCTTAAACTAATTCTGAACTTTATTACCAAACACTTATACATTTTCGTATCTACATTTATCTTTATGTTTCAAATTATTTTCTTTCTTTCTTCTTCTTTTTTCTTTTTTACACGTCTCTCGGTTAGTTCACAAAAAGTCAGGGGCCTTATTCTGCAGGTTCAGTCGCTTCAATATGACATCGTCTGAATCGCCACCATTTCTGCAACGATGACTCATCGTATTGAAAATATTGGTTTAGCAGAATTAGTCCCCAGATACGCTGATTGCTAAATTAATGTTCTGTTTATACCTAGAGTTACTTACAATTAACCTTTGCTTGTAAGTAATTAAATAATTAGCATT
The DNA here is from genome assembly GCA_947086465.1 of Eupithecia exiguata. Classification (NCBI taxonomy): domain Eukaryota; kingdom Metazoa; phylum Arthropoda; class Insecta; order Lepidoptera; family Geometridae; genus Eupithecia; species Eupithecia exiguata. Next base: position 11,160,439 of record OX352242.1, read on the forward strand.
TCCAAAGTACCTAAACAACCACCATTACCAGGCACGCATAGATCGAAGATGGTGCGCGTCACGGCAATCCATCAGTGCAATTAGTTCCCGAGCGCGCCGCAGCCGCCGCGCGGCGCCGCTGTCGCGCTCATTAGCGGTCGCTTGATGTGCGCCTGGTAATGTACGCTAAATATTTATGTGAGATGGATTCCATGTTTGAATTAGAATTACTGATGAGTAATTTCTAATTTTCTACGTACGTAACCTACATACTATCTTAGAGGTTTGATTTACTGTTATAAATACTTTGGGTTTATTGAGGGTAGAATGATAAAGTGAGTCTGCCTAAGACGCAGGAGGCTGCGGGTTCGATTCCCGTGTAGGGACAATTTTCCAGCGTGTGATTTTTATTTCTAACGTATTTAGAATCACACAGTGAATGCACAGAAAGAAGGAAAAATGAAAAAATACTGTGTCTATGAAATCAAATCTTTACATTGAGTCTAAATAATTAATTAGGTACCCAACCAACATAAGAAAGGGTTCCATTCCACCTAAACAAATTAGATTTACAACTAACTCGTAATTAGAAAATACGAAACAAGTTAATCAAAACCTGGGCCCATAAATAAAATCCCGATTTCCAGATGTTGACCCTAAGGGCTCTAAATAAGGGAGTTTGCACCTCAACCCTTCGTTTAATACGAAATAAATTCGCGTCAAGCCATCAACGCAATAAGGCGCAGGGCACGGTATACCTTTGTTGGAATTGGTGCTAACAAGCCCTGTTCCAAGGTATTTCGGTGTATTGAAATAAGAAGAAATCGTTCTAAATGTAGGTAGCACCTAACTGTAGTAAAAAATGTAGTCAAAAAGAAAAACTGAAGTCTTATTCAAATTTCTAATTTGGAACACGAGCCGCAAGTGATGACTCTACCATTCCAAATTCGAATACGAAACTATTCTACATTCAAAATTATAAATAGTCACCACAGTCTAACTAAACTATCATTTAAATATCAGTAGGAAAAGGACTAAGGTCCTATTTCATCGTTTGCTGCCAAAACCAAGATCAACAAAACTACAGTTTGATCGAGTTCAAATTCGTAATACCTGTGACATGACTTTCATTCTAACAGTTTCGAAAGCTCGCACGTGATGCGACGGTATTTATAGTCCATCTGTGTATAATTACTGCGATAATTGCCGAGATCTCGGGTAATTCTGTTCGCTTTTGTAATTATTGTTTTTGGAGATGACAGATCTATTATTGTAAATATCGTTACTTTCCTACTAGTAGAGGATATTTATGATATTTTGGATACTACCCCATACTCGCAGCCTTTCCTGGATAAAAAATGGCCCATGTCCTTTCCAGGATATCATTTCCATGCCAAATTTAATATTATGATCCGTTTTTCAGATAACCTCTATGTCGTGAAAAAGTAACGGTCAGACAGAGTTTCTTTCTCTTTTTTTGAGTAATAAAGGTAGTCTGAAATATCTAATAACTCTGCTCTCAAGAAAAATACTTAATTTTAAGGAACTCGGCCCTCAATCCTCCCTGGGGAGTAATTACAGTGTGCAATATATCCCTTCGCCCTGGGGCCCTAATCAGAGAAATGAGTAACACATGCTACCGCGTTAATTGTTAGGGTCCAGATTTGTTTTTATTCTTTGATTGGGGACCGGCTCTCGCGGGAATGAATCGGTCAAAACAAAGGGAAATAGTTGAAATTGCAAGATTTGATTTATGGATGTTTGTATTACTCAAACACCGAAGCGAGGTCTCGTGATTGTTCAATAGGAATTCAATATAATTTGAGTCCTTTCGAATTGTAAATTAACTTATAAATTAAAGATTTTTTTATTATATCTAGAATTTGAAAATATGTAGCATCGCGGTAAAATTAAACACACAACCAACTCAGAAAAACCTGTCATTTCTTCCCCATAAACAAAAATAACGAAGCCTGCCAATAATCTTCCAATAACTGACCCTACTTGTAATATTTATACTGTGCCACCTATAATTGCCTGATTGAGGGCAGTTTCTATTCGGCCCGAGAGCGCGGGATTCATGAAAAATATTTATTGTCCTATCGGGATTCCGGGGATCCCGGGATTAGATGAATTTGTACGTGACAACTGCCTGCGGGTGACCTTTTGTTTTCGTTGGGAGTTCCTTGGACTGTGGACCTTGTAGCTTGCCTGTCAAAAATAGCGATATTCACAATATTAATACTAGAAATAAACGAACTCGCTGTGCCCACAACCAGGCAAGATTAATGTATCTTTTAAAGGGCAATGTATACGCTTCTCCAACAAAACTCCTAGTGAGTTGCAAAATCTATCAATAAATAAATTCAAACAAATTGACAAAATCTTTCGGTGCAAAAAGGCTTACTACAAAATATCAGATTGCTCATGTGCTCCAAATCCAGTGCAGTCTGTTTTGTAAGATGATGAATAAAAGTTTTATAGATAGATAGATAATTCTTTACACTTTCCACACAAACACAGAAATAGTACAGAAATAAAAGTTACAAGATGAAGTACAAAGGCGGCCTTATCGCTATGAGCGATCTCTATCTATCTATACAACACAATACAAATTATTTATTACCAACAAAAATTTACATTTAGGCATAAATAAAAAATAAGAAAAAGTAGTACTTTTTCTTAGGAGGTAGTAGGTTCTTTGAAGCTAACTTTAATAGGTAGTAGGTATGTCTAATAGATTGGCTCATGGCCCCACACTAGCCTCCTGGCCCGTGTCGCGGCGCTCTATATCTATCTAATTTTATTAAACTTCGTCCTCGGGAAAAAGTAAGTACCTACTGGCAATCTCACAATGCCATAGGTCGGTCATATCAAATGATAAAATAGTCGTAAGCCTTGGATCCCGAGACATTGTAACAAAGAGCACGTGGAACGGCCCCATCAACAATCAATCACTCAGGCGTCTCATACCGACTGGATGGATGTTACAGACCACGCTTATTGTGGAGGTGGATGGCTATGGACGTGACGGTGGCCATCCACCGTCATCTCCATTGCCATCCACCTCCACAAAATTCCCATGAATAGGAATATTAAGTGCTTAGTAGGTACATGTATCTGTATTGTTTAAACCGTTTTTATATTGTTTATATTTTATGAACATTTCACGAGCCTCAGTCGAATTACCGTTCCAAAGCCGTAATTTTTGAGCCGTGTTTTGCCACGTGGAGCCGGCTGAGAATTTGCACCATGTCAACTTCCCACGGGTGTCGCAAGACGCGAGGGATATCCACCGGAGGCGGACAACATCGCTTCGAGCAGAATTTTACCACTGAAGAGATGAGCACTCAGCATGGAGATCATGTCGCAAAAGAATCCAATATTTCGCTTGTCAAGAGGAGGCCTGAGCCTAACAGCAGACCAGTATAGGCTGTATATGTAGATGAAGTGTCTGAATGTCTCATAAAGAATCTAGGTCGGTTTTTACTTGTTAAAAAGTTATTTATAGTAGTAACCACTGAGACATGCGATGATATTCATTGCTATTATCTATAACCATTCAGTATCACAATAGCCCAGTGCCAAATCCCTCGGCCAGTGGATCTGGCATAGCGGGTATTATTCACCCCTTCAATGGGGTACGATTACAAATCTGTCGGAACATCTCCTTTTGTTACGTAAATACGATCTTTGCTGTTTCTCTGTTTGTAAGGATTTGCGGGTATTTGGTCTGTCTGTCTGTCCTTAAGTTTCACTGTTCTATGATTCTCTTAAATCTGATCGGTATCTTCAGTAATACAAGTACTTTGGCACAATTACCACGCGTGGCGATAGCATTTGAGGTGTTAAAAACTCGGAAGGAAGCTGCTGTCCTTTCTCTGGTAGGGCGACGTCCACGGGTTGAGGTGAAGAGGTCAATTCTTACGCCGCTACCTTCACAGTTTTTTTGTACAATCTGAATTTAAAACATTCTTATCCCGTCCATGATAAGGAAGGTTGACTGGTGGATATTGGACCATACTTTCCTCTCTTTGTCATAAAACTATCGGCAAAAGCTTATATTTGGCGCCAAAAATGGAACACAGTGTCGGTTTATCCAAATCTACAGAAAGATGTTTTCGAGAGATCAATCAAACAAAAACAGCAAAAGTACTAGATAATACGAGGAAAAGAAAAAAGCTCCTTCAGCATGTTAAGAACATGGGCACAAAAAGACAAGTCAAATAAAACCTAATTAATTAAATTGCATTTTCTTTTATCCCAAACCCGGGACGCCCTGGGACAAACAAGTCGGTAATAATGAATTATTGCGCATTCGGTCTGTTTTCCCGGGACTCGCTTACTTGGAGTTCTATACGAGAAAGAAGGTAAATATCTCCTAATATACATACATACTTAGAGTCCTGGCAAGTCCAGGGGCTGGGCTGCTGGCTCCGCCCGCGCAGTAGGACGTTGCGGGTTCAATTCTCACCTCGTGACAAATGTTTTTACGATTTTTAGGTATTTTTCTGTGTTCTTGGTGTTTTCTAGGGTTAAAAACATCGATGATGATATGGAATGCGATAAAATGTAGTTTATTCACGTTTTTCAGCCTAATCTTGAAGATCTCGTCCACAGTATAACTAAAGACGACTTTCTTCGCCAAGAACCTGTATCATCCGATATCAAGGCTTCAGACGAGCGTTCAGTGTAATTTTTACTAGGAGAGCATGAGATCTGAGAAACTGTGGGATCCCTCGGTGACCTCAACCCCTAACATCCGATACTTCAGAAAACTTCATTTTTACACAATCCTTACTTCCTTACGAATATTGCGAAATGGGAAGGTAACATTCTGTCTATCTTACCGTTTCACCCTTAAACGGCTGAACAGATTTTGATGAAATTTGGCATTATAGATAGATAACTCTACCACACGAAAAAAAAATATAATACAGAAAAAAAATTGTGAATCGAGGAATAACAAAGGGCGTCCTTATCGCTATGCGCGAACTCTTCCAGTCATGATGGACGATAGATAGCTATCCTGGAAAAGGACATGGGCTACATTTTATCCTCGAATAACGCGTGCAAAACCACAGGCAGATGATAGTACAATATAAGTTCTACCAGGCGAGCATGAGCTCGAGGATCGCTTCGATCCCTCAGTGACCGGTGACCACGGCTATCTCAGCTTTATGAAAACTAATGCCTTCATTTGCCCGGCCGCTGCGATAAGCGATGTCGCCCTGGTACCGAGGGATTATTCGGGACTTTTCGGAGAGTCTCGGGCGGTTTCGGGTGCCGCTGATAAAAGTTTACGAAGTTGGATTTGAGGGTAGTTTAAATTGGGATATTAACCGTTTTGTTGTTTGAACTGTTGTTATGATAATGGACTGTACGTGGTTTATCTTACTTATTAAAATAGTTTTAGAACAAACTGGTCCTATTTTTAACCCTTGACGTAGGTGAAGGTTTCCAGTTCCCACAGGTGCAGAGTGACGTTCAAAGAAATAAACATAATGACAGTCCCCTGTCAATATATTTGTGAAAACTTGTTGTACATTCATAGCTTTCCAAAAAGTTCGATTTCGGCGGGACTCGGCGGGACTCGAGCCAGCGCCCCACCCTCAGTAAGGGTGTGCTCGAACCAACTAAGCTACGAAACCCTAGTCGGTTGAACCGTCAAGACAAGGAAATAAGTCAATGAATGCACATGCGTGGTGTTTTAGATTCAAAGATCAAAAGGTGGTAAGAAAAAGAGATAATAGAATAAACACAGAATAAAATTACGCCTTAAAAATTATATTAGCAGGTAAGTAAATTTAAAGAGGTAGGAGGTAGGTGTGTTACGGTTTCTTAATTAAATAAAATAAAAACAATTATAAATAGTAAATACTATTTATAATTGTTTTGTTCTGTTAATGTTGTTAATAAAATCGCTGTAAAGATATATTTCAATGTTTGCCGACATCTTACTTTTATTTCAATCCTGTTTTTTGACGTGTTTTGTTTTGTAAAGTAACTACTTACAAAACAAAACACGTCTTTAAGAAAAAAACTTAATATCAACAAGAGAACGTCGCCCTAAGGGCGGCTCCCTGACTTAAGGCTTAATTAGGGAAAAACTGTATTTATTACCTGCCCACCTGCTTACCCACCTAAACACCCGAACGGTCCGCTGTCGGTACCTACAGGGTACTGTCAGCGAGATAAACATGTAGCACAAAGAAACATAAATATACCTTAAATAATTCTGCCTAATTCTAAAGTGAAAAACGACCCTGTTACTGTTAAAAACTGTTCCTATGTTAATTTAAATTTTAAAACGATTTCTGCGCAGGAACAAATGTTTGTATGTATTGTACTACATTGTATTACATTTTAAGCATTATACAAACTTACTTGTGGTTTATTTTTCGCTTCTTCCACTAGTGGACAAAAAATTGAAGCGAACAAAATCAATGACACTTTGTTTCTTATTTGATAATCTATAAAACTGTTTATGTATAAAATTTGACTTGTCTAAGTGCTTATTTTGTAAGCCTAAAGAAATAAAGTTATTGAATTTTGAATTTTTATGATTTGCAAATATTTGTTCCGGGTTTATGCATTTTCTTTAACGAAGGTTGTGGAGAAAAAGTATTGGCAACCATTTATTTAATTCACTTGTAAGACATATAGGCACTCTGTCATCTTCGGAGGTAAGCTAGCTACGTACTACTTCTCTCAGCACTTTTTTTTCGAAATGTTTATTTCATAAGCCCATTTTTTTGCTCAAATAGGACGGTTAATACATTTACCTACATAAGCTGTCATGAATGTGTCGCCGACTGTACTTGCCTACACTATTGCTTCACCCAGCAAACAGGGAGTTACTGTGAGCACAAGGGCTGCCGGCCATTACTTTTGATTTAGCTTGTACAAACAAATTAGAACCATAGACTTGCTATAAAACCTCTTTGGATTAACGCAAGTAAGACTTGAACTAAGAGTACGAAAGCCTCCTTGTAGTATAAATTCAAACCTTTTTCAAATTCGAAACTTAAACACATCCAAATTGTATGGGAAGAGTTCATTGGGTAATTCTTTTTTGTTAGAATTTGGGAGCATTCAAATTTCGAGTGGATACTCAAACAATATTGCTCGCTATACACTCTATAACAGGTTCAAAATTGGAACGCGAGAAGTTGAAAACAAAATTACAACCAGCAAAAATATGTTGAACCTCATTACGTGAGAGATAAAAACTCTAGAGAGGTAGAGTACATTTCAACTCAATTCCCTAACTAAAAAAACGGCCCTTAGAAAGATTGTTACCGCGAAAAATTCCACATAACCATAATAGTAGCCACTCCAGCTCATGATGCCCTGGTATCTTATTATTACAATTGCGAGATTTCCCGGCTTTTCCCTAAATAGGGAAAGTTAAAAAGGCAATTTGACCGTGAGGACACGTCTGCCTATGTCGAGGGCTCTCTAATAAGGGACTTTCTGTGACCCTGCTAGGATTTTCACTACAAATCAAGTGGTAATGGAAAATGAGCTTTATAACAGTGAGCTCAAAATTTTGATTAGATACGATAAATGCTGCCTTATTCGAAGCTCAAACTTACCTACCAAAATAGAGCAAGTCTTGATTATTGAACAGTAAAAATTATATTAATAATGTTGGACAATAGGCTACTTGACTACTACTGGGAAACAATTCTAACGTATTCTCTGATAAAAATAATGCAAATTGTAATTAATATTTCTTCAAGGCCAGTCGTATTAATTATAAAAACTAATTTGAACGTTTGAATAAAATAACGCCGCGCCAAAACGATAATCTCTGTCATGGCTCCCGTTTTCCAAGCTATGACGTCATTCCGCCATACTACACCTAACAAGAAGAACTCATTGACACTGTAATCTGTAAAAGTGTGACGTCACTTGAGACCGAAAACGCTGTGTTTAGAAAAACATAGCGTTTTCAGTCACGTGATCATGTATCAAAAAATGTGTAATTTTAATGCCATTTTTTACATAAAAAAGGCATATTTTTAATAAAAAATCACCTGAATACGCTTTGTTACGTTGTCACTGACTAGGATGAAAACAATTTGGAACTTATTTTTAATGTAGTCAAATAGCCTATTCACATCATCATCAGAGCTTGTGTTATGGGTACTAGATGACTGTTAATACATACACTTTAATACCATGCATAATATAAAAAATAATCGAACTATATTCTGCAGAAATATTATTAGGTATAAGAAAAGCTTGAAATGCTTTTCTTCTTCCATATCATTGGATACTGAAATATATTCTATGAAAGAAACACCTACTTTCTTCTGCACCCCTGGTAGAGCCGCAAGAATAAAATTTAATTTTGTGCAAAGTTTTTAGATTTTAATTACTTAGCGAGAATTAAATAATGAGGGGGTTTAATTCTTATTCCGTGAGAGTTTCCAGTTGGTAATTTATTTGTAAATTCGCACGTGGAAAATGTAATTAACATAGTCCATTGAATTAAATTTACTTAATTGAATAGACTAGGTCCTAATGACATAGACTTTTTGTGACCTACTGTTTAATTATAGAATTTCAACTATGAATTACGTAGGTACAAGTTTTGCTAAACAAAACTCAGGATTAAAAGACATAAATAAAAAGACACAGGCCATTCCAGACGTGCAACAAGCCGCATTCAAATCAAAACTAAACACCCGACATAAGCTCCGAGGGTGCCTCAAAATCTTATTACAATTAGTCCTATTTGCATACAAAATAAATAAATCATGTGCATTGAGTGCACTCACAATAGAATAACATGCCATTAACCTTTTCCATCTCACTCTATCACTACTAGACTAAAAGAGACGCAATTTTTATGCATGCTTTGACTATTTGACACCGAGCCTCAACCCTTCGCTGGCCACGCGCGTCTGCGAGAACGAACCTCAACCCTTCGCTGGCCGCGCCGGTCGGCGAGACTGCCGTTGTGAAATTAACAAATCCAGATCACTATGATTTATGAGCGTTTATGATCCCCTGGTTATCGGGGTCGGCCATTATGTTGCAAATAAAATAAATACATTATAGAAATGCAAATGTGATGCAGCGGAATCATAATGGTGTATCACTTTTGTTGAGTTTGTAATTAATTTTGTTTACTGAATTTTGTATAGAAAAATAGTAAATATACTGATCAATACTTGCAGCTACAATAGTTGCTCTACATCACAATTAAAATATCTAAAGTGATTGTTATCGATTACTAAGTTGTCAGCCACTTAAAAATATATTATACTAGAAAACCACTTTATAACGAGTGTTTATAACTTTTTTTGAGTGACATTAACGAAATTAACCATTTCCCAAATAACCGGCAGATAAGTCAAAGTTTACCACAATTAAGGAAATGAAATAACCATTTGGACTGTAAAATTGCTCATCCAGAACATCTTAAACGCCATAACCATTCCGAAAAGCAAAATAACAGCAGCAGAGCCGTCAAAATTAATACAAAACGCGATTTAGCAGATACCCTCTTAAGCGTCGTAAAATTTGCCGTTTTTATCCGACCCCTCCGCTGGGGCTATGTACCCTCGGATGAAGAGTTAATGAACTAATCTAGATATTAACAATACATTAGACGCATCGGACGCGCTCGCCATGTTTCGACAAAGTAATTACTTGGGCCCTTACAAGGGACTGGGATAGTTCGGCCCGGCCGGGTCGCGACAATTTCACAACTAACATTTGAAGGGTTCGCGTAAATTGGTGATAATTTTAATGTTTATTAAAATGTTGGGATTGTATTAGCTACATAAACTATTCCTTGTTAATTATAAGCCTAAGCTAAACCAAAAACACAAAGTTACATATTTACAGTAATATTAAAGGGTTCCATACCAACAATAATTAAATAAAGTTGATAATATTCATGAAGACCGCCATTTTTGATCAAAAATCATGCCAAAACAGTTGAAATTACAATACAATTATCCGAAAAACTAATCGAATAACAAAGCAATCGGTAGTGTCTGTGTGTTTGTACAGAATTCATGTTGACAGTTAATTTGGAAATGCATCCGACGAGATACCTACGGCGTGGCGGTACCAGGGGCGCAGAGGCGGGGAGATTACTTATTCAACAGACAAATAACATATTGCTCGTGTAATTGCGCCAAAATATGACGCTGCGATTATATTATGTACCCTCGGTAATGGAGGGGTTAATAATTGTTTTCGGAAAAAGAAAAACTTCTGTTTTTGAAACCTACCCGTTCGAATTTCAAAATTCCCAACCACTTACATCTTCATTATCCATGAAACTGTATGCATTTATTAATGCTGTGTTCGAATCGAGTAGCCTATAGAGTTTATACATATTCCAATACAGCATTTAGATGATTTTATTAAATTGTTTTTTCGTTGTTTCAGGTTCATCAACGCGAGACGTAGGATAGTTCAGCCCATGATAGACCAGTCAAACAGAGCAGGTAACATTTTTTTTATACATCTATATAGCCAATATGAACGTTGTAGGCAATTTTTATTTGGAAAAAAAAAATTTACTATCCACCGCCAAGCGCGCTTGAAGCAACCTACCTGTTTTGTTATATCAGTAAATCTTTAGAAAGTTAACAATCGGTCAACAAAACAAGACCCTACTTATTCTCTAAAGAAGTCCGGCAATAGAAAGAGACGCCTTTTTATCGTTTATTTACTTTCGGTAGCAACTAAAAGTATTGCCAATTGTCGGACTCATAAATATTCTAGCGGCCGTCAGTGCCCATTTACAAGAAGGCACGTCCCGACTTTGAAGTCTACAATCGAGTTTGCTGACCACAAAGTGGGGCTGCCAGTTCATACAGTATGCACATCGCTGCACGGTCCCGCGAGGCGTCTTCGAGCTTTTAGTGCTGACCGCTGGCGAGTTATGCGATCCTGGTACCAGCTGCGTTGGGATAATGGAAGGATGGAGTATTTATCGGCTGTAGTCGGTTCATAAAGCATGTAATGAAGTCGAGAGGTTAAAAAGTTTGCGAAAGAGAAAGAATGTAGGCAACGAGCTATTACTTTTTTTTAAGTAGCATCGATCGATAATAACAGTAGATCGTTCGACGATGTGATCTCAGACCCCTGTTTAAAAAAAGATGAACGAAACAGTAACAGCATAAAAACACAGACAAACTCATAAAAACTCACGAGTCTCCAATAACCAGCAAAACATCCGAGCTTTTTGCCCGCAACGTTCAATTCTATTTTTACTTTGTAATTGTAGCACAAAAATTCCGGGACGAAAAGGGACGCAAAAAGAGCTTACTCTTGCGAACGGCAAGAAGGGTAAAAAAGAAAAATGTCCGAATTCGTTGACCCGTCCCGGGCTATCCATCACTTCCCCCTCCATCGATGTGTGCCTTCATCTAGATACGGATGTTGGGATTAGAATTAGAAATAAAGACCTTTCTCCGTTTATTTTTTCCGAGCCAACGGTTTTAATTTCAGCCATTTCCAGTCCTCAGCTTTTAAAGCTCATAGACAATTTCAAGAATATGTATTTGAAACCAATTCGAATTTTATATGATCTTTTGAACGTAGAACGAAAATTTTACCAGGACTTTAACGCAGCCATCTTTTATTGAACTATATCAACATGGCGGTGGTGGTATTTCGTGCTATAGGTATAGACTATGGCTAGCCGATAGCCGAACGAATTGTAATTTACCGTCGCACGGTAATGGGCACATCACAGAGCAATTTATGCCCTTATAATAAATTCATTAGTCCGCCGCCGACGAGTCATCGACGTAACGTGAACCATATAGCTATGATAGGTAGCGGGGGTTGACAGAACCGAGAGGATGGCAAACAGGCACCATGTTTGTGCTGTTTATTAGATATTTACCTGAAAACACTTTACAGTAGAGGACTTTGGTAATCTAGTAGTTTAATAAAAAAATACTGACAGAAATTTCCTGAATATCAGTTTGATGATATTTATTAGTAGGTAGTTCAGAAAGTTTCCTTGTGTTGGGCTGGACGCGGTATTCCGAGATTAGATATTATCACCAGGAGCAAAATTGGCAAGTTGCTAGTAAAGTCACGCACCAGGACAACATAAACGGCAGGGATACATACGGATAATATACTGATTGGAAAGGCGCCTTTTGGCTTGACCGCAGGAAATGCGGTGGCCATTTTCTTCAGTCCATTGCCAAAACAATTTTCCATCTATCCTCCCTCCGGTTTTTCCATTTTCCGTTCGCGAACTTGGCCGGCCGTATCCGTCGCTTGTTTTATGTCGCTGTTTAGTACCTATGGAGTTCTGACAGCCTGGTGCAAAGTGCCGATAAAAGTTCGGATTTGCGTGAAGATTTGTTAGGAAATTGTTTGAAAATGCTCTGCGAATTACAGAAGCCGCAACATATTTTCTAAATCTTACGAGATTTTTTAGGCTCCAAACTGACCAAATTTTTCCATTCGTCGTAACGATCTCCACATTCCACAAATTAATTTTAGCCATTGGTGGTTACAATCATCAAAAACGTAATACATGATAGAAATACATCTTACTCCAAAGCTAGACAACACAGTCGTAGCACATTCCACCACCGCCACTAAATCATAGTTCCCTGGTACCGTCCCGGGGGCTCCGTTATTGCTTCCTGCTGCCCTGGTACCCGTTTTTATGCTTTGTCTGCAGTGATTGAGGGAAATGATCGTCTTCCATTCATTTTTGAGACAGGAAAGAAAAGCTTTTGAACAATTTTTTCTACAACAGTTACCTAAAGTTAGTTCTCCCTATCCTAGTGTCGTCATGTACGACACTAGGATAGAATATAAGATAGCTGCGGATAGCTATTTTTTTCTATGTTTTTTTTTAAATTAAATTATTTGTCAATGTTAACGAGAAGCCATAGGTATATGAGCTACGTTTTATTTAACTTTACACAGTTTAATTTTGGTACATTTTAATTGAATAGTTTGGTCCATGGAGTATCTACTGAAACGCAAAATCAATAAACAATTGAATATTAGGAACAGCCATACGCCACCCGAGTGTACCTTGGTAATTTTGGACATCAGTCCAACATTTCCCAGTTCGAGAAAGTCCAAAACCACTACAATCGCTTTAAAGGATCAAATCACCAGCGACCATTCGACAAAAATCAATAAGCCTCAAGCAAATCCGCTCAATTTTGCCACAAAACTGTTATAGCTTCCGTTGGCAATATTTCCACGGGATTATCAATAGTAAAGTAATGGTGTTCCCCCATTATGGCCGCCGATTTCCGGTTCGCCTTCCATGGTTTTATGGCGCACGCATCATTGCTCGCCGAGAGCAAGGGACAAACATACAGACTTTTTGCTTGCTTTTTGTTGTTTTTCTTGTTTTCGTTGCTAAGGAATAGTGATGGAGTATGTTTTCTTTTCGGCCTTGATGAAATATTTCAGATGTAGGGAAATTATGGTTTGTTTTTATGAAGGTCTGGGTACTTGTGTGATATCTCACATTTATTTACCTTCCGTCCTAAACAAAACTATAGGCATATCCTAGATAAATCGAAATCGAATCGAAATCGATAAATCGAATATCCTTCGTCTTACTTACGAATTTTTTTTTTTATCTTGTCTTTGTTTGACATATTACCATATCTAACCATCATATTTTTTTAGTTTTAAGTAGAGATTTCATTATGTATTTTAGTCTAAGTTTAGTATGTGTAAGTCTTACAAATAAATTTATATTCTATTCTATTATTTACGTTTTTCAAACAAATTTCTGTCTGACTCGTATAGTTTTAGACTATTCCAATAATTTTCGGCCTATTTTGAACCGTACAAAAACCCTCCATTCGGCCTCACCTAGCACATCCTGCATTATTAACCACTCAGTGTTCTACCCCGCAGTGTTCCCCCACGCCGGCCCCAGCGGAGCCTATAGTCCGGAGGCCACGATGGGCTACATGATGGACGGCCAACAGATGATGCACAGGCCTCCCACGGACCCTGCCTTCCATCAGGGCTACGCGCATTACCCGGCCGAGTATTATGGCCACCATCTCTAATACTTGTACATGTAAGTATCACTTTTATCATTCATAGCATTAAGGGATACAACTCGTTGCCTTCTTCTCAAAGAAAATGGTGTCTTTAATGCTGTGAATTAGGTGTCTTCAATCTAATTTTATATTGTAAATAGACTTCGAATTGGTTATTTTAATCGATGTCGTCACAATATTCAAACATGGAAAACGATAAAAAAGTCGATAAAATCGTGATTTTGACATGGTCGAAGAACAGGACAGACTGATGAGGACCGAAGATAATCTTTCATGTCTTCATACCACACTGGTAAAAAGAATCCAGTAAATGTTGACAGATGATGATGACGATTATGTAACACTAAAGGTACACGCCCATAGACGTAATTAAACAACAATACAATATTCCATGCCCACAAATTCGTTAACCCACTTCGTAGTTTCCATAATTCATACGTAATCCATTCGTAGAAATCCAATCAAAGTATGTAAATGTCAGCCTATTATTGTACCTGTACTGTTACATAATCAAGTTATAAAGTTTTGTAAGTTACATGTAACTTACAACGTACAATTGTTTTGACTTTATGACTTGGAGCATCGAGCCGAATTTATTCGATGATTCGACCCGAATTTTCCAATGTTACTAATAAGTAGGCATATTTCCAGAGAGGTTTACTGGAAGAGAAGTCTTATTAGGGCTTAGCTCGTTTTGCCAAGCTTTTGTTAGTTATGTTTTCTTGTATTCAAAACTCAAAGGATCACTGAAACTGATTAAGCCTGATCTTCATACGCAGGCAGTTACCTAATACATACTCATTTTAAGCTTAAAAAAGTGGTTACTTTACCTCATTTTTCCAAGGTCGTTCTAGTTACACCAATAAATGAACTACAAATAAAAATAAAATCAAAATAAGCTCATTAAGTAGATCAGAAAAATCAATGATAAATAACGATACTGATGTTGTAGTGCTGTACTAATAATGATAATGTTGTTGTTCCAGATATAAATGAGTAACGGCGACATCGTCCGGCGCGCGCGCCGGCCCGTGATACTAGGAGAACGATGCTATGTACATACATACATACATACATAACGCGAAACATTTTGTAATATTTGAAACAGTATACGATCTCCTAAAATTAAGATTTAAAGTCAACTTTAATATTAAAATTAAATGTATATGTAAAAGTGACATGGACGCTTGGTACGACGATTTCAACCGGAACAATAGAATGGATAACAATAAAGTGGTTTCATAGTTATCGTATAAATATTTATAGCTAATTGTGTATTGTTATTACGTAAATATAAATAAATAATTGATTAGTTGTAAGTTGTAACTATCACTGAAGTACTTGGGGCGATGTCGACAGCGGTACTTGATTTGGGGCAATTTTTGTAAAGGAGTTATGTATTAATAGGTCATAGGTATCATTTTGAACATCATTTGTTATACAATTGTGATGTTTCTACGCGAGCGAGGCCGAAACGTGTCCTTAATTAACATCTGAAACACCTTACGATTCGGCCTCTTTGGAATTTTAACCGAATTCGGCCTCGCTCGCGCAGTCACTTCACTGTGCTTAATGTAAAAAAATACTTTGAATGTGTTGCCACTAAAATTATCAATTTAACTACTTTATTATTCGATATTCTTGAAGCTCAAATCATATACTTCTAAATCTAATGTCAATTCGATTGTCCGCGCACTTTCCCTTGTTTAATATGTATTTACAGGTAATGTTTGACATACATATCTTTGAATTTTATAATATTTATATAAATAATCGTACCATAATTTCTTCACCTTGCCTTGGTGTTCGGTATAGCACAATTGTAACCGATGTATACGATCTTAAATGAGATATTTTACGAAGTTAAAGAGATTTTTAGGTATATTTTGTCTGTGGATGATACCTGATATTGCCTTCTATGTTACCAGGAGCCCATAAACGTAAAGAGTTATAGTTTAAAAGGTATTTGTGTTCAGCGAGAGTGAGGGAGTGGGATTGTATTTTAAACTGTAACTCTTATTCGCACGATGTTTGTTTTGAAGAACATGGAGTTGTGTGAGTGACTGATATGTGAGCTTCTCCTAGAATTTTAATTTGTTAGTTCTGTGGTGTTTCCAACTAAACCATTGTAAAGTTAGCGTACCTGCTCTAACCCGCTGCAGAACTATGCTATGAGTGTGCAAATTTAAAAATAATTCATAGTAAACCTTTTTTCAGCGTAAATTCTTCTTGTAATACAAATGTATACGAAACTCTGTAAAAACTAGAATAAAACATGTCAATTTATTTGAACACTCATAGTTGATACTCTAGTATACCTATTTCAATATTCACATGAATTTTATTATAAGTAATGCAGCGCATTACGGCCTTATCTCATGTATACGAATGAAAAGCTATAGAAAAATAATTGGACCTACTAACTAGCTCTATGGTATACTTGTTATGTCAAAATATCTGTCAATTTGACAGACGCTTAGAATAAAAACAATTGAACAACCGGAAGTGACAAAGAAAGTAAGTTCGTTCCAAAAAGTATTGATGTAATTGAACAAAAACAATTGAACAACCGGAAGTGACAAAGGAAAGTAAGTTCGTTCCAAAAAGTATTGATATAGGTAAGTCATCGATCAAAAATGTCCGGCTTTGCCGGCCCCCCTTAGATTCACAATGCGCACGCCACAACCTTCAGTAGCAAAAGAGAAACATTTTGACATGTTAGGAAAGCTTTTCAACTAGTGTCATTTTAGCGTTCAGACAAAAAGCATGGGTAAGTGCTCGTACAAAAAATGCAAGAATCACTCGTCCAAAGTGCTGAAAAAGGATGGAATTTCTTATTTTCAGTAAGATTATATATATTTCTTACCCGTATATTGAGATGTGAGTCATATACATGTGAAATCAGCATAAAATATTGTTGTTTGGTTTGCCTATGTTAAAATATTAATTTTGTTCTAAATTGATAAATGGAGAGGCTATTTCTTCTAAATTTTTTTTTAAATTTTTAGTATGTATTAATATATTTTTCATAAAAATAAGTTTAATATTACTAGTTGATGATTTTTAAAATAACTAGTTGGCCCGCCCTAAAATTTCATTTGCGTAGACTCTCTAATAAAAGAAAGACTAGGTTCTTACCTAGGTAGGTAAGAACCTAGTCTTTCTACTAGAAGTATGAATTTATAAAACGTTTATTTTTTGTCCCGTAAAACAAACTCGTGCAAAGCCGCAGACAGGAACCAGATCTTTTTAATCTAGAGTGGCTGCCTGAAATTGTATTTTAAGTTTAAATTGTTGTATGTCTGAAATGACCCTTTTGTATAAATACCCACTGTTGAGACACCAATTTATAGTTTCATCAATAAATGATTCGTTATCTTTACCTGAATTCTGTTAATTAATCCTTATAGAAAATAAACTGAGTAGGTAGGTATATAATTCTCAGGAAGGTACCTACCTACTTACAAAATAAAATAAAATGAATTCGACTCCACCAATCTCTTGTTCCGTATGGAAAAAACTTGTCAGGCTCTGCGCAAACTGTCTGCGTCAAAACAAAACGTAGACAATTTTGATTGACATTTTTGTAAGGCTCTAGGAATCTACGGGGGAGGCCGCGAACTACTTATTTTTGATCGAAGAGGTAAGTTTAACTAAAGGCTCTTCCCAATATTGAATGTATCCTCAGTTTTTCTCTCAGTAGTTGTATTTCGACATTCCTTGTATAAAACATTGTCAAAATATAACTGTAGATAGGAAAACGTTAGATAGATTGTATATTGCCAAAGCCCTCGTATTAGTCAATTTAAAAAAAGTGAAGGTAACTTTTCGACTAAAAACTAAAAAATTGATTAGATATTTTGACATAAGCTAATGTAGCTACTGTTATAAAGGAAAATACGAGAACAAGCTTTATACTAGATTAATTACCACCTTGTCTTGTCACGGTGCGGTTGTTGTAGATTATATACGCTGATTGTATAGATTATACTATGTTATATGTGGCGATGAATATATTGTTAAAAGCAACGTTGCGGACGGCGAACTTTCTAATAAATATATTTTATTATTCTAATAAATCATTTTAGTTATTATTTTGTGAACATTTCGTTTGTTGGTAGTTTTTTCATGATGAAATAAATGACGAGTTATAATACAAACTGTGTTTACTAGTTGCTGACTGTTCAGTGCATTTATTCTAGATAAAAGTTGCCAGTTGTGAAAATGATTACATGTTTATTTTGAACGTTCGCTCTTGGCCAAACCTTGCTTTAAACATATGTGTTTTATTTAAAACAATTTTGATTTTCATCTACATTTAGAAACAGCCGCGCCTGGTTTCACCTTGTTTTGTAAATATATCGTCTATACTTTAATAATCAGCCATTTAATTCATTTATTTCAGTATTAATCGATTCTCCAGTTTCTCGCAACACCATCTTTGTTGATATTTTCACAATTATTGTTATTTGCATTGCGTGTAATATATTTTTATTAAGAGAAAAATCTTAAATAATAGTTGTTAGGTATTAATGTATTAATTGAAGATTTTTATTTTGATTTTTCTCTTTATTTTATGTACATTATATTATTTGAAGTCATCAATTGTAAATATAGATACTAAAAAGCATTGTTCGTCTGTCAGCGAAACATTTTCTGTGGAAAATTTTAATTATATACATATTTGTATTGTATAATTTGGCAAGGTAATTATAAATACATTTAATAGCAGACCGGT
The DNA here is from genome assembly GCA_947086465.1 of Eupithecia exiguata. Taxonomy (NCBI): domain Eukaryota; kingdom Metazoa; phylum Arthropoda; class Insecta; order Lepidoptera; family Geometridae; genus Eupithecia; species Eupithecia exiguata. The sequence goes on from OX352242.1 coordinate 11,179,198, forward strand.
TTATAATGTGAATTAATGACATCTGAGCTGACAAGACGACGGTACAGTGTCGGCATTATGAATGCTACGAATTGTGTAAAAAATATTAAAACCTAAAAAAAAAAGTTCATTGTTTCATTTTACACCTTATTTCTAAAGAAATCTTTGGCATTACTATAGTACTTACCTTTTCAGTTTAATTCGTAAGAGAACTTACCGTCCAGAAAGTTCATTTAATTATTGACAGAAACACTCAACAACAACAAAACAAACAACAAATCGACAAATAGGTACTTGAAAGTTGCAAAAATATTACTAAACCAACATTCCGTTTCTCCTGAAGAACTTATAAGTTATTCTAAACTATCACAAACTGGAGAGGTGTTTGCTGGTTGATTTATACGAGAAAATAAAAGATGGTTCACTTCTGCGTGAACGATTCTTTTATAGTATCATAAGATTATGATGTTTTTATCACACTTTTCGTTTATATGTCAGTAGTTAAAAATATTGCTTATAAACCGTAGTTGTACTCAAGCTAACAGGAGTAGTAGTAAACTACTACTCCTGTTAGGCCCGTATTATGAAAGCTCGCTCAGTCATCGATCTATGCTTGAGTGACGTTTATGCTAGAAAAGCGTTACTCAAGCATCGATTGATAACTGAGGAAGCTTTCATAATACGGGCCTAAGTACTATGCTATATGTACGCGTATGTATAGTGATGGCATTTTCCTAAAACTCATCATAATTTCAAATGAACTTAGCTCTTCAACTTAGCTCTTCGGTTTACCTCTTCAATTTTCATGTGACAAATAAATAATTTACTTACTTACTTACAATTTAGCTCTCCAAAATGTTGCCTATAATAAAGACGTCAACACAAGTGATAAACTCTTTTTACTTTGAGGTAGATAATGCTACGGGAAAACTGTAGGTACAACATTTTATTAAAGGCATTCTGATATTCGGTTGCGTGAGTTGGCTGTGGGCAGTATGCTTTCCGAATGCTGAGGGAAGATTGTAAATTTTAGGTTTAAATGTAGCTTTAAGTAAGAACGACTAGTCCGATTAAAAAGATAGATTTTTTATTTGTACTATTTTAAAAGAAAACACTTCTCTAGTTTCTGTTATGATACCTAAATTGTTTATATTTCGTTTAACTACGAAAAAAAAAACCTTAATGCACAAGGCCATTTTATCAAATATCACGTGAATGAAGCCGCGGGCAGAGGCTCGTAATAATAAAATTTAATCGATATTAAAATCATTAAAAACTAAATGACCACAAGTAGGTAAGTAAGTACAGTAAGAACCAAAAACCCTTGACACTTCTCTAAAACCAGCAGCTTCGTAGCAGTCTTCCGTAGCAGTCCGCGTAGCAGTGCTACGGCGTAGCGCTACGCTCGTAGCGGGGCGGGGCTTGCGAATGGCGGGCGACAGTGAGTAATGGTGCTACGGGATGGGTCCGGTGACGCGTGCCTAGGGCTGTCTCTACGGGGTTACTGCTTGTGTATAATATATATAAATAAATAGATATATAATAGAATTATCAATAAAATACGAAGGGATTGTTATGGCTTAGACTGTACTGTACTGTGGTTGGCAGGAAATAACACTGCTGCACTGGACGGAAAGAAGTGGTGCGAAAAAAGTGAGATTTAGCAGTGAATATTTTGTAAGCAGAGCAGCAAAATAATGGTTAGACCTGCTTGGCCACTCAAGTCGAACTTAGTTAAATTAAGGGTTACAGAATTATTATAATTACCTCGGGCAAGGCCTCTTGCCTTGAGAGCCACTTGAGAGCAGTGAAAGACATCTCAAAAAAATATTCTGATGAATGAAATATTTAGGTTTTGTTTATATCTGAAATTTCATTCGATTGAAATATTTAGGTTTTGTTTATATCTGAAATTTCATTCGACCATTTCACGGCAATATACAAGTATACTTGTAAATTTCGGATATAAACAATTTCATTGGAAATTCCCGTTCACAATAACATTGGACCTCGCGCCATACAAAATGTTTAACGCTAGTTACACAGATATTCTGAAAAGAAAATAACAACTAAGATGTCCTCTCACAAAAACGATATTTTAAAACCAAGATTTTATTAAAAAATACTGTTTGTTATCCTTCAACGCCTGCCAGCCCTAAGTTTTTCCTCTCGTCGCACAGTAAGCAACGCACCGATTGTATCGCGGATGCCGGGAGCGCCGAGCGGGCCATTTGTCAACCGAGGGGGAAGATGCTGCGTCGATTCCTCTGCACGCGCCCGAAACGTACCCACTGGATGAGACACCCTGTGTAGTTACTACTGTAGGCTACTGGATGAGACACCCTGTAAAGTTACAAGGTGGCTAGTCACCTCATCATGTATAGTCACAACTGTACCTACGTTACCAGTTAAGACACCCTGTATAGTGACAAGTATCATGGGGGACTAGATGAGACTACCCGCACAGTTACAAACTGTAGGCTACTAGATAAGATACCCTGTATAGTGACAAGTATGGGTGACTAGATGAGACTACCCGTACAGTTACAAACTGCAGGCTACTAGATAAGATACCCTGTATAGTAACAAGTATGGGTGACTAGATGAGACTGCCCGTACAGTTACAACTGTAGGCTACTGGATAAGACACCCTGTATAGTGACAAGTGTGGGTGACTAGATCAGACTACCCGTTCAGTTACAATACAATACACCCTGTTCCAAGTCAGAAGCGCGGATTATAAGACGTATTTATATAGGGTGGTTATTTGACATGGGATTGGATGGCTAAGTCCGACACCATGATACTAAGAGAAAAATCGTGAATTCTGATGAAACTGATGTATGGCCTCGTTTTATAACAAAACATAAACAACATATTATTATTTTTAATCTTTTCCTTTTGCAGGAAATGGATCATATTGATTTTGCAAAAAAAATATTACGAAGCATTATCGATATCTATTTGTGATGAATTTTGTAAACATTAATTAAACATTCCCTAAAAAAACAAGAAGAATAACACAGTTTTTTTCTTCGTTACTCGAGGTCATGACTCCTTCCACGACCTCTCTAACTCTCATGGTTTCGGATTTAGCCATCGACTCCTAGCTCAAAAAGCCACCCCCTGTATACAAAATTGGAACAGTGTGGATCAACAAAAAACCGCTTGATCTTAACACTTTCATTGCCCACGGACACCTAGTTCTACGAGCTTTTTTTTATACCACCAAGGTGGCAAACAGGCGTGCGGCCCACCTGATGGGAAGCGGTTACCACAGCCTATGGACGCCTGTAACATCAGGGACATCACACGCGCGTTCCCGACCCTTTAAATGCCTTAGAAGACCCATTTTAAAGAGTTAATAGCTGCGGCCAGAGGATGGACAGTGAATGCGATATACTTACCAAACTGACGACATTGTGGCGCAGCGGAGCGGTCCGTCTGAGAAAGCAGAAGGTTACAGGTTCGTTTCCCACTGGGGCGCGGCAAGATCATTGATTTGAAATTATTTTTGAAAAAATATAATTTAGGTACATAGTTTTATTTTTTATCTCATAAAGGATCAAACGGAATGTGAGAGAAGATCATAAAAACTGCATCATTAATTTTAACGCACAATTTATAGATTTTTTATTTGATTTTAAACTAAAATACTCTAAAATTCTGAGAATTATTTTAATCATTCCAAGATCTGCTTTGTTCGTGATTATCAATGCGGTAATACTCCATAAATCTTCTGTTCTCATTAAGGCGTAGTTGTCCATTATTTTGTTAATTACTGTTAAGGGGGAAACTCGGATTATTGTTCAGGTGTTTTTGATATTGTACGGTCAGCAGAACAGAACTCTCCGTAAAAACGACCTCTTAAAAATTAAACAGTTGTCAACTCACCAGCCTATATTGGTCCACTGCTGGACGCAGACCTCCCCCTGATAATCACCTTATTGGTTTTTATCTTTTATTTTATTTTATTTATTTATTACCCCCCAGTAATAAATAAATAAAATAAAATGCATTTATTTCAGATAGCTATGATCCATAATTTGTTAGTCTTTAGACTTATAAAAAAATGTTAGTATTCTTAGCTACAATTCTCTATTATGGTCAAATTCAGTATAAATTAAATCAAACTAATTACAATAGTTAGTAAGGTCCACAATCCCCACGCTGGGCGGGTTGGGGATCGCAGTTCGGTGGTAGATCTATTCTGCAAGAGGCGCTGCTGCCCGGCCCCGGTGTATGTCCCTTAGTCGCCTCTTACGACACCCACGGGAAGAGTTGGGGTGGTGCACATTCAATAAGTCATCACCGTATTAAATAGAATACCAAGGGGCTTCGGCTTATTTTTGCAAATAAATGTCCTAATTAATAGATAAAAAGCAAAAACTTTACTATTGTATTTACGCCGCTCTGCTCTGTCCCGCTCCTATGAACGCGAAATCGTATGCCTTTTCACAAAATAGCGTCTTAGGTCGCCCCGTAAATATGTATAATCAGAGCAAGTAAAACCTATGTTTCTTCTAATCCGCTGCCCAATCTGCGAACGGTCCCGTTGTTCGGTAAAACTTAAATTAACCAATAAACATGCCCTCGCCTTAAATTCGACTCCAAGCTACCTCTACCTTCCTTCCTGCTATGATGCCCTGGTACCGAGGCCCCGTGGTGAGGTGTTTGTGAAGGTATAATAATAATAATAAATTATTTATTTCCAGACACGAGATCCATATATGTAGTTACAATTACAAAAACTGCTTCATCAGCATTACCTATCGTTACAAAGTTAAGAAAATTATTTTTATGTTCGTATTAGTTTATTGTTATTTTGTATATTATGTTGATATCTAGTAGATTATAATAATTATTTCATAATTTCTTTTTTTCAAGTGCCACCGTCTTTTTTGTTCTAACATGTCCAGTCCATCCCAAGGTCGCCTGGAAGAGATCGCTCATAGCGATAAGGCCGCCTTTGTACTTCATCTTGTAACTTTTATTTCTGTACTGTTTTCTGTGTTTGTGTGGTACAATAAAGAATTATCTATATCTATGTATCTATCAATCATTAACACTAGGGATACATGATACATGAAACATAAAAAAAATACAGAAATTGGTACGTATACAGATACTACATACGTCAAAAAATAACAATTAAAATACTTAAATCTCTTTATCTGGATGGCATTGAAAGAGTCAACACGGGTTGTTGTATACATTTCTGAAGCGCTACAAGTATAGTGATAGGTATTTGGACGACTACCAGCGGCCAGTCTCAACGGAGACTTGCTACGTGGTGCGCAGGACATACTAGTGCACAAGTGTGTGCGCAAACACAGGAGCACTCTTTATTCTCTCACTCTCATATTCATTTGGAGAGAGCATATATTAGATCGAAGCGACTTCTTTGTTGGCAGCATCAATCCATCCCACTATCTAATTTGGATGGATGGATGTTTGTTACTCAATCACGCCAGAACGGCTGAACGGATCTGGATGAAATTTGAAGATAGATTATAGTCTGGAATATTTTTTATCCCGGAATTCCCACGGGATCTGGAACTACGCGGGTGACACCGCGAGGCGCTGCTAGTATTATAAATTCGGAAGTTACTCTGTCTGTCTGTTACAATTTCACGCCAAAACAGCTGAACAGATCTTTATGAAATTTGGCAGACAGGTAAATGGTATCTCAGGGACGGACATAGGCTACTTGAAAAGTGCATGCGAAGCCGCGGGCAACAGTTAGTAAGAAATAAACTAAAAGAACTCGAAAAATAGAAAAGACTAAAAAAGTCTGAAATTAGTTTATCAGTGAATCTCGAATTATCTCCAAACAAGTTTTGCTCTCCTGGTACTTTCAATATAGTCACTTAGATACTTGTTTAAATCACAGAGTTAGTATTTTCTATTGCTAAAACAGTAACGTTGTTTAATTATTAACAGCAGTTGCAGTTGCATTAAGTGCATTGATAAGTTCCAGAGGAGAGGTGTGAACACCGCCCGCGCCCTGCGCAGCAACAAGCGCGCTCACGTCCTCGTCACGCCCCCGCACAAGCTGCGTAAGTCGGAGAGGTCCGTGTATATAATGGGTCCCTCAGTCTACAACAGGTTGCCGGACACGATTAAAGATGCAACTTCCACAATAGTTTTTAAAAATCGACTGAAGAAATGGCTTCTAGACAAAACTTTCTATTCTGTAGCAGAGTTCTACCAATTGCCAATTATTTAAATAAATTATATGAAATATTATTATTATTATATTACAATTAGTATTAATTAAGTCAATATAACTTTTATATTGCTTACCTTTTTGGACCTGTAACTTGAAGTTATCAATAAATGATTTGTATTTGATTTGTATTTGTATTTGTATTTGTTATTCATTTATCATCATCGTCCTACAGGATGATTTAATTGTTAACAACTTTTATAAGGAATTATTACAGATGTGCGACGCCGAATGTGCGACATTTCTATTGATCGACAAAGCAATTCTGCGATGTTGAATCGTGCGATGTATTTGTGTCCGACAATACAAATTTCCGACAGTATGAATCAGCGAAGTGCTGGTATGAGATGTACTTCTATTCGACTATACAAATGTACGACAGTGTGGATGAACAAAGTGCTAGTATGCGATGTACTTTTATTCGACTAACAAATGTAGGACAATATGGATGATCGAAGTCCTAGTATTCGATTTTCTTCTACCATACAAAGGTACGCACGTATAATAGTCTATAATCCTTCGTTTGACCATAATCTCACCTGTCCCTCACCTATTTTTATTTTATTTTAAGTTAAATTGCCTAAATTAAAACTACTGTAATTTTAAGAGAGCACTTTATTAACAAAGAAAATTACAATCAAATAGTAGAATTAAATAAAAACTTGTATTTACAATTGAAACAATTGAGGTAACTGCAAACAATCTACAGGTAGCTCAACTGATCCATATCAATACCAGTCGGAAGCGTGCCCAAGACGCTGGCTGCATTGCCCCGCTGTATAGCAATGCTGATGCACTGCGCCAGATACTCACCAGCTCTCGGGTCATGCGTCGATAATTTTTTGAAAACCCGGAGAGCCTGGGTACCCCACGGACCTAGGGTCTCGACTCCAAGGGGAGCAAATGCGTATGCTCTATCGAGACCTGCATATTTGCGCCTCTTGAGATCTTCGGCCAAATCTGCCGCCGCACCAGCCCTCACGGAAGTCCTAGGAAGATGGGAAGGTGCGAGTGTGTCGACGCATGTAGCGTTCCACACAATCGGCTTCCCCGGCTCCCATGGGACTAGAGTCATACCGTCGGGCCTCTTATCTTTATTGTAAGTAAAACTGATTTCAAATAGTAATATTAGTAAATACGTAATTTTAGATTGAATAAAAAAATATATTAATAAAATCATATAATACATTTAATATAAAATTTAAATAAATAATAAGTGTTTTACTGGCTATTTATTTCTATGCTAAGTTCCTTATCTCAAAACACCCTCTGAAATATAGTCCGAAATGAATAACACCCTGTGTTCAACCCACACCGTGTATCTATCATTAGCGCAGACCCAAACACGGCACACCCTGTAGCGCGGTGCAACATGGAATCGAACCCGCTACACGTGACGTCACGCTGCGCGCACGCAAGCAGGAAGTGGATTTAGGCGTGGAGTTGAGATGTTGTTTTATTACTACTAGTGCCTGCCCGCGGCTTCGTATGCGTCTTTTGTATGGAAACGTTTGAAGATGACTTTTATTTCATGGGAATTTGATTTATGGGACAAAAAAATCATTTTAGGGTTAGAATAACCTGTTTGCAAAATCTCAGACGTATCAAACATCCGTACATCCAAACCTTCACATTTACACCTAATATTAGTGATCGATATAAAGTTTTATCTGGGATTTATTCTAAAACATTTTTTTCATTTTAATAATTTAATTACCATTTAATAACTTGCAAAACGCATTTTTGGGTAAACAGATGTTTTTAGTTATTCTTAATCAAGAACTACGTCTATGCAAAATTTCAGCTCGATCCGTTCAGTAGTTGTGTTCGGTAACTAGTCGTTGTTCGTGCACACGTGACAAACTTTCGTCTGTTTTTTATTAGTAAATTGTTTCTTGTGTACTTTTATTATGGTAGAGGAAAAGAAAGCCCTTTACCTTTGCTAATGCAATAGTGTGTAGATAAAAATAAATAAAATTAATTGGCACGAATATGAATTACCAAAATGATTTTTGCGTTCGATTTATTTATTTCACAAACCGTTGCAAATACAAAACATAAATTTAACTTTAGCTTTTTTGTCCAAAGTACGACCAACTAAAGTTTATAAAAATAACTAAGTGTCATATAAATACAAAAAACCTTTATTTCAATTGAGGTATTTTCACAAAAGAACAGAAGAATATAAAGGATTGCGCCCGCTGTTGCTACCTAGAAAATTAATTTCACTACAAACGAATTCGGATTTCGAATAAAGCATTCGATTGCTCAATCCATTCAGTAGGCGCAACGATTAGCCAATCAAAGCTTGTTTTTAGTACTACTCAGTACCGGAAGTCAAGCTTAGCACTGATGGCTGTATAAATCCTATTTTAAAACTGTTCGATAGTGATGTGCCTGAGGTGGGTAATAAACTTATTGAGGAACTTTCCCGTAAACACAAACACAAAAACAAAAATCATTTATTGGACACAAAGTAAAGTTTGAACAGTTTGAATTATTGAAAGAAAACAAATTAGTGTCCAAAATTTAGACATTTTTGATTATTAATTAAACTCTAACATTTAATTAGAGTCTAATTAATAATCAAAAATGCCTTTTTTAAACAAATTAGTGTCCAAAATTTAGGCATTTTTAATTATTAATTAGACTAAATCGATTCGATTATTAATCTACACAAAATAATATAATAGTGTAGATAGTGAATATTTACACTTAGACTACAAACAGTACACTTAACACAAGTTCTGCTTAGCTTGGGGCTAGATAATGCTGTGTGAATTGTCCAGTAATATTTATTATATTTATTTAAATACTAATGTGATTACTGAGACAAACCTCACAAAGTTTTCATGGTACTAAATTTAAATGTATAATGTGATTGTTATTGAATTTATTATTATTATTGAGTTTGTATATTATTGAGTTTGTATACGCAATGTAAAGTTAGTTAATAAAGATTAACAGAGAAAATAACAGTCAAAGATAAGAATTAGCACTAATATTTACAATTGTTGCAAACAATCTACAGGTAGCTCGACTGATCCATATAAATACCAGTCGGTAGAGTCCTCAAGACGGTGGTTGCATTGTCCCACTGTGTGACAATGTTGATGCGCTGCGCCAGATACTTATCACCAGCTCTTGGTATACGTACCTACTTAATAGATTAAAAAGTCAAAACTTGTTAAGACCAGAGGATAGATAATTAAGAAATAAAAAAAAAGCGCGATCTAAAATACCTGCTTGATTGTGATTTTAAGAAGTAGGTTTTAAAGGCTGTCTGCTATTTTACTACTGGCGACTATCCGGACTTTACCAAGTAGGTAGATAAGATACGTTCTACTTATTTTTTCCGTATGTCTCCACACTTATCCGTGTTTCCCCACCCTAGCCCACCCCTTGCACCGTGCAACTCACGTTAAATGGGCCAAATAACTGCGCCGATAGTGGACTCGTCCGCTTGCCCATTTTTCCGGAAATTTCCGGTTTTACCCAAACTATTGTTGTTGTTCTGCGGTGTTTTTAACGGGCTTACTAAGAAGAGACTGAGTAATATTGAGAAACAACAAAGAAAAAAACCACCCAGTTTTTTGCTTGTTTTGTCTGCATTTTTCTAGAGATCAGACGCAGGACCAACGAATGGCTTAGCGTACTTTCAGAGGTACGGAGGTGTAACACCGCCAACTTCCTGGCTCCGGGCTGCGACTGTTACTGTAAATTTTGCTCGCTCAGATTGATAAATCTATCAATCTATCAAGAGCTTCGTTAATTTTTCAAATAATATCTATGTTATTTGAAAAATTTACGAAGCTCTTAAATAATTAACAACTTAAATTGAACGTTACCAGCTTTATCGGATCACCAGCAATTACGTAACTAACTACTAAAATAATATAAGAAGGATGAATTCGCGACCATGACGAATGTTCTAAGCACTACATTAGTCAGCTACGTACGTACTACCAGTACGTAGGTACGTAGGTATAGGTACATACGCAGTTCGCGGTCGTTGATGTGTGCGCGCGATTTCGACTAAATTTTTCAGCCGGTCGTGCGGAAAGCGATCTGTGTTTTGGGTACCGTTGGCAGAACAATCTAATTCCTTTTTTATTTAAACTGAAACAGGATTTGTAACGTTTTAGCCAAAACTGGACTACAAAATAAGAAGAAGGAGAACCTTCTAAAAACATACATCTAGACGAAATTAGAAAAGTTCATGTGGATGTTATTTTATGTATGTTCGTCGATTTCTCTATCATATGTACCGATTTGGATGATACTTTTGCAGTTGTATAGAGGAGGATATGAATAAAAAAATAATGAGTAATGAAAAAAGAGTTAAAATTAATTATTTAAATGGTTAATCCATACTAATATTATAAATTCGAAAGTAACTTCTGTCGATCTGTTGTCTTTTCTCACCTTTTAATTAAATTTGTCAGGAAGGTAATTAGTATCCTGGGGACGGACATAGGATACTTGAAAAGTGCGGGCGAAGCCGCGGGCAGCAGCTCGTACTTTAGTTTTTTTTATCAACTAAGACATAACTAACGGATTAGTCGACTCATACGAACATCCACTTGCTGAGTTGGAGGGGTCGATTCATTCGTCGCGGCGACTGAGCTTCTATTTATCATTTGTTATTTTAGTCTCTCTCTCACGTACTCTCTGTTTCGTACATGTCTATGAACGTTGATTATTTTGCCATCGGTCCGCGACACTCCGTCGCGCGACCAGCCTCGTCCATCCCACTGACGGACGCCGCGGCGACGCGCGACATTTGTATTTACATCTGACGGTTTGTTTAAATTTCACCTAGAACCTTCCGAATAAGAGTTAAACGTTGCAACTAAAAATATTAGTCAAAATTTTCAAAACTTCGATGTTTTACCTCATCCCTGTATTCGATATCCAAACTTTCTCTTCCTGATTCAAACTAACAGTCTGTTCTTAATTCGAATTAGGAACCATTTGTGTTCGATGACCGATTGTTTACTTCTATCGTCTATCTCTGTCACACTTAAGGTACTACGTATTTATCTGTCCCGTTTCCGGAACGTGACCGGACATTCAGTTGCGCACTTGACTCGCATAATGGCGTAGAATGTTCAATAGTGCTTCCGCAAGGAAATCTCATTCAGTAGATATGGAAACTGAATCCACATAATGGAAACCTATAGATACCTCCATTAGAACTCAGGAATTCAGATCATGTACCTACCATTGGAGACAGAAATCCAACGTTTCGTTATAAATAAGACGTACCAACATAAAGAATCATAAATCTTTGTGTTTCCATTTTCGAACCAGTCAGCTCCGTAGATTGAGTATTGCCTTGTTCCTCTAAGGTCAGCTCAGTAGGTACACACACTAAAGAGAGGACAACGAGATGACTAAAATCTTACACATATCCAACCAAAACTATACCTATCTGACTTACTAAATTCCGATCTAAGTACGACTCTTCCTACCTAGTCCTATTTAGATTTTGATGATTTTGATTTTTTTTTGATTGATTATTATATGTCCTATGTCCAGCAGTGGACTGATATAGGCTGATGATGATGATGATGATGAAGTGAAATTAACCTAGTAATTTATTTTTTCTGATTTGTAATTTGACATCATTTATCGTACCTATTGTATTTTTTGCTGTTGCATGTACCTAAATTCATTTGAAATAATAATTGTATTACTTGAAAATAATTTTTTGTTGTTAAATATTAGAAATTTGTAATTTTATTCATTTACTTAATCCAGATTTTATTGCAACTTTTTTTTAAACATTTTTATTTTGTATTGTGTTACTTATAATTAGTGTAAGTGGTTTTGTAGGACCGTTCTAATTATTATAAATAAATTGAAATTGAATAATATTACCTTATTCACTATCTTCACTGTATGGTTTTAGGTATAGTCTAGGTTTTATGTTCCACCTGAGGTGTCCAAGAGTCCTGTAAGGTGTAAAGGAAATAAAACACTGAGTTTTGAGTCTTCCATCTCATTTTCCTTCTTTCTTTAACGACCTCTGTGACGCGGTGGGCGAAGGCCTACCTGCAACGCAGGAGGTTACGGGTTCGATTCCCGCCTCGGAACAAATGTTTGTACGATCTGCAGACATTTGTTCTGGGTGTTCTGGTCGTTTTCTATGTATAATAAAATATATCTATCTATGTATTGTATTATATTATGTATATCAGTTATCTAATAGTACCCATAACACAAGCTCTGCTTAGCTTGGGGCTAGATATTGCTGTGTAAATTGTCCAGCATTATTTATTTGTTTTACTTCTTAGTTCTTACTATGCGCCTTCTAAACTCAAAATCTATAGATTCTACAAATTTTAAATTCAGAAGTCAAGAACCATAAACAATATCGCTCAAAGACAACGAGCCCTCAAAATACGGCGTAACGCTAAGGGCACCTGCACACGTATAATTGTAACCGACGATCGCGCACTCCATATAAGGCCGTTACACACGTTACAATTATGAGTAAGTCTGTTCGGCGGGTGGAGGGACACAGCTTGGCGTAAACAGCTGGTACCTACAGTACGTATAACTGGAACTATAAATAAAAGATTCAGGCGTTACTTTGCGGAAACCCATTGCAAAGTATATGGGTTAAATAATAGTTAGTTGCAATAGGCTACTTGACTACTACTGGGAAATAATTCTAACGTATTGTCTGATAAAAATAATGCAAAGTGTAATTAATATTTCTTCAAGGTCGTATTAGTTATGAAAACTAATTTTAAAGTTTGAATAAAGTAATGCCGCGCCAAAACGATAATCTCTGTCATGGCTACCGTGTTCCAAGCTATGACGTCACCCAATCACACCACACCTAACAAGAAGAACACATTGACACTGTAATCTGAGGATGTGTGACGTCACTTGCGATCCAACCAAACATAGCGTTTTCGGTCACGTGATCATGTATCAAAATATGTGTAATTTTAATCCCATTTTTCTTACATAAAAAATGCATATTTTTGATAAAAAATCACCTGATTACGCTTTGTTACGTTGTCACTGACTAGGATGAAAACAATTTGGAATTTATTTTTAATGTAGTCAAATAGCCTACGGAATTGTTACTTAATACACAATACAATACGCTTTATTGCACACCGAGAAAATACAGAAAAAAGAATACAGGAAAAGATAGATAACAGAGTTGCACAATGTGCAACCTTATTGCTAAGATCTCTTCTTGTCTTGTCTTCCAGACAACCATGATTTTTTTTTGTATTTGATATCATAATATTTAGCTTGAGCTATAAGAAAATCTCAACCAATTCAAAAACTCAAAAGGTGAGTCCATCGACCCCTTGAATACAAAACATGATTTAAAAATGATTACAAAAAAACCGCCTTATCGCTAAGAAGTATCTCTTCCACACAACCATCATCGAAGCTTTTGATTCTTGATAGTACATACGTGCGCATGTTTCTAGATGCTAGAGACATGGTACAGGTACTATGGGATCTGTATTTATAATGGGATTTATCCTTGCTAAAAAATCTATAACCAAATAAATTTTGTAGTTTCATAAAAAAATCCTTAAAAAAAAAGTAAAGTATGATTATGATAGGTCCTTAGGGTCCTGGCGCACACGCAATATACAAAGATCTTACAAAACTCCTCACCTGTGGACTGGTGATCGGAATGGTGGCTTTTATTTCGGTTAACGAATTAGCATTGCCATTAAACATGGCAATGCTGCCAGCATTCTGGGCACTCTGCCTACTGCTGACGGCTTAGATTTCTAGACAATAGAAGTGTATATTCTAGTTGTAATTGCTTTATTTTGGTATTGTAATGTTGATAACTAAATTTACTTAAAAATTTACTTAAATTTAATATTTGTAAATTTACGTAAAGAAAAATATAATACTCAAATGATATTTTTTTAGACAACCTTGAGACGGGAGAAGCTTCTGTTTCTTGATAGTGTGTTCGTTTTGAAATCCATATACAAGTACATATGAGTAGGTACAATGTCTCCCGTCGCTTTCAAGTTTTTTTTTTATTTCAGAGAAGTGCTTTCGTGCCAGTTCATTTAAGTAGGTATCTACTGAAATAGGTTGGAACCATTTCGAATACTTTTAAATGGGTTGGAACCATTTCGAACTGGCACAAAAGTATTTCTCTGAAATAAAAAAAAACTTCTGAAATCGACGGGAGACATTGTAGGTACACATTATTATGTACCTACTTGTGGATTTCAAAACGATGGGTTGGAACCATTTCGAACTGAATTCACAGTTCAAGCTGAATTATATTTTTATAATGAAACTGTCCCAGCCTTTCTTCTGCGACTGTGTCGCCGTCGACTTAAAGTACGTTTCCTTCATTTCGGAATTCCCTCTCACAATCATTGTAGCAATTTTCCGGAGCATCCGTCGGAGGAGACGGGGGTGTTAGTAAATATCTTAGGCTGGGTTAAACTTACTATACCTAGTTAGGTTTAAGATACATATTTCTCACGTATTTTTGTTGAAATAACGCACGAAATATTGAACTAAATACCGAAGAAGAAAAAATAAAAATAAAAACATTACAGAAATTAAAAAAAAATGCAGTCTCGTAACTTGTTGTAGTTTTAGCGCGTATCCAAATAAAAGACTTCAACGCGCATGTGTTTACGGCAGATATTTTATTTTATTTTTATTTCATCCAAGTTTAATATGACTTTGAGGCAACTCAGTCATGTTCACGTTTGTACAATTAGGGCCCTACGAATCTAGGTACTATTGTGGTTCATATGTTTTATGAACCACGATAGTACCTAGATTCGTAGGGCGATGCTAAAAATAAGAAAAACTTATTGAAAAACGACTAAACCAATAACTTCTCACGCACATAAAATCTGTATTCAATTTTTAATCATAGAACATTAATCAACAACAAAAATACAGTCAACATACCAAACCTCCCTCCAGCTCCTACACTACAAGGGGTACACCCCCCACCCCCAGAGGGGGCCAGTGACGTCGCCTGTGTGAAAATTACATTCCGAGCGCTCCTCGCATATCTATCACAGACGAATTTAACTTTAGTCAGGAATCCGCTCTATGTGCACCCCCCTTTATAATAGTGTGTTGGAATGCTAGGCGAATTTATAATTTGCTAAGTAGATGGTGTTAGTTCTGTTTGAAATGTTTGATTTTGAGAAGTCAAGTTACTTGGATGTTTTGGACGAATCCTACTTACTAATAATAGAACAAAAAACCGACAAAATCCCGCCTATTTTTTGTTTGATGTGCAAACGCTGTATCAGATCCTATAGCGATGCTCTTCAACAGATGTTTAGAGCAAGGTTACTTCCCCAATTTCTGGAAGGGACTGGTCGCACTGGCCCCCTCATGTTATGCCGATTCATAAAAAAGGTTTCAAGACATTCTGTAGAAAACTACCGCCCTATACTTAACTTTAAGCAAATAGTTTGAATAGGTAGTCCATGCCCACAATACCCTGCTATATCTATGTGCATCCCAACTGAGCAGCATGGTTTCATGAAAGGAAGGTCGAACTGCCACTAACTTAGGAGACATTTCTCGAGTATGTAGCTAACGGTGTGGACGGTGGCTCTCAGTCTGATGTGATCTAAGCGGATTTTTAGAAGCGTTCAATCGTGTATCACATCGTGCTTTTGTGAAAACTTTATCAACTAGATATTCGAGTCCTTGGTTCAAGGTGGATGGAAGCTTACCTGCGCAAGCGGTCTCAGCGCAGTGAAAGCGCCTTGTTGGTCATTGTTGGAAGTTTTGTTGATTCTTCCGCCATGGTAGAATGCGTAGGTAACGAAGACACAAAAAAGGTGGTATTAATCAGCGCAAAATCTCTGGAAATTTAACTGAAGAAGAACTTGGCTTATTTGATTGAAAATACCATCATGCGAAAATTAATTTAATAACATGCAAATGGGACAGAATGGCAAAGACATAATCAATATTCATCTTTCGTATCATAAAGATTATATTTATCTGTTGTGCATCACATGAAATATGGTATTTATAGACCAACGACAAATTTGTGAAGTGGAGAAGTGAAATCAGGTGGAATTTTTACTGGAGGTAAGTTTTGATGACTTCTATTTTCTCGAAGTTAAAAGTACCTATTGTTTTTCACGCGGGCCAAAACCACCCATTATAACTCGAGGTCTTGTCATCCTCCCTCGCTGCGCTCGGGAGTATAAACAACCTCGTCTATACTGAAGTGATTTGTTTAAAAATATATTATTATTTCTTAATTAATTTTTAGATTGGACAATCCAAAAAATCAAACGACAACTAAATAAACGTATTATTTATTGGAAAATATTTTATCTAGATAAAAATCTGATCATAATCTTGGCTAGACAAAAGGAGCGAACAAAGTTCGACTACCTAACTAGACATTTATTTTAAAAAAATCAATGGCAAATTTGCATCTCCAGCGTAAAATTTAAGGCGCATACCCGACCCAAACTAGACCCGCCACCTACTTTATCTTATTATTCCGTTTAACAAGGAAATTTCAAAAATCCATCGCACAGTTTGTACAAAATGATAAGGTAAGGTGCTAGTTTGGGTCGGGTATGCGCCTTAAATAAAATAAAAAACAATTTTTCAGGTAAGCTTTCGGCCAAAAATTTCCCAGCGATTGTTAAAAATTGCTACTGCTAGCGCCATCTAGTATTGAATAGCTGAACTTTCTAACATAGCTTAGAACTTAGAACCATTTTCAACGAACCAATTTCATAAGATTTATTTTTTAAGTAAAGAAAGCTTCTCGTGTTATAAAAGTTATCTTGTTTTTCTCCCTACATTCATCATCATCACCAGCCTCTTAGTCCACTTCTGGACATTTAATTTCCTTAATGAGCGTCATAGCGCACAGTCTTCAGCTTGACGCATCCAGCATCTGCCTGTAGTCTTTCGCAGGTTGTCATCCCACCTGGCCTAAGGGCGTCCTACACTACGTTAGTCGAGGTCTCCACTCAGAAACATACATTCCCTACATTAATAAAATAAAATTCGTGTATTTTTTTATGTTCAAGCCTTTTACTACAAAAGATTCTTCAGATTCGACCAGTCATGCAGATGAAAAGTGCATCAGTTTTTGTCGGCGAGATAAAAAGGTATTGTTACATTGTAAGCTAATGCGACCATTGAGACTGACAGACAAGCCGTTTATATGTAGATGTACATAATATTCAGTCGCCGATTATTTTAATAAACTTGCGTTTATGTCGTACTTAGAGAGATAATAGCAAATGAGCGAATAAGTAGGATATATGTCCAAGTAAAAACTAAAACAGTGTTATGGTCGCACCATCAATAAAATTGCACAATTCATTTATTATCGTGTTAAGAGGTAAGAAACTTTATTAACAAATAAATTCTTCGACGACCTCTGCGGCGCGGTGGGTGAAGGTCTGCCTGCGACGCAGGAGGTTGCGGGTTCGATTCCCGCCTCGGGACAAATGTGTGTACGATCTGCAGACATTGTTCAGGGTGTTC
The DNA here is from genome assembly GCA_947086465.1 of Eupithecia exiguata. Classification (NCBI taxonomy): domain Eukaryota; kingdom Metazoa; phylum Arthropoda; class Insecta; order Lepidoptera; family Geometridae; genus Eupithecia; species Eupithecia exiguata. Next base: position 11,196,920 of record OX352242.1, read on the forward strand.
TGGTCGTTTCTATGTATAATAAAAAATATCTATCTATGTATTGTATTGTATTATGTGTATTAGTTATCTAGTACCCATAACACAAGCTCTGCTTAGCTTGGGGCTAGATGATGCTGTGTGAATTGTCCAGCACTATTTATTTTGCTTACAATCAAATAATTGAATTAAATTAAAACTAATATATTTACAATTGAAACCATTGAGCTAACTGCAGACTAGATTCTAATTTTATAATTTCTCAAACCATAACCAAGTATTTAGCTTAAAATAAAAAGCAACGCGTTTTTTTTTCGTCGTCTTGTCGAAGTGACGCGTGACCCGAGAGCTGGTGAGTATCTGGTACAGCGCATCAGTATTGCTATAACAATAATCAACAATATAATAATCAACGGGGCACTGCAGCCGGCGTCTTGGGCACGCTTCCGACTGGTATTGTTATGGATCAGTTGAGCTACCTGTAGATTGTTTGCAACAGTCTGCAGTTAGCTCAACTGTTTTAATTGTAAATAGTAGTTTTATTTTAATTATATTATTTGATTGTAATTTTCTTTCTTAATAAAGATTTACGGTTATGTAATAATATAAGCAGTTTTTGATTTGTCATAAATCGAGGTCACGTGTCCTTTCATGACTTTTTTCTAACTCTCATGGTTGCGGATTTGGCCATTCACTCCCATCTCAAAAAGACAGCCTGTATAAATATACATACAGGGTATCATCATCATCATCATCATCATCAGCCTATATCAGTCCACTGCTGGACATATATAGGCCTCCCCTAATGAGCGCCATTTTTTACAGGGTATAAATATCTAAAATTACTATATACAGTATGTAGTATTTTTACCCGACTACCAACAGGGGAGGGTTATAGTATTTATACCTACACCTGCCCTTGAAAAAATACCTCGTTCTATGAGCCAGTCGGACAGACAGTCAAAAGTATTATTAATTATAAATTTTAACCAGATAAATCGTAATAACTAACACAGTTGTTAATCTGCCTCCGGCGACTTATTAATGGTGGAGTTATTAGTTGGCCGACATTTTGTGGAGCGATTAGAAACATAAATAATTTGTTATAACTAGTTTCTGCCCGCGGCTTCGCTCATATCGTTCCTGAATATGATATATGTCCTCGAAGATTTACTTTCTATCTCCTTGCAAAATTTCATAAAAATCCGCTCAGACGTAATCGAGTGATACCTGGTTAAAGGGCATAGGACTTTACTTCCTCGGGAGGTTACGTTACATCTTCCTTGTCTTGCGGTTTTATTAAAAACCGTTCAGCCGTCGACAAAAGATAACAGACAGCGGATACGTACATTTTTATTACTGATGTTTATAAGTACTTTAAAACCGAAAACTTCGAATTGAATTTGAAAATTTATTATAAAACAAAACTAACTAAATAAAACTAACATTTTCCGATTAATAATATATTTTGTTTTTTTATTTTACTTAACTTAATAGGGCCTATTGCACTAACGGCAGAAGGCCTCCTGCCAACCAAGCTGTGGGTAAAATTTTGCGGCAAAAAATTACGAAGGACCTAAAACCACCTTTGAACCTTCGACTCTGCATCTCCATTAGCGGTCATTAGAAGTGGCCATTAGTCGGCCAATCAAACATGCCATTTATAATTATAATTATAACGTACCTTTCTTATAGCTATAGTTAGTTATAACTATGGCGTTGTGTGGGTCAATGCACGGAACAATGAGTCGAATGTCACACGGTGTGAGCGGCTGGTCCGACTGGGTTCGAAACACATATAACTATAATAACAATAAATAATATAATAATAATTTCACTTCTTAGAGATACCCAAAGTGTGGGTAAGCACCATAGCAAAAAATCTTATAATAAATAATGCAGGACAATTCACACAGCATTATCTAGCCCCAAGCTAAGCAGAGCTTGTGTTATGGGTACTAGATAACTGATATACATAATACAATACATAGATAGATATTTTTTTATTATACATAGTAAACGACCATCCGACCTCGGGACAAATGTGTGTGCAGACGGCACACACATTTGTCCCGAGGCGAACTCGCAACCTCCTGCGTCGCAGGCAACCTTCGCCCACCGCGCCACAGAGGTCGTCACTGCGATGACTTAGCGGAAGCCTTGAAGACTCATGTAACCTTAAGAGAAATGAATGATAAAATTAACTCTATCTCGACGACCATGATCGATTTATCAAAGAGAAAAAACTCCTTTCTGGCATTATGAAGTGAAAACCATTCTATGGTAAAAACGGTTTAATATCTCCTAGTTTTAACTGAAGTCAGCATCAGATCATCATGTATGTACTTAGATACAGAAATAAGATATATAAATAAGATTGATAATTACAATAGGTAGTTAGTTAGGTATTTAGTTTATAGGATGGTACTGACTATGTACAAGCACCGCATTTCAGACATGTATTCTGCTGGTGAGTTTACATTGGTCAGAGAGACTTTCCAACCGTGTAGTATCTTCAAAGGCTACGTTACTCATTATATTCATTTTAATTTTATATTTCCAGCCATTAGGGCTCCACCGCACCGGCGGCGCGGCTGCACCCCGCCGCCTTGTCTAGAAAAAGAAAGCAAATAACTCGCCAAGGCAGAGGTAATACAAGAGTAGTTCTGTAGCCGACGACCTCTGTGGCGCGGAGGGCGAAGGTCCGCCTGCGACGCAGGATGTTGCGGGTTCGATTCCCGCCTCGGGACAAATGTATGTACGATCTGCAAATATTTGTTTCGGGTGTTCTGGTCGTTTTCTATGTATAATAAAAAATATACCTATATAAAAATTATTGTATTGTATTATGCATATCAGTTACCATAACACAAGCTCTGCTTAGCTTGGGGCTAGATGATGCTGTGTGAATTGTCCAGCATTATAATTACTGTAACATTTTTCAGCCCCCCTAGTACGGGGATTGTTGTCTAGGGTAGAATAGAGAAAAATTACGTCACTTCGTCATCGAATGCGTAGATTATTTGAAATGCATTCCATCAACTTCAATAATGTACGCAATGTATGGCGATGCAATGTCATTATTGTCTATTCTACCCTAGACAACAATCCCCGTGCTAGGGGGGCAGTGCAGTGTTGACACCGTTACTACACACTGCAACCAAAATCCACACAGTTATTAAGTTTAGTTACGACACTGCGACTTTTTGAAAATTTGGCGACCGAAAATGATTGGGTAGTTTTGTCAAAAAAAGCTCCAACCGTACCTAAGAGTAAGTTAGTACTTTTTATAGTGAATTCTGGATTAGCTATTCCTGATTCTGATCTAGCTTAGGGATACATCAGAATGAAAGAAAATAAATAAATAAATAAATATTTTAGAAGAGAACGCATAGAACCTGGTCTGCTTTGCCAAAAGCTTACACCACCGCACTGATGATGATGAGGTCCTTACCTAGCCGAATTTCAACCACAGCGACCGTCTCAACAAACATCAGGCGTTTGTGGGCAGAACATTATTTTAGTGCAAGTGTCTGCGCTAACACAAAAACAGAGCCCTAATAATGATCATAAAGGGCACAGCCACCATTTTGCACCAAACCACCAAGGCAACCCGAACAGGTGCAACATACCACTGTCCACTTATGGTCTCTGGCTATGGCTACAAAACATGGCTGCCCTAGATGGCGCAGAGAGGCGCAGGCGTGGCATGCGTTACTAAATTATATCTGACGAGTCAACGCGACGATTACGTCGTAAATGTCGTAAAAAATGCAGGCCACGCCTATAGCGGCGCAACTGTGTAGACATTTGTTTAAACCCACAATAAAGCTATAATATAATATATGAATATAGTAAGCTATATATTACGGTATAGTAGCTGCCACAGACAGTGGCTTTGCTATAATATAATGTTTTTGCATTAGCTCTGCGGGCGGCGGCCGTCATGTCTTACTATACCAAAATATATCGAGCTATACTGTTGATATATTTTGATGACGTAACAAAAAATATACGTTATAGCTGTGTCTGTGGTCACTAGCCAAGATGTAGTGTAGGACGCCCTCTAGCCAGGTTAAATATGTGAGATGACGACCTGCGAAAGGTGGGCTGATAGATGCCTCCCCTAGAAAAAAACGCTATGCTAGGAGGCTGGATGCGGCAAGCTGAAGACAGGGTGCTATGGCGCTTATGAGAGGCCTATCTCTCTATCGTATGTCCAGCCAATTGATTAGAAAAAATCAAAAACATTATCTTTATTTTTTTTAGTTTACAAAATAAGCACTTAGACGAGGTTTGAAGATTTTGGGCCTAAAATCGGGAACTAAACAAATGTTTCTTTTTTTTTTCAAAATCATGGCACACAAAAAAGTTCTATAAAGGAATAGTTATTTTCATCTGTGAATATAATGATGTAGTGTTAGCATCAGCTCTATGATAGCTGATGCTTGAGGACATTATGTTGTAGAACATTTTTTGTTTGTATCAAGTGTCCATCCAAATGTACCTACCAATAATATAGGTACTTTTGATTGTGCGCCGCGATTTAGAATAATACCGGCCAAGTGCGAGTCAGACTCGCGCACAAAGGGTTCCGTACCATTATCTATAAAAACGGCAAAAAATTATGTTTGTTGTATGGGAGCCCCCTTAAATATTTATTTTATTCTGTTTTTTAGTATCTGTTGTTATCGCGGCGACAGAAATGCATCATCTGTGAAAATTTCAACTGTCTAACTATCACGGTTCATGAATAAGATACAGCCTGGTGACGACGGACACCCTTTTAAGTGCCTATACTTAGACTGATGATGGTCACTCAAAATTTTTAGATACGTAGTAGGCATGTAGGCACATTAGGCAGTGTGCCTACATGCCAACTACACTACCTAAGTACAAGTATTATCAGTTCCGAGTTCCGACTCTTTCTCGTTCTTTCGAGAGTTGGCAACCCGAGAACCTACCTACCAACTATTACTCATTGTGATGTAGGTAGGTAATTGTAAAATTCAGTAAGCACCTGCACACTGCACAAAGCCACCTCACTCAATCAGAATCGCCCGATCAAAATGCAAATCCCGCAATTTTTGTTCATTTTGCGGCGCGGCCATAACCTGCCTACAAATTATACACAGCTTTTATTTTTAATTGTTATGCCACCGTCTTGGCCGGGGGCCGCCCAGGCTCTGTTTTTGAATTATGGCGCGACGGCACGTGATTGGACGGGACGTGTTCTATATTCAAACCTTAGATTCAAACATTTTTACGATTAGCTTCTTGTTTTTTTTTTTAATTATAACAAGTACTTATTTTATCAATCTCATAATACGGTATCTACTCTTATGGATAATACACCCTTTTTTAAAGAATGTCTCAATTATATTTTATAGTGATATTAAACAACTAAAAAAATACAAATCTAGTGCTACAAAAATGCATTTAAAATTTACATAAGTAATTCAATATTGCGCTTACTATTTTCATGGTGATTAAAATCATAAAAAACCTGAAAACTTTTAGTTCTAATTTTTTTTTTGACTGCTTTTTGCTTATATAAATATAATATTTTAAGACTTAATATTTACTTAATAAGAGTAAAATAGCCAATTCTGCAAGCAAATCTGAGGAGGCGAACCTAGCGTGTTTGCTTGTACTAGATCTTAGGAACCTAAACCTAAAAGGTCTATAGATATGTCTTATGTTTTGATTTGTAGGTACTAATTACTTGGTTCCTTCAGATATTTATTTGTGTTGTTTTCTTGTAAGCAAAAACTCGATTTTTGCACTTGCGCCGTTCCAAAAACGCATGCTCTGTCCTGCTCCTATGAACGCAAAATCCTATTCCTATCCTTTTACAAAATGGCGCGCAAATGGCGCTCTCATAAGGCGTTTTACGTTTTTTTTATCCTGAAGTACCTAGTATTTTTTTTTGCGTGTTAGTTGCTGTGATTATTCAGTCTTTCGTGAATTTTTTTTTTGCTGTACACTAATTGTTCACTTCTTCTTTTGACTGATTTAATTTTTAACTGTTGACGTAATTTTTAACGGGAATTCATCTACACTCAGAGATTTTAACAAACCAGTGTGCGCTGGAGACCGTTCTTAGTGCATGTATTGGAATCCCTTGAGAACCTATCTCTAGGTAGAAATTGCTAGCCGATCCCCAGAACTCTATTCCGTAAATAACTATTTAATTTACTAAAAACTATCGTAGTATGATGAATTAATTACGAATGTAAGCGGGTTAACTACGAGCCTTATTTGTGTTGGAAGAACACCAACGTTCCATCCATACCAACCATTATAAATTCCTCCATAAATACATTAACGATTAGTGTTAATGAAAATAATTATTAACTAGGCTTTTTGCTCAGTAAACGAATTAACAAAATATTGTTTAGCTTCATCGGAATAGTCGGATTTTTCAAAAATAGGCGGCAAAAAACAGGTCTACCGAAGAAGCAATTGCTTTCGTTCAGAAATATGGTGGCCTGTAACCTGTATCAACCCCAACGCTCTTTGCTTCTTTTTTTCATAAATCCATGCCTGTGTGTCTACCAGATCTGATTAAACAGCAATTTACGACTTACAACTGCCTTACAATATGAAACTATCGAGCGCATCAGGCAATAATGAAATCAATAATAATTTGTTTGTATGTAGTGGGGAATCGTATCACTTTATTTCCGAACGTAAAAACAAACGTCAGATTACGCAATGACAAATTCGTTGTGTATGTTCTCGATTGCGAACGTAATAGGTACAGCAGCGGTGCCAGAACGTCCCAAAAGGGACGATTTTCGTCCTTTTAGACGCCGCATCGTCCCTTCGATGTCCGTTCTCAAATTCCGTCCCTTTTCCGTCCCTTTTCAAATAGCCAGCCACAATAACATTTCAAAAAATAATGGGTGAAACGAAACGGACGACGACGCGTGAATGCGACAACTTCTGACCGCTTCTGGTAAGTGTATTTATTTCCTTTTGGCTTCGATCAAAAATAAGGAGTTCGCGGCCTCCCCCGTAGATACCTAGAGCCTTACAAAAATGTCACTCAAAATTGGGTTCGTTTTGTTTTGACGCAGACAGTTTGCGCAGAGCCTGACAAGTTTTTTCCATACGGAACAAGAGATTGGTGGAGTCGAATTCATTTTATTTTATTTTGTAAGTAGGTAGGTACCTACCTGAGAATTATATACCTACCTACTCAGTTTATTTTCTATAAGGATTAATTAACAGAATTCAGGTAAAGATAACGAATCATTTATTGATGAAACTATAAATTGGTGTCTCAACAGCAGTAGGTATTTATACAAAAGGGTCATTTCAGACATACAATAATTTAAACTTACAATACAATTTCAGGCAGGCACTCTAGATTAAAAAGAACTGGTTCCTGTCTGCGGCTTTGCACGAGTTTTTTTTACGGGTCAAAAAATAAACGTTTTGTAAATTCATACTTCTGGTAGGTAGGTAAGTAGGTACCTAGTCTTTCTTTTATTAGAGAGTCTACGCAAATGAAATTTTAGGGCGGGCCAACTAGTTATTTTAAAAATCAACTAGTAATATTAAACTTATTTTTATGAAAAATATATTAATATATACTATAAATGAAAAAAAATTTTTGGAAGAAATAGCCTCTCCATTTATCAATTTAGAACAAAATTAATATTTTAACATAGGCAAACCAAACAACAATATTTTATGCTGATTTCACAAGTATATGACTCACATCTCAATATACGGGTAAAAAATATATTTAAACTTACTGAAAATAAGAAATTCCATCCTTTTTCAGCACTTTGGGCGAGTGATTCTTGCATTTTTTGTACGAGCACTTACCCATGCTTTTTGTCAGAACGCTAAAATGACACTAGTTGAAAAGCTTCCCTAACATGTCAAAATGTTTCTCTTTTGCTACTGAAGGTTTTGGGGTGCGCATTGTGAATCTAAGGGGGGCCGGCAAAGCCGGAAATTTTTGATCGAAGCCTTTTGGGTATATATTTTCATTAAAATCATAATTAATTAAGATTTTCTTTAACCGTCCTATTTGTTCAAAAATCGTCCTTTTTCCGACAGCGGATCGTCCGAAACTCGGTGAAGGCACTGGCAACACTGAGGTACAGTGTTTTAACAAACTTTTGGTCAAAAACTTCTTAAATTAAAAATAATATTGAATGAAACTAAGTGTAACGTAAAGTAATAATCATGTCTTATACCCTCATGCGTCATTTACGACGCACTGCCCTGTTATCTCAGCAAATTCGTATGGAATCGACCATGACGATCCCTACTCAGGAAGACTTCGTATTTCGGCCTCCAATTCCTCACTGGACGAAAATAATCAAGGAAGCTGAAAAGATAGTTGGCTATCCAACCTCTTTCATGAACCTCCGATGGCTTTTGAGCGACGAATTCGCTAATTTAGCTATGCATTTGCGCAAAGTTGTAAGTACCTCTTTTCCCTCCTGTTTTAAATTCAAGGCGTTTTCACTAAATACATATACTGCGATAAATAAGTAGAAAAACATTTGATTAGTACATGTATATCGCTCCTATATGTATGGTTATACGTATTTGTGATACAATAAATATTTTTATTATGCAACTGTTCCATGTGACTGCTAATTCAAGGTTAAAGCTGTAAAACAATGTTAAAATTAAGTTGCTGACCTCAGCATTGACAGAATCGGAAGTAGCTCGCAAGGTTGTTCACTTATTATGTTATAATGAAACAAAAATCATCCTTGTACCTGCTTACCTTATTAACTTTATTTATTTTTAGGTGGACAGCAATCATCCAATAGTAAAAACTGTCAAAACCCTACTCTACAATGAGCACAACAATCTACAGCCTTGGGGCTTGGTTATCCTTCTGTTATCTAAAGCATCTACACCTGACAAACTGACACTTTCTAACACAGTAGTCGAGAATCAGAGAATACTGGCAGAGCTGACCGAAATGATACGCACAGGTCACTATGTCCACAGAGGCTTGCTAAACATACCCAGGAGCGAGAGGGAAAATGACAGCAACACAGCATTATTCGCCAACAAGATAGCCATCCTCATCGGAGATTACTTACTCGTCACAGCCAATGGTATGCTAGCGCGACTGAAGAACCAAGACCTGTCATATCTTATATCAACAGCTCTGAGAGATTTGAGCGAGGGAGAGTTCTTTGGCCACCGTGATGCCCAGAACTTTCCATTACCAGGCAAGCCTTCTGCTGATAATGAAAGCTACAAAATCAGTGGTGATACTTTACCGTTAGAAGTGGTTAATACATTGGGTTCGCCCATTAGGGAGTGGACTTTACGGACTATGTATAATGGTGGATCATTGTTCGGGCGGGGTTGCCAGGGGGCAGTATTATTATCAGGTATGGGGTTAGAGGAGCAGGAAAATGCTTATAAGTTTGGTAGCCATCTTTTATTAGCATGGCAAGCATCGACCGAGCTGCAGAAAATCATATCAGATAATAGAGAAAGTTTCTCTTTAGTAAGTGCGCCTGTTTTATTTGCTTTACATGAGAATCCTGAACTGTATAGTGTGATAGAAAATGTTAATAATGTTATGGAAGTTGATATAGATGCTTTGAAAGAGGATATCTTAAAAACAGATGCAGTTGAACGGACAAAGTTGTTGTATTTGGAGCATGCAGACAAAGCCAGGTGCTATGTAGAGATGTTTGGGGAAAGTCAACCTATTGACACAATAAAGAGGTTGATAAAAACTATGTAACACCAAAATTTATTGAGAAAATGATCTCTACACACAGACAAAGGCTTGAGGCATCCATAGATCTATAAGCCCTAAAAATGTTCTGAACATTAGTGGTTCCACAATTTAAGAGAATTAGTGATATAGTTAGCGCTTTATAAAAGTACAAATACTTGTGTTTTAGTAAAATGTAAAACAAGCAATAAATCTAGGGCCAGCTTAGTTCTAATTTTTTTATTGCAGTTTTGTAAAATAAGTTTAAGCATTTTTAAGTTTTTGAGGGTAGTTTTTGAATTTAAAAACAACCACACCTCGCATTTTTATATAATTGTTATTTTACTGTATAGATGTGTTTAAATATATGATTGTTTCTTACTTGTTACCATTAGTTTTAAGAAATAAATGGTTGATTTTGTGATATTATCTCAATCTTTACAATATACTAAGTCGGCCCGGGACGCGCATGTCCCACGGAGCCACCGCGTTATATCTGTGGCATAGGTACTAATATATGTGGAGGAGAGCTATGACAAGCAATGTAGGTGTGCCTCTTTTGAAGTGAATCATCATCAGATGTATATGCACAGGAGTAATAATGACTTTTTGTTAAATAGAAAATTTATTACAAGGAAATACCACTTAAGTGATTACTAGAAATCGTTTACGTCATAGTTGCCGTCATGGTCACAAACAGGTAGATAGGTATTTTTTTGTGAAGCACAAAAATAATAACATCTAAAAAAAATCTAGAGTAGGTACCTTTTTATCACTTCTCAATATACTGAAGAGCTTCCTCATGGATAGTCTTCGCCATTTTCTGAATAGCATCCCTCGCGTCCTTTACAGGAAACGTGTCACTGTACTTCAGCGTCTCAGCCAGCTCATCATCAAGGAATATCGTCAGATACTCCATGGCCCTCGTACCCTTGACCGCGTAATACAACTGTTTAAACTCGATCTGCCTGTTCTCCAACTTCGCTTCAAGAATATGCCCGTAGATCTGCGGATACTCCCATAAAGCGATAATGACGGGCGCATTGACGACAGAATAAGAATATGGATGAGTAAAGAAGTCTTTTGTATCTAGATATAACTGCCAGAGTAAAGCTAAATGTCCCCCGAGTTTGTATGCGTTTTTCTCCATCTCCTCGCCGCGTTTTGCGAGCTTCATGGCGCCTAGGCAGCCCTTGGCCAGCAAGCTGCCAGATGTCAGCATTGTACGGAGGATCCATTCGTCTTTCCCTTGGCCGAGGAAGTCGTTGGTTCCCAACTTGTCGAGGGAGTATTCGTTCTCCCAGTCGTAATGTCTCTCGATCTCGTCGCATCCTGTTGGGATAAGCACATTGTAGGTAGGTGTAGGTACCTTCCTACCTAAGTAATGCATCACACGTCTGCTGGACTTGGACTGGAGGTGTCTAAGCTACATCGCTCGGTGTAATAGGTAGGAAAGGCGAAACTTAGCACCACCAATTTGCAGAAATGCACTTATGTGCCACCAAAATTAATTCACTTTTTTTTTCTCTTAGCGAAACAGAACGAAACTATTACTTGTAGAGGCGTAGGTACCCACCCAAACATAATTTTCATTTTTCACGTTGTGGTTATCGTCCTAGGGACATGAAGTAACGCCAAAGATTCAAATCAATCTTTGCTTCTAGCACCTCGCACTATACAACCCGTATCGTAAAATAGGTTTGAAGTAGGTAGGTAACATTTAAATCATGCTCTTTGTATGATTTAAATGTTACCTACCGACAAATCGGCGAACATACTACCTACAGTCGAACATAGAACCTTCTCGTTTTTCGAAGTCAGTTAAAATAGGTTAAGTTAAATCGTAGCGGCGCTTATTAGGGGAGGCCTACCTATGTCCAGCAGTGGACCAATGTAGCCTATATTAGTCCACTCGATGTTTTTTTTTTTTTTTAATACAAAAATCTTTAGTATTAATCAGGAACATTTTACAGGGTACAGATGTGGGCTGACTACCGCAAAAGTTATCAACTGTGTAGCGGAGTCAGCGCCCTCCTCCGCGAACAAAATAAATAAATATGTTGATGAAGTCGTAGCAAGCACTAGGTAGGTAGGTATCTATTCTTGCTGAACGCACTTCGTTTGAAGATTTGTTTTTTTATTCTTTAAACTAGACCGTTATATAAACACTCACCTTTAGGCTGAGTAGGTTATATAAACAGTCACCTTTAGGCTGAGTAGGCAGAGGGCTGTTGTCCTTCTCGTCCCGCTTGCCCAGGAAGTCCCCCTCCACCAAGTCCCGCAGCCCCGAGGAGATCAGCTCCGTCACCTCGTTGTTCCGAAGCCCTCCCAGGTGCAGCAGGCATTTGGCCAAGAGGTAGTCCCCTGAAGGCGAACAACTCGTGATGTCGTTTAACAATCTAATATTAGTGTGATAAAAATAAAACGCATTAACAAAATTTTAAATGCGAAACTTCGGATATTTGTTACTTCTTAACGCTAGAACTACTGAACGGATCGGGCTTAAATTTTGCAACCAATTGAAGAACTGAGACCGCACGGAGACGAATCAAATTTGAGTCGGGTTAAGAAGCAAGCATCACCGGTCATGGTAGTAGCTTCGGCACTACACGAGGGAACCCGACACATTTTACCTTAGATAAGTAGGTACTTACATAATAAGTACATACTATTAAATACATAGGGTGCGTGCGAACCTCATAACTCTCCTCCGTTGTTAGTCGGGTAAAAATTGTTCAGCATTTTTTCGTATGAGCAAATAACCAAAAATTGCAAAACATTGTCTACATTATTATAGGTAGGTAACCTAACCTATCATCCTAACTAATGTTATATCTACATGCGAAAGTGTGTTTGTTTCTCTATTTTTTATTTTTATTTGTCCTTCCTTCACGCCCGGCCCTAACAAAGCAACCAATCGATTTGATTTTTACCCGACTACCGACAGGGGAGGGTTATTGGTATAGAGTTAGTTGAAAGATGGAGTACCTAGGTAACAGGCTACCTTTTGTCCTGGTAAACATCAAATTCGCAATATTCCCGTAAATGTTACATCATTTACATGATATTTGTATTTTTATACGAAAATTCGTCCTTCCTTCTAACTACTGGACGGAAAAAAGACCTTAACCCCCTAGAAATGTGAAATTCGAATAACGCGGTTGAAACCGCGGAGAACAGCTAGTTATTAATAAATAAATAAATTACCCGTCAACAGCGAGATCTTATTCCCATACAGCAGATCCTTGAAGCTATCCCCCGCCTTCACCTTCTCTTGAAGGTTCACCACGGTCTTATGTATCATATGCCCTGTCCGCTTCATCTCCACGATCTCAGCCAGAGCCCTCTGCGAGTGCAGCACTCCTGAATCGTATTGGTTCGAGGTGAAGTGCCTGGTGTCAAACCCTGCGGCTTTAGAGACCAGCAGGATGGTCAGGCCTACGGATTGGAGGTTGCTTTTGGAACCGATCAGAAGGTTTTTGGCGGATTTCAGGAGAGGGTGGTTGGTGCCGACCTGAGGAGGAAAGGTTGCAAAAATGTTATCATAAGTAGATGCGTACCTAGGTGTTGAAATATTCTTAATGATTTGCGTTGATAAGTAAAGAGAGGAAGTGTGTCTACAGTAGGAGTTATGTTATTATAATGCAAAGATTTGAAATCTTTGATTATACCATGTTAGCATGCCCCCACAGTCTCTCGAGGCTGGACAGGGAATGCGCTGGTATCTATTCATCCCTAGCAAGACTCTTTTTGTTTCCATGCTAAGCCATTTTCGTTGTTTTCTATTTTAAAAAAGCACAGCGCTTCCGAGTAGGTACCGGTGAAATTACACGAGGCCTAAGGGGGCATCCATTCCTAATTACGTGAGACGTTTAGGGGGAGGGGGTCGAGCCAAATCTCACTTGGGGGAGAGGGTCTCGGCAAATAGGTATCAAGTAATTTTTCCCACTAAGTTAGTTCCTACTAAAGGTTGTTGGTTTCAGTTGGCGCGGGATTCAATTTTGGAAATCGTTTATCTTTTCCATTAGATTTATTCCATAAGAACGCCGAAAAATAATAAAACCTACAATACACCTAAAATTTCAATCTCGCTTCAACTTCATAAAAAATATAGATTTTCGAAGGAAAATAATGTAATAAAGATCTCACTGTTATAAATATATAAAGATCTGACTCTATGTAGATTTCTTAATTGTTTTGATGTAGGTAGCTATACCTACTAATTTAGTCATTAGGATTTTTTAATTCTATATTAGAGGATGGTAATGCGGTTGGCACCTTTCTTTCATTCATTTTACATTAAATTACGTGTTTTGAAAAATCTCACGTGAGATTAAGGGAGGGGGTCTAGCAAAATCTCACGACATCTCACAAAAGGGGGGGGGGGTTGATAAATCGCCAAAATCACCTCGCGTAATTTAAGGATGCCCCTAATGGTTCACATCACGGGCGTGTCGCGTCGGGCAGGCTTAACATTATTGCTGGGGCCTGCACGTGAATAGGTATCTTATCTACTTAAAGAACCTACTACTTGTTTGATCATTTAGTAGCAAAATCTAACCAGCTTCCTGAGATGAATGGCAGTGTTAGCGATCTCATCATTGAACAGCCAGCGAAGGTTGAGGAACGAGGTGGGGTAGCCGACGAGCTGCTCGGCCTCCGAGACCACGTCCCGCCAGTCCAGCTCCGGACGGTCCAGCCCCACCGAGTTCCAGCTCGATTGGCGAGACCTGGAGATGAAGATGCACGGAAATGCAAGATGGGTTGACGATATCATCCAAGGTCGCAAAGCATGCATGGAATTTTGAAAGGAGGCAGTGGGTAATAAATACCAGGCTTGTTTGATGATGCCTTCAAAATGTATGAACTCGACAAGGATTTATTTCGCGCACTGGCTCTTATTTCTTTGAAAAGTCTTTACTTATAGGATGGATTTCCCATAGAGATGTCATTTTTGTAGGTATTTAAAAGAGGATGACGCCATTGGCAAGCAATAAGGTTTGGTTAGCCGTATGGTGCGGCTTAGAATTGCATCACCCCAACTCTTCCCGTTGGTATCGCAAGAGGCGACTAAGGGATGTAGGTACACTGGGGGGGCGGGCTGCAGCGCCTCTTGCAGAATAGATCAACCACCGAACTGCGATCCCCGAGCACAGCGTGGAGGATTATGGGCATTACCACCCATGAGATACAAGCCAATAAGGCGATTATCAGGGGGAGGCCTGCGTCCAGCAGTGGACCATTAGGCTGTTGAAGTAAGGTTAGGTTTCCTTGGTCTATCACGGAGACCACGTCCCGTTAAATCAGCTCTGGCCACTTCAGCCCCACCATACTCCAGCTGGATTGGCGAGACCTAGGGGTTGCAGGGTCTTTAAAAGATGGTGCCAGGAAAAGAAGGACTTCCTCCTCCCCCATTTTCTGTCAAGAGTGTAGGAAAACTTAAACGAATATAATTACCAAATTAAAAATAAAAGGAACATTATGAGTATGACATACGGATTACTTGAATCAATTATGGGGTCGGCAAAAGTGCTGGACGCTTTCCTCGCGTATAAGAGTGAACGGTAAACCAAAGACCTTTCCAAACTTTCAGATTTAAAAAGATGTATTAATCTTAGAGAAAACATTTTAATTTCGCAAATAATACACCAAAATAATAGATTTTGGAAGTATTTTGACAGTTCTGATGTTTTTGAACGAAACCGTTTTTTCAATGAAAATCTATGAAAATACCTAGGTCAAAAAAATTTTGGAAATCTCTGACCAAAAGTCGAAGAAAATCTAGAAAAAATTCTAGACATATTAACTCTATAATACCTACCTATGCATAGGAGTCAGCAATAGTTAGTTGTTCAACAAGTTGGCAAAACGATTTTTTGTTGAACGTGCCGATATTAAATCCGAGCTAGCGAAACAGTCTAGAGTAGAGTCATAAGCGTAGCGACTGGCTCTACAGTAGACTGCTGATCTAGCGAGGGATTTTAAAGGCACGAAACAAAAAATATTTGCCCTCGAGTAAAACATACCTACAACTTTTCAGCAGGACGAGCGAGAAAATATTTTGTAGGTCGTATGTTTGGTCAACAACCATGGAGGCCCAATGCGCTTTTCTAAAAATGCTGCGTATCACTGCAGTTGCCGATACGTAATTTTGTATTAGTCTCTATTGAGTCATCTGTGTAGTTTCTTAACAATTTCCTCTAAAATATTCGGGGCACGCTTGCCTGCTGTTATTTATTCCACTCTCATAAATTTGTTTATTATTATTATTATTTATTAAGTAGGTACCTACCTATAAAACATTTATCTGGTACGCTTACCACAAGCGTAAAGGTACCAGATAACTGACTAATTCTGCTTAGCTTGGGGCTAGATAATGCTGTGTGAATTGTCCAGCATTATTTATTTTGTATTAGTAGGTAGGTACCTACCTTTCTAGCCCAAAATTGTTGTCCAAAAGCTAGCAAAGACAAACAGTGCTCCGTATCACCGTATCACCACAATGGCATATCCCGGTAAATAGAGCAAAAGGCAAAGCCCTCGGATCTCATCTCGCGACATTTAAATGTGCGGGCGGCACGTTTGCCGGTTCCATTTGCATGAGATCGCGTCGATCGGCCATCTTGCTTTTTTTGGCGGGACGAGAATAAGCTCTGGGCACAACGAGACATTTGCGATTCGTATAAATATTCTGACACAAATAATATATTTGTTTGAGAAAACTAATATTAAACTGATTCTATTATAAAAAAATCGTTTGACGAACACGGTTCATAGTCTTGTATGTCGCTTTTCTGGGTTAGCAACCTAGGTACATTATTTATTTAAAACTACATTGTCAGACTCTTGTCGCTGACGAATTGAATGAAGAATCGAGTAGTACCTACCTAGGTATCACTACAAAATAACTAAAATCCTTAAATTGAATAAAGTTTTTATTGGGAATCTGGGTGATCGATCGTATGATCGATAACACAAAATAGATCTATCAGTTTCGTATATTTTGCGTTCACTTCACTGAGGTGGCTCACTCCGAAAACAGTGTTTCGCTATCTTAGATACGTAGATACACTATCTACTGGAACCACTTGAACGAAGTGTTCAAATAATAATCCTCTCGAAATAAATATTGCTTTCTTAAAACGCGTCTCAATCACTATCGATACAGCTTATCCGCGCAACGGTCTTTGAAAATATTCAAATTTGATATCAAAATATTACCACCTATAGTAAATATAGTCCATTCTTTTGACGTGCAAAGTTATATGAAATTCAGATTATCAACATAGTTATTTTGTCCCAATATCAAATTCAGGCAATAATCCACTCGTGCATATTCTCCCACTGTAACCACAGCCTAACTTATACTTTTTTTTCGGTAGCGGCTCCGCAAAGAAGTGCATTCAATTATTCCCGCTTTTATTCGAAGGTGCTCCGGAGTGATGACTATCATCTGACCGAATGTGTGGCTAATTGGGACGGACGGAACGTAAATACGGATTTGCAGTTTTATTTACTGTATATAGACCAAGGAAGGAGCATAAATACCTGAATCCTGTCGGAGGTCGGACGGAGCAGACGCGTGGATACAAAAACTTCACCCAGCTGAATTTTACCCACCTAAGCTAGAACGTATAATTTTTGTTTTGCTTATACAAGTAGGTGGGTACTTTAAGTAGGTATGTTCTAGATCTGAGAATAACACATTATTCTCGTCATTAAATATTTTCCACCTATATTCCTAGGGCTTAACCCCTTTGTATACAAAAAAAATCCAGGTTTTTGAATCGAGGTTTACATATTTCTTAACGCAGATACGCGTGCAAAGCCACGTCAATAGTAAAATGAAACTCGGTTGAGGGTATGATTGCTCATGTTTAAAGAGATTCGTCATAGAAATACTTCATAGTAAAAATAAATCGCTAATTGTTTTGCTAAACGGCTGGACCCTGTTCTATTTACCAATCAATTTTTTTAACCACTGAAGACCACTCGGACACGGACACTTACATTACACAGCATCAAAATCAAAAACACATTATTTCCATTATTACAATAAATGTACATAAACTTCGAATAGGTAAAATATTAAAATTAATCACCGACACTGAAATAAAATGATGCATTTGATTTCTGTCGCTTAGATATGTAGACTAAAATAAAGAAGCGACGAAGAAACCTTTAGCCCGCCGTGAGAACGTGCCTACCCTACGGTTTCATAAAGAGAAAACCCATAAAAACGTAAAACCACTCAATCAAATTAACGGGAGGTAACAATAGTTCAAAATAAAACTCAAATTCCTCCATATACCTAAATAAATTTATTGTTATAACGTGTTGGAGTACTTGCTGACGATGTCCCTATAGAAGGCGAAGACCAGGTCGCTCGCAGCCCGGCAGCGCTCCAGCGCTTCCGTGTACGCTGCCTCGCTGAAACTGCCTTCCGTGAAGCCTGCAATAGAGATGGGAGAAGTTCAAATGGAGTGCAGTGCAGGGTTAAATAGCGACCAGGGATTTTTTCTCTTAGCGGCTTTCAACGCGCTTTTTCGGGATAGACAGTACCTAGTCCATGTTCTTTCCCAGGATATAATCTTTCAATTTTGTGGAACAAATGTTATTCCCCGGATTTTTTTATGGGCCCATCTTGGAACCATTCTCTACACAATAAGTTGCAAGGAATCATCAAAAAGGTCCATAATTGACGGAGAACTCGTCGAGAGAGAACTCTTCGAACTTGCATAAAAAAGGTGCATACAGACGGACTTAGATCCGTCTCTTTTTAACTGACTTCAAAAAAGGAGGACGTTCTATGTTTGGCTTTATTTATGTATGTTCTACCGCGCTTTTAAGCTTGCCAAGGGCGCCATGGACAATCGGTATATGACGTTAAGTATATTTATGAGGGTGCTTTCCAGGTTTTGTAATAGGATTCTTGCAGTCTCACCAGAAACCAAATGCTTGTCCCGTCCATCGAACACGAAGTTCATGACAGCCCTCGCTTTGGCCAGCTCCTCCCCGCTCGGCTCCAGGATGACGTTTCCTTTGTCATCCAGCCCGCACGAGACGGCTGCGAAGGTGCTCTTCATCATAACGCCGGAGTTGAGCAGTGCCAGACAGCATGCGTTGATGCAGCAGGTCAGGAGCTGTGGAAGTGAAATAGACGTATAACAAAATATACTTCATTAAAAAACCTGGATATTTTTTGTTTACAAAGGGGTTAAAAACCCCAAGGAATATTGGTGGAATTTTTTTTACGACATTGGTATCATCGAAGCAAAGCACAGAAGGTCGAAACCATTTTTGGTTTTAAAAGCTTTCATTCATCATTTAATTGATCACATGTTCGTTTTCGAATTCAAATTTAAACATTTGTCGCTGCACATGTGAAATTATACGTTGTTGAAGTTTGTGTTTTGATTTTTAGTGATAACCTTAGTGTTACCTTGTTGTTTTCTGTTATTATTATCAGTTTTTTTTTTTAATTTTCATTCATAAATGTCTGTGTTGACATAAAATATCTTGGATTCTCAATCGGAGTACTTATAGCAACCCGCCCCGGCTGTAATTTACTATGTTCGGCTGTAGGTATGTAAGTACGAGTATGTTTAAGTTCGTCAATTATGGACCGATTTTCCAAATTCTTTCATTATTGTTTTATAGAGAATGATCCCGAGTTGGTTCCATGACAATTTTATTCCCGGAGGGTCATTGTTTGTCACGGCCCTCGGGCAAAACCTAAAAAACTGCGTAAAATTAAGGGTTACCATTAAAACGTAATTACCATTTTATTGCATCAAATACATGTGAGTGAGGTACATAGGTGTTGTATGTTAATATAGGAAACAATGTATTTCTACCGGTGCGCGGTGCGGCGGCGGCGACGGCGTGCAAAATTTTTGTACTATGTCAAATAAGAAATTTAAATATTTAATTTATTGTTTTTTAGTATTTGTTGTTATAGCGGCGACAAAAATCCTCTCTCAAAAGGCTCCGTAATAGGGTTCCATTTTTACCCTTTGGGTACGGAACCCTAAAAACACAGCCCAACATAGGACCTCTTTCTGAAGTCTGTAAAAAGGAGTATACATGTAAAGGGATTAAATCAACTTCATACTGACCCCACCATAGTCTTCCAACTCCTGGATTGTGACTGTGATGCCTGTTCGGGGATACAAGCTGGCGATGATAGCTGTCTCACATGACTGCTTGATGGCATGCTCTTTGTATCTGAAATGGAATATGGAATATTGCAGAAACTGTAATGAAAGTGGCCAATGGAAGCAGGTGGAGGAGGCTTGCCTTGCTTGGCTTGCATACCGAACTGAGAGACATTTACTATAAGTTTTTGTATTAAGGTACCCGTGCGAAACTCTAAGCTTTCATACAAATGTACTTTCAGATTAATTTGGAAACTAACTCCCCACTAAATTTCATGTACAGTCAGCTGCTCAGATATGTATACACTTCCAAATTTTCCCTTTCATTTTACTCGAAACTTATCATATAAAAGTCTACGCACACATTTTTCATACGAAGTAGTCATCATTCTTGTCAGAATACGATATACAAATTATCACAATGACTATACTCTTACTATTCAGTCAAATTTCAAAACATGGGAGTGTATACATATTTTCGCAGCTGACTGTACTTACAATCATTTAGAAAATAATGATTTATTTTTAAACTTAAAATTGCTGTGCCCTAGCAGGGTGCATATTTGAAATTACCTACTTGCTATTTATAATATTCCCTGTAATATACAACATGTTTGCAATAAAAAAAATTACTTTTGACAGTACAAATATTATAGCTGTTTCTGTCATTCTTCTGCAATAGGCTGCTCTAGCAAATGCTGGATGGTGCAAAGTGAAGACAGAGCCCTATGGCGCTTATGAAAGGAGGCCTATGTCTAGCAGTGGACTATTATTGTGGGCCACTGACGGTAGTTGTTTCTTCAATAAAAATATGGGTACCTATTGAGTTATTTAGTTGGGTATATTACACACAAAAGTAAGAGATAACCTGTCAGTAACTGCTTGTCGACCACTTTTAGTGCTGTAGATTACTTCTAGTGTGGCTTTTCCTGTGTTTTGCTTCTGCATCTGGATGTCGAGAGGACCATTTACGCTGACAAGCACGACTGTGTCGCCTGAAAGTAAGAGAGTACATTGTTCTTTTTGATCGGAAAAAACATTTTTTCGATGGAATTTACGAAGTTATTGCGTTAGTTTACGAAGAAGACTAAACTAAACTTATCAAAATTCCTCACCTTGTGATACAATAGCAGAACCATCTGATTTGTTTATGAAATTCAGTTCGCACTTCAGAGGTCTTAGCTTGAAATCTTCGGCGTCAAATTCAATGACCATTTTTGCGAAATATTTAGTTTTTACGAATTTACAAATTATTTGTTTACAAAACAACGACAATGTGGTGCTTTTTTTTTCTCGCTCTCCATCTGTCAACACCTTAGAGTATACCTAGAGATGGCATACCTACGAAAAAAACGTGTATACCTAAACTTACCTAGAAACTAAAATGGCTCCTTTCCGTAGTGCTGCCCTTTTGTACCTCGATATTTTTATCGAAACAAGTATTTTTGTGACGATATTTTAGCAGTTTCGTAGTGATTTTATTGTTTTCACCACGATTATGAAACAGAATTCTATAATCATATAGTCATAGAATGCTTTAATTAGAGATACAAAGTATGTGAATGCACGTACCCAACTATGGCTCGACCGCGCTCATGAGACGCAACCACTGAGAAGTTAAGAAAATGAGCTATTATAACAATGGTAATTTTTTCATGTATTTTCCGAGTCAAGACTCTTGCGTTTAGACACGTGCCAGACCTCCTTAGAATTAAAGATCAAAGTTCACCAAACCAGTTTATTGAACAGTCTGCAGTTAGCTCATTTGTTTCAATTGTAGGTAAATACTAGTTCTAATTTGTTTATACTATTTGATTCAAATTTTCTTTGTCAATAAACGTTGTGTTCATTTAAGAAAAAAAGGTACCTACTGAAATGAAACAACAAGCTACTTAATTGCAAAATATATTGTTTGTATGCAACAGTGATTTGTGAGATAGTATATTTATATTTGTATAACAATATGGGTATCTTTTTGTGATTTATATTATTATTATAATATAAATCACAAAAAGATAGACACCACATTTTATAAGCAATTCAACAAGTCTCATTCATTTATTATATTATATCACAAATTTAACACAGACTCCTACATTTTTAATTAAACAAGCAATGTAATCCGTCTTATTCATTTACAGTATAAATCAAAAATTTAACACAGACGCCACCTGTATTTTCGATTGTAGAAGCAATGCAACAGTCTCATTCATTTACACATTTGCAATATACCTACCTAATTCAAAAATTCAACTAATACTACACCTAAATTTTCAATTTTACAAGTACCTAATGTAATCAGTCTCATTCATTTACAGTATAAATCTCAAATTTACATTATTTCTATTAAAGTACTGGGTCGCGCTGGCACTAGTGGCTGAAACAAACATGAAGAATAAATTTATAATGCAACATTATTTGTCAGCCTACAATTATAGACTCTAGAAAGGTACTGAGTAGTTCAACTTTGAAAAAAAATCTAAAATCTTAAAGAAATTCTAAAAAAAAAGGTGACCGTGCCACATCGTTTACGAAATAACTTTATTTTGCATGGAAATAATTTGCTAAGGGAGGATTTATGGAAATGTACATTTTAGAGGGGATTTGAAGTATTTAATATTACTTTGGGTCAGATTTATTTACTTAAAACTTAATATTCATTAATATCAAAATTTAAGCCCTTTGGAAAAATAAAGGTAGTCAAGTTTGTTAATGCATATATGCATTACTTTGCAATAGAAGTTTGTGGGAGTAAGGTCAAGTAAAATACTTACTAAAAAGATTCGTGACGGTACGGCATCCTCTCGCAGTCTTGTTATTTAAAGTTCGATTGAAGTAAGTTTCTTCAAAATGAAGAGAACGAACGAAAATATCTTTCGTACCAAACTTCAAATTTTCTTCTCCAATTGAGTCCAGCCACTTTTTCTTTTACCGTAATTTTCGGGTAACCTAGAACGTAAAAAACCAGTTGAAAATTAATACACTACAATTTACACTTGAAAACATCGATACCTATGAAAAATGCCTTGAAGGACAACACTATCGCCAAACAAACAGTTTCATGTTTTCTTTAATTACACTTAAAACTTACAAAAATAAGCTACATTCGGTATGAATTTTATGTAAACTATTCCTATGAAAGCCAACACATAAGGTATTTATTGTATTATTTGGTAATTTAGCAAAATAAGAATACGTACCGGTGTAATGTTATGTTTGGACGATTTTCACTTGTTTTTAAGCCGCAACCTACCAAACTGCTGTTTGGCATCTTCCTATTAGCTTTCTTTCGCTTACTATATAAGTATTCACATGAAAAAGTCCCGAACTCAAATAATTTTAGCATTTTTACTGTAAATGCAACTCTCGTTGACAGTTTACATACCTGAAAGTTAAATGGCGAACCGGCCTCAATCATGCTTTGCTATGACGTCACGTTTCAATGTTGCCAAAAATAGGTTTCGCACATTATATTGATGTCTCTTTTTACATTGGTTATTGTAGGTAAGATAAAACGAGATAGCTATAAGTTTATGAGTACAATATCGATTTAGATCATATTTGTATAACCGAAAGTTCCTATAGAACAATACGCCGTCTCTATATACCTATACTCTAAGGTCAACACTGGCTAACTTGACTGACAGTGGCATGGCAATGATATGGCTGTCATGCTTGACTTGAATGTAATTTTTTTTCAAACGTTACTGTCACTTCCCCGTAAACAAAAACAAAGGTATCCCAGCCCAACTACAAATCGTCGCTCGATTTACATCTTACAATTTTCTCATCACTGAAAATCTCGAATTTGTTTTTTCCCACTAGGTTTGGTTCGATTGAACTCGATCGAAAAGTGTCGTTCGTATTCTGAAACTTTTCGGTTAGGTACTACGCACGGTACTACTATTGTTTGCTATCGTGGTCGCCAACTTTAGTACTATACTTATAAATCTGTGGTGGTCGCTCGCTGGCTGCGTGGTGCAATTTGGTGCATTATTTATTTCTGGTTGTTTTTGTTCGGGTGCTTTCTTGAGAGTCGATGCAGTGAAAAAACCTATCAAAATGAAGAATAGATTTAGTACCTACGATATCATGTGCATGGTCACAGAATTACAAAGGTAACAACAAATCTCGAATTTTTGGCATCGTAAACATTCAAATCATGTGCTTCACTGCAGCTGCAGCAGTGACTAATTTCCTTAAGTTCACTGCTTTAAAGTAAATGATAAAAAAGGAGGTCTAATACCTAGCAGTGGGTGGCATGGCTGGGACAATGATTAAAAAAATATGTTTTCAGGCTCATAGGCATGCGAGTGAACCAAGTCTATGACATAGACAGCCGTACATACGTGATCCGCCTCCAACAGTCTGAGGAGAAGGCCATACTCCTGCTGGAGTCAGGGAACAGATTCCATACCACTCAGTTTGAGTGGCCAAAGAATGTTGCTCCCTCGGGTTTCACTATGAAAGTAAGATATATGTCATGTTACGTTTGAAATTTACAAATACTATTAGTCTGTGTGTGCCACAGCAGGGCAAAGACGGTTTGAAACATGTACCTAAATAATAATAATAATTAAATAATTGCATCATGGAAAATAGGTAAACACAATTCCTCATAATAGATACTTAATTGAATTTTAAGAGGTTCAAAAAAGGATTTTAATGTCATTATACCTACTTGTTTGACCATAATCTCACCTGTTGGTAAGTGACAATGTATCATGGAGAAATAGAAAACACTTTAAGACATCTTGTCTTTTTTAGGTATTTTTGATAAATTAAAATAGGTCTACACTAAATTTTCTCCCATTCCAGCTGCGTAAACATCTTAAGAACAAGCGTCTAGAGAAGCTCTCACAGATTGGCATCGACAGGGTCATCGACCTACAGTTTGGCAGCGGAGAGGCGGCCTATCATATCATACTGGAGTTGTATGACAGAGGAAATATTATGCTGACTGACTGTGATTGGAGCATTCTGAATGTACTTAGGCCTCATTTAGAAGGTGATAAAGTAAAGTAAGTCATGCAACAGAATTTTCATGATGATGAGCTCTGTGGCGCGGTGGGCGAAGGTTCGCCTGCAACGCTGGAGGTTGCTAGTGCGATTCCCGCCTCGACACAAATGTTTTACGATCTGCAAATCGTAAAACATTTGTTGGTCAAAAATTTACGGATCAAAATCAGTGCTGACGAGACGAGATTGATACCCGAAAGACTGGTGAAAGAATACAATTATTGCTTTGTTTTAAATTAACCTATGCTGTCTCACGGCTGAGCGAGGTTTTCCCCCGAACTTTTCCATGACTCACTCTCGCCAGCTACGTTATATTGCTTATTAAAGAAAATAACAAATCATTTCAGATTTGCAGTAAAAGAGAAGTACCCGCTAGATCGCGCTAAGACAAGCTACGAAGCGCCGACAGAGGGCGCGCTCAGAGAGATCCTCGCTAACAGCAAACCGGGGGATAACCTGAAGAAGATCCTCAATCCTAACTTAGGTATACATACTTATTTTTAAGATATTATCATTGGCACTAAACATAGAGAGGCCTACATCCAGCTGTGGGTCAACAGGGGCTGATGCTGTTGATGATGATCATTTATGAGAAGGTCTTTTTTTCCCAGCACTATGATCCAATGGGCTAAGGTTAGATTATCATGCAGAGCTTGTCTATTTAATATTATTATTATTTTAATACACAGCTCTTAAGAGGCCTGCGGATGATGATTTGCCCATACAAACGTACTACCAAAATTATTTGTAATTCGAGCATATTTCCACTATATCATGTTGTTTTTTGTATTCGAATAGTATATATCTAGGTCCCTGGTTGGTTTTTTTCTTAATAATACACACCTATAATGAAATGTAAGCAAAAATATGCAAAATCGAATTTAACATATTTTTACGTCTAAAATGACATGTTTTCGTCCTATTTGTTTTGTATTAAAAACAACAATATCGTACGTTTTGTTTGTTTAGGAACATAGCTTATATTGTCTAGTTACAGAATAACAACACAATGTCGAAGATTCAACAAGTTTTCAGTCATCATTTTTGGTATTACGGAACGTAAAAATTCACGAATTGAAGTTGCGAGCAGCTGTCGCCGGATTGACCTGCGCTTTAAATGTTTGACAACATTGAGACCTTGAATTTGTTTTATTGTTGGATGCTAGTCTCGGAAGTTCGGTAGATTAAAATAAAACCGGCCAAGTGCGAGTCGGACTCGCGCACGAAGGTTTCCGTACCATTATATAGAATAACGGCAAAAAAATCACGTTTGTTGTATGGGAGCCCCCGTAAATATTTATTTTATTCTGGTTTTTAGTATTTGTTGTTATAGCGGCGACAAAAATACTTCATCTGTGAAAATTTCAACTGTCTAACTATCACGGTTCATGAGATACAGCCTGGTGACAGATGGACAGTGGAGTCTTAGTAATAGGGTCCCGTTTTACCCTTTGGGTACGGAACCCTAAAAACAGGGAATTGGTTATGATTCCCCCGTGTAGGTAAGATACCTTACATGCTAGAGATATTTTCTTGTTCTCGTGTATTGTTTATAGAGATCTAATCAGGAGAATAAAATTATCTCTAAATACGTGTCCGGAAGGATGAACCATCGCGCTAGCGCAATCTGCAGCGCCCGAAACAATAACTCGACAAGCCTTAATGTTTCGCGCACCTACGCTCCGAAATCCGAATACGCGATCAGCCGTCACTCAGAATGCGCACTAAAATAGCTCTTATCATCCCCAGAATACGGTTCATCAATAATAGACCACGTGCTCCAAGACAATGGCTTAGCTGGAAACATGAAGATATCCAAGGAGGCTGGTAAAGGGTTCTACATAGAACAGGACCTGGAGAGACTGATGACAGCTCTGAAGCAGGCTGAGAAGCTTCTAGATGATGCTAAAACGCAGGTGGCTAAGGTAAGCAAACTACTTTAGGAACAGTTGTTTGGTTTCAGTATAGCGCCATGTAGTTTGAATACACAACGTATCTAGTGGGGCAAGAAACGGGTTCTGAATTGAACAGGACCTGGGAGGGCTTGTAACAGCTCTGAAGCAGGCTGAGAGGCTGCTGGATGATGCTTAGAGACTTGTCTAATATCAAATATCATTAAAATCTCTGTCTTCCCTAGGGCTACATAGTCCAAAAGCGCGAAGAGCGCCCCAACCCTTCGGGTGGAGAGCCCGCCTTTCTCCTCAGCAACGTGGAGTTCCACCCCATGTGGTTCCGCCAGCTGCAGGGACAGCCCTACTTAGAGTACGAGACCTTCGACCGAGCCGTCGACGAATTCTTCTCGCAGGCGGAAGGACAGAAAATTGATCTTAAGGTAGGATATCTCTTTGTTATAATTATAACCTTACTGGCTTCTCCCCGCTGTTTCCCACGTACTTTACCGTGCCGTTTAGGTGTGAAAAGGTAACAGACAGACAGAGATATAGAGAAAGATTTTTTTTAGGTACAATAAAGGGTTTATTCAGAGAGACAGTATAACTTTCGCTTATATAATATTAGTATATATTGAGATATTAGCATGGAAGTGTTTTTCCACACCCTGGACGCACGACCAGATCTCCATACAATCGAACGGGCTTACTGGATTGAGAAATTTAACGGCTTTTGTGATATTCTACCGCTGTTGAGACATTCCACCGCTCTGGTACGCAGTTTAGCCCTGGTAGAAAACGCTTTACGTATTTTGTTTTATACAGAATCACTATACCTTTTAAAGTACTGGCGAATTGACGATGAAGAAAAACTACTACTAACTTATACCCACCCTTCTTTCCAGACAGTCCAAATAGAGCGTGAAGCGATGAAGAAGCTGCAGAACGTCCGCAAGGACCACGAGAAGCGCGTCCACTCGCTCAAAGAGGTGCAAGTCAAGGACAGGCGCGCCGCCGAGCTGATAGCTAGGAACGAGCCGCTTGTGGAGCAGTGCCGGATGGCGGTGCAGGCTGCTATAGCCAACCAGGTGACTCCTACACTGTTATGACAGCCTGGTACTATAGGACATTGAGGCAGGCTGGTGACTCCTACACCTAACGTACTCAAAAATAATACAAGCCCTGATCAGGCTCCAAACGCGTCTAGGATTTAATACAATAGCTAATTTTCTTCTCCAAAGATGTCCTGGGACGACATAAAACTGCTCGTCAAAACAGCGCAAGAAAACAACGACCCCATCGCCTCCTGCATCAAACACCTCAAGTTGAGCACCAACCATATAACTCTGCACCTGACGGATCCGTACGACCCTGATGATGATGATGATGGTGATGAGAGGCTGGAGCCAATGATGGTGGATATAGATCTATCGCTCACCGCTTTTGCTAATGCAAGAAGGTATTTATTTCATCCAAGTAGCCTGCTCCAAAATTTATTGAAACTATCATAGTAATGTTAGAACTATCATAGTAATGTTAGTGATATCTTCCGCTCATCTCGCCGCTGACTTCCAACGCTTCTGAGTCCAGTTATTCTCATCCCGGGGCGGACCTGGATAAGATTGGCGGAGTTAGAGGCCTATGCCCAGCAGGGGCTGAAGCCGGGTCGCGGATGATGATGATAATCATCATCATCCGTAATAGACAGATAGACAGGTTTGTTCAATGGAATCGTTTAAAGGTTATTTCAATCAGATGAAAACTGTGTTTAGGTCATCGATCAAAAATGTCCGGCTTTGCCGGCCCCCCTTAGATTCACAATGCGCACGCCACAACCTTCATTAGCAAAAGCGAAACATTTTGACATGTTAGGAAAGCTTTTCAACTAGTGTCATTTTAGCGTTCAGACAAAAAGCATGGGTAAGTGCTCGTACAAAAAATGCAAGAATCACTCGTCCAGTGCTGAAAAAGGATGGAATTTCTTATTTTCAGTAAGTTTATATATATTTCTTACCCGTATATTGAGATGTGAGTCATATACTTGTGAAATCAGCATAAAATATTGTTGTTTGGTTTGCCTATGTTAAAATATTAATTTTGTTCTAAATTGATAAATGGAGAGGCTATTTCTTCTAAATTTTTTTTTTCATTTTTAGTATGTTTTAATATATTTTTCATAAAAATAAGTTTAATATTACTAGTTGATGATTTTTAAAATAACTAGTTGGCCCGCCCTAAAATTTCATTTGCGTAGACTCTCTAATAAAAGAAAGACTAGGTTCTTACCTAGGTAGGTAAGAACCTAGTCTTTCTACCAGAAGTATGAATTTATAAAACGTTTATTTTTTGTCCCGTAAAAAAAACTCGTGCAAAGCCGCAGACAGGAACCAGATCTTTTTAATCTAGAGTGCCTGCCTGAAATTGTATTTTAAGTTTAAATTGTTGTATGTCTGAAATGACCCTTTTGTATAAATACCTACTGTTGAGACACCAATTTATAGTTTCATCAATAAATGATTCGTTATCTTTACCTGAATTCTGTTAATTAATCCTTATAGAAAATAAACTGAGTAGGTAGGTATATAATTCTCAGGAAGGTACCTACCTACTTACAAAATAAAATAAAATGAATTCGACTCCACCAATCTCTTGTTCCGTATGGAAAAAACTTGTCAGGCTCTGCGCAAACTGTCTGCGTCAAAACAAAACGTAGACAATTTTGATTGACATTTTTGTAAGGCTCTAGGAATCTACGGGGGAGGCCGCGAACTACTTATTTTTGATCGAAGGTTTAGGTGTTAAAAAGCTGATGTGTTAATTCCAGAGGCCTTACTTGGAAAACAAAAACCGTTATTTCTGTTTTGTTTTCGTGCCAAACCTACTCTTATTGCAACTGCAGATACATAGCATTTGCACTAATCAGAATTTCTATTTTCGTTTTTACGAGTACGGGCCCCGGTCTGGACCGACAGAATTACTTTCGGCTTTATAAATATCTATCTATGTAATGTATTAACACAACTTAACACAAACTCTGCTTAGCTTGGGGCTAGATAATGCTGTGTGAATTGTCCAGTATTATATATTTATTTATAATAATAGTATTGTTTAGTGTGTAATGTGTCTTACAATAAATGATCCTTTCTAGATACTACGACCAAAAGCGCGGCGCTGCCAAGAAACAGCAAAAAACGCTAGAATCAGCGGACAAAGCGCTAAAGAGCGCTGAGCGGAAGACGAAGCAGACGCTGAAGGAAGCCAACACTGTCAGCAATATTATCAAAGCGAGGAGAACCTACTGGTTCGAGAAGTTCTACTGGTTTATATCATCCGATAATTATTTGGTTCGTATATATTTTTTATTTTGTACCTACTGGCTCTTACCGGTAGTTTCGCAAGTGTTTGTTTAGTAAAAAAGTTCTATGCAATAACTTGCCATATCAAACTTTCGTGTTAGTTGTGTTATTACTAACATGTCCGAAAGCGAGTTACGATACCGTAAGAGTTCCTTTTGCATCTGGATGGAAGCAATCGGTAACATATTTGACCACACGTGGGCAAGATCATTATGTAACTGATGTACTCACGATGACT
The DNA here is from genome assembly GCA_947086465.1 of Eupithecia exiguata. Classification (NCBI taxonomy): domain Eukaryota; kingdom Metazoa; phylum Arthropoda; class Insecta; order Lepidoptera; family Geometridae; genus Eupithecia; species Eupithecia exiguata. Next base: position 11,227,270 of record OX352242.1, read on the forward strand.
TACCGCTCGGAATTGGCAGTTTTCATAAATTATATTTTTTTAATTAAATATGTAGTAAATAGTTATTATCACACAGAGTAGCATGTGAGGTTGGAAACCATATACCCAGCAGAGGGTTAAGTCGAGTTTCCGATAATAATGTTATGCAATCGCAGGTATCAAATACTTGTAATTTTCCACAGGTGATAGCCGGTCGCGACCAGCAACAGAACGAGCTGCTGGTGAAGCGCTACATGCGCGCGACAGACATCTACGTGCACGCAGAAGTGACCGGGGCTTCGTCAGTCGTCGTTAAAAATCCCGGGGGAGGACCCATACCACCTAAGACTCTTAATGAGGCTGGGCAAGCAGCGGTGGCTTACAGGTAATACGAGGTAGAAGATAAACCCCAACTGTGGTGTTATACCTCTTAAGACCGTGAATGACACACATGTCTCTGGTCGAGCCAGATATTGAACCTTCGAGCCAGATATTGGTCCTTCGAACCGGATATTTGTGCTTTGATCGATTGTTTATTTTAGTGGTTTATTAGCACTGTATTAGACATGATTATTATTATTCCATAGTGTTGCATGGGAGGCTAAAGTGGTGACGCGAGCGTGGTGGGTCAACGCCTCGCAAGTGTCCAAGTCGGCGCCTTCCGGAGAATACCTCGGGACTGGTTCCTTCATGATCCGAGGCAAGAAGAACTATCTGCTGACAGACCAGCTCAGCTTCGGGTTCAGCTTTATGTTCAGGGTAAGTGGAGAGGGGTGTGTGTCACCGTGGGATACACACGATACAGTCACATCACACTAATATTAGAAACGTGAAAGTTTGGATGGATGGATGTTTGTTATTTCTTCACGTTAAAACTACTGAACGGATCAGGCTGAAATTTTGCATAGATGTAGTTCTAAGCCTGGAATTGGCTACTTTTTATCCCATGAATCAGTTCCCATGGAATAGAAATGACTTTTAAACATTTACTTAGAAACTACGCGTGTGAAGCCGCGTTGAGTAACTAGTGGTATACTCTAAGAGAGTGGAGGGGGTGTAGTCACTTTATAATTTTACGTAAAATAATGAACAGTACCGTATCATAGTTTGACGAATTCATTACGGATGTAAGCGGGTTAACTACGAACCTTATTTGTGTTGGAAGAACGTTGGTGTTCTTCCAACACAAATAAGGTTCGTAGTTAACCCGCTTACATCCGTAATGAGTACCGTATCACTTACAACTTAACGCATCCAAACACGTAAATTTATAATTTTCCAAAGGTTGTCTATATTTTATGGATAGTTTTGGTAAAATCACAAATTTACTAAATGTGTACTATTTAAAATACTTCGGTTTCATGTATTCTTATCAGGTGCTGTAAATATATTTTTTGCTCTTTATCTAATCACTAGCTGTTCCCTGTGTGAGATTCTAATTTCACATTTCTAGGGGATTGTTCCCATAAAGCTCCCATGGGAGTTTGACGTTTTACCAGGACAAAAAGCCTATGTTACTCTCCATCCTATCAACTAACTCTATGCCCAAAATCAAGTCGATTGGTTGCTTAGTTAGGGCGTGAAGGAAGGACGAACAAACACACTTTCGTTTTTATAATATTAGTCACTTGGCGCGCGGAGCTCGGAGTGGCAACATCTCTGGTGGGACTCTGCCGTTGTTGCTTGGCGCTCTCAGTGTTGAGGTCGAGTATTGTGGTGTCCTGATGATGTCTCGTGGAGAGACGAAACTAGTTGACGTCTTGCTTTGATAGGTATTTTGTAGTTGCCGTCGTTTTCTTCTACAACGCGGACTTCATTTTGTTAGAACTTATCGGAGAAGGTTTTTTCGCGGAATTGTTACTAAATATTTTCATCCTTATATTTTTAATATTAGTGAGGATTAAGATTTATGTGCAATTTTGCACGTTTCAGCTAGAAGACAGCTGCATAGAACGGCACCGTGACGAGCGGAAGCCAGCTCTTATAGACGACGGCGCCTCTGACGTCACCTCCGGCGTAGAGCAGGACCAAGATCAGGAGATACCTGTCTCCGATGGGGATGATGGTGGGTTATAAAGTCTATTTCAACTAAAGTTGCTATTTTACATACATATGAAGAATTTGACAAAATATTTTAAATCTGAAATCTAGGAATGAGCCAAGGTTTTCGCAAATTGTTAGATTTTCGCTCTTGTGTTTGGAGCAGACGAAAAATTTAAAAATTCGTCCTTGAGGCGTTAATGGGATGTTGGACTGCGAAAGATGCTGGCAGACGCTGGACAGTGCTCTGTTGCGCTCATTAGGGGCATATGTCCAGCTGTGGGACTAGCATAATTACGCCCATTCTCACGAACTTATTTTGGCCGACAACAAAATACAAATCGATTCGAATTTCTTACGGTTTGTTGAAATTATTTATTATTTAAATGAATTATTGTTGAATTCAAACAATTCTAAATCGTAAGTTAACCCAACCAAATCTATCGTCATAGTTCAAAGAATTAGCAACCTTAAGTGGCAGTTGGCCGGCCATATCTCGCGAAGAAACGACAACCGCTGGGGTAAACGTGTTCTAGAGTGGAGACCGCGGCATGGCAAACGTAGTATAGGACGCCTTCCTGCTAGGTGGGATGACGATCTACAGAAGACTGCAGGCAAATACTGGATGCGGCAAGCTGAAGACAGGGCGCTGTGGCGCTCATTAGGGGAGGCCTATGTCCAGCTGTGGACTAATATGGGCTGATGATGATAATGAAATCGTAAGGAACCAACATCGTATTTTAATTTACTAACTTTGCGTTGATATTCACAGATTCGGAAGCGGACGAACCTTCTACACCAAAACTAGAAACAATATCAGAGGAATCGCCTGCACACAAAAATAAACAAAAAGAAACACCCGAAATAACAAAACATGATAAAGATACAAACATAGAACATGACACAAAAGATAATATAGACAATAAAGAATCCCAAATAGATGAAAATAAAGAAAAAGAAACGGATAGTGAGACAGAGACGCAAGATACACAGTATGAAGGGGAGAAAGAGTCAGATAGCTCTGACGGTGAATTCCCCGATACACATATAAAAGTGGACCATGGTACTGGAGAGGTTATTCTGCAGTCTAAGGCAAGGACTATATCGGAGGCGTCGGACAGAAGTGAGTATATACATACCTTCTTATTCTTTTTGACGACCTCTGTGGCGCGGTGGGCGAAGGCCTGCCTGCGACGCAAGAGGTTGCGGGTTCGATTCCCGCCTCGGGGCAAATGTGTGTGCGATCTGCAGACATTTGTTCAGGGTGTTCTGGTCGTTTAAAAAATATCTATCTATGTATTGTATTGTATTATGTATATCAGTTATCTAGTACCCATAACACAAGCTCTGCTTAGCTTGGGGCTAGATAATGCTGTGTGAATTGTCCAGCATTATTTATTAATTAATTTTATTCTGTTCTTCTTGATCGTATCGATGAAAGTGAGCATTCAAATTTGGACCTAAACTCTTAACATTGAGATACATTTTGTAGCTCTGATGCTAAACAGTCGCTGAGACCACACGGCTCTTGAGGGTGACCACGTACCGAAAGGTGCAGTGCAAAATCGGTTATTGTGGAAATCTGTATGGGAGGCCTATATCCAGCTGTGGACGTGATTCGAGTGATATAATGATTTTATGACAATTCACAGTATACTGGTAAGACGTGTCAGCAACGACCTGTAGAAGAATAAAACCGGCCAAGTGCGAGTCGGACTCGCGTTCGAAGGGTTCCGCACCATTATCTATAAAAACTGCAAAAAAACACGTTTTTTGTATAGGAGCTTTAAATATTCGATTTAATTTAACTATTTATTTTTAAAGTGAATGTGTAACTAAATGTTCTGTGAATATTTCAAGCATCTACCTGTTGCCGTTATCAATATCGAGCAAAAACTAACAAAAAAATCACGTTTGTTGTTTGGGAGCTCCCGTAAATTTTTCAATTTTTTAGTATTAGTGTTATAGCGGCAACTGAAATACATCATCTGTGAAAATTTCGACTGTCTAACTGTCACGGTTCATGTGATACAGCCTGGTGACAGACGGACAGCGGAGTATTAGTAATAGGGTCCGGTTTTGCCCTTTGGATACGGAACCCTAAAATGCTTCAGCTATTTTGTATTGTACAAAAAATACAATTATCTAACCAAAGAACGTGACAAAATCGGTTACCACTCAGCATTTAGTACAATTCAAAATATATTTTCAGGTGACGACAAACCCCTATCTTTCCCCTCCCTCCCCAAAAAGGGGGGTAAGCGGCCGCAAAAGAAGCCGGAACCTAAACAAGAGAAGAAAGAAATGCCCAAACGTGGGCAGAAAGGAAAGTTGAAAAAAATGAAAAACAAGTATGGAGATCAAGATGAAGAGGATCGGATGTTTGCTATGGAGGTGCTGCAGGTGGGGAAATACTCTTTTACATTTCTCTTGTTCATAGCTTCATTCTTGTCCAGGGTTGGCAAGTGTAAGAATAGCATAATTACTAGTATGTCTGATCGTCTGATTCAAGCAGACACATATAAACGCTGGATGCAAATAGCATCCTAAGCATAGGTGTACATTTTGTATGGTATTAATGTTGTGTTCTTGGTACCTGACTTATTTTTAAGTTTAATTTAATTTAAGTAATACTTCATATGGAACATGTCTGAAATAAAAATATATTATTATTATTATTATTATTATTATTATAGCGCGGCATGTAGCGGGCGTAAAACTCGAGCCCTTGCGATTAAAGATATTTTTCTTTTTAATTTTGACGACCTCTGTGTGGTGGGCGGAAGTCCGCCTGCGACGCAGGAGGTTGCGGGTTCGATTCCCGCCTCGGGACAAATATTTGTACGATCTGCAAGTATTTGTTCCGGGTGCTCTGGTCGTTTTCTATGTATACTAAAAAATATCTATTTATGTAATGTATTGTATCATGTAGTATATCAGTAATCTAATACCCATAGCACAAGCTCTGTTTAGTTTGGGGCTAGATGATGCTGCGTGAATTGTCCAGCGTTATTATTTTATTATATTATTAATATACATACCTATTATTATTATTTAATTTAAACTGTTATTTCCAGTCTGCGAAAGAAAAGAAAGAACCAAAGAAAGTACTATCTAAAAGCAAGTCGAAGCAGAAATCCGGCCCTAAGATACCTGCGCCCGCGCCGCTCATCCTGGAAGCAGACTCCGAGCCTGACGAGGAAGAGCATCTGGAGAATGCAGAGGTGAGAATTATACCCATAACGCAAACTTGCTTTGCTTGGGATGGAACTGGATGATGCTGTGTAAATTATCCAGCATTTTTAATTTACTATTATCTTTTGTCAGGTGGAACAAGCAGGGCCGGACGCTGACACAGAACTCCTGAACCAACTAACAGGGGCGCCGCTCACTGAGGACGAGCTGTTGTTCGCAGTGCCTGTCGTGGCGCCCTACGCCGCGCTACACAACTACAAGTAAGTACCTAGGAAGATTCACGACGCGCCTTATCAGTTGGGTACTACTGTAATCTCTGGATGTACTGAACCGATTTTAAAATATCTTTTACCAATAGAAAGTCACGTTATTTGTGAGTGTCATAGGGTATATATTAACCCGAAAAATGGGATCCATCAAAAGCACGGGCGAAGTCGCGGGCAACAGCTAGTGTACAACACCATCTAAGTAATGCATTGTATTAAGAATCCGGCGACAGCTGCTCGCAACTTCAATTCGTGAATTATTATGTTCCGTAATACCAAAAATGATGACTGAAAACTTTAGTATTTTCGACATTGTGTTGTTATTCTGTAACTACACAATACGTAAGTACGTAAGATATTGTTGTTTTTAATACAAAACAAATAGGACAAAAATAGGTCATTTTCGACGTAAAAATATTCAAAATTCGATTTTGCATATTTTTGCTTAAATTACATTATAGGTGTGTATTATTAAGAAAAAACAACCAGGGACCTAGATATAATATACTATTCGAATACAAAAAACAACATGATATGATGGAAATAAGCTCGAATTACAAATCATTTTGGTAGTACGCTTGTATGGGCAAATCATCATCCGCAAGCCCCTTAAGTATATCAGTCATCTAGTAGGTACTAACACAAGCTCTGTTAAGCTTGGGGCTAGATAATGCTGTGTGGATTGTCCAACATTATTTATTTATTGACCGGTGACATACAGGTTACTAAACCCTTTTCAGACACCAGTAACAAAGCAGGTTAACAACTCTATCAAGATCTATAAAGATAACCTTATGTATACCTACCATATTTACCTTTTGAACCTTGAGTGAAAAAGAAATGATCTATTAATTTATTTATCGATTATAATTTCAGATATAAAGTGAAGCTTACACCTGGCAACAGTAAGCGAGGCAAAGCAGCGAAGACCGCCGTCCAAGTGTTCCTACGAGACAAGGGCGCCTCCAACCGAGAGAAGGACTTGTTGAAGGCTGTTAAGGTACATCTCAGCTTAAAAATCATGAAACCTAGCTTGTTTTTATTGGTAGAAACATCTCAATAACCCATTAAGAGTTACCTACATACATATAAAAATCCGTCAACTTTAAGCAATGACTATGGAGTTTATCAAAATCAAAATCTCTTTATTTCTATTAATACAATAAATTTACACTTAAAAAGGCCAAATTTCCTAAAATTAAACACTGACACGGAAATAAAGTGTTATTTTTTATTTCTCTCGCTTCGGTGTGTAGACTAAAGTAAAGAAGCGGCGAAGAAACCTGTAGCCTTCCTTTGCCTGCATAAAGCCTGTTAGTTGTTATTTTCTGAGTTGGAGCAAAACCCGTCCCAAGCTTTTTTATCCTCCAGATAATCAGATCAGATATAGTAAGGATTTTTGCGCAGAAAGTTTTCTCAATCAAACTAATTTCAACAGATTAAAACAAACTACTCTTAGATGTTACTTAAGTTGAGTTATTAAGCAAGAGGTTGAGTTTTTCTACTGTTGTCCATGTTACAAGAAACTCGCCCTTTTTAACAAATCATCATCAGCCCGTATACGTCCACTGCTGGACATAAGCTTCCCCCATACGACGCCACAGAGAGCGGTCCTGAGCCGCCTCTATCCATCGACTCCCTGCGACCGCTGCGATGTCGTCGTTCCATCGTGTTTTCCTACCCTCCGTTTTCGTTTTGCATCGCGGCCGCCACTCGAAAACCTTTACACCCCAACGGTTATCAGTTCTCCGAGCTATATGACCTGCCTACTGCTACTTCAACTTACTAATTCTGAGAGCTATGTCGGTGACTTTGGTACTTCTACAGATTTCCACAAATACATACAACATATACATAAAATAATGTGTAAATATGCGTTAGTGGTTTGTTAACCTCCTGAGGTGGAGGGTATATACACAGCAGTCAGTGACAGCTCACTGAGATGATGATTATGATAATGAAAATATTTTTGTTATTTTTAAAAATATTTTTAATATCACAGAATCGTGTAAATTTTATGAACTTTCAGACCAAGAATATTATTTAATCACAAATTCACAATGATTCGCGGACATAGCAGTGGTTCTTTGGAAGCAGAAAGTATATGTACTAGTAACGCCATCTAGTTCGACACAAAGAACTAAACATAATAATTATCTTTCAGGAGGAGAACGTAGCGAGAAACTTCCCCGGAAAGGTGAAACTCTCCGCGCCACAGCTACATAAACATAAAAAGTAGATGCGTAAGTGTTCAAGTGATATTGTATTAGAAGTGTTGACCTCCATGGTCCCTTAATATATATTTATTAAAACTGTTAGTAACTATATTATTTTGTTCCGTGCTACATGATCACGTGTGAGGAAAACAAAAATCATAGTAAATATCCCGTTAGTGATCAAGGTTGTTTGTTTCCTGTTGGCGCGAGGTTCAATTTTAAGACTTAAGTAAAACAAGATCATAAACCATTCCTTACTAATGTGTGAAAAATCTGACTTGATCCACTGGTATTTTTGGAACATTCATTGAGATGAGAATAACCGATTTTTGGCTAAAAATCACACATATTCACAAATGTTCGCACCGAATCGAAGTTGGTTTTATCTTGAGTCATAGAAAATGCTTTACGATTTGCGGCAAATTACTTTTCCGCTAGATTTATTCCTTGTAGAACGATGAAATATTATAAGACCAGAAACAAACAACTTTAAGGTCGGTGTTCACCAAAAGATTATCAGACAATTAGCAGTTTTGTTCGCTAACTTCGATTACTTCTGGACGTATGAAAACTTCTGTCATATTTTTGTTCCGTTTGATATTATCACTGATATTTCATATTGTCGCAGAAGTTATAAAAAAGTGTTGTAATTATTTTGAAATTACCTACCCTGAAAGGTAGACAATGTTCTTTTTTGTAAATAACGCGGATGTATAATATTGTTTTAATAAATATTGTTTAATAATAGAGCTTGAATTTTATTCTCTTCCTTAGAAATATGAATGGTAGCCGACCAACTAGTTATATCTTTCCCAAAATCTTATTTTTCACTTCTCTTGCTCATAAAAGCGTAGCTAAGCGGGCGGAAAACTCAAGTATACGTCCTCGAAGTTATTTTTCTTTTAAATTTTTGTCTGAAATCATCAGCAGGTACAAGACGTTCATCCGCTTACATAAAGAATCGACTTATTGGTGTTCCATTTACAAAGAACATACAATTAATTTAGAAAATAGTAAAAATCACGTTTTTTTTTCACGCGAAAACGTAAGTCACAGCAATATTGCAGACGATGACGACGCAATGTCTGCAATATTGCTGTGACTTACGTTTACGCGTGGAAAAAAAACGTGATTTTTACTATTTTCTAAATGAATTGTTTGTTCTTATATTCAATAGAGAATTAGGAAAGTTACTCAAGAGTGTGAAAAATAAAAATACTAAATTAATTCTGATAAAAAATACTTTATTGCCGGAAAAAATGATGTAAGGTAACCTAAACGTAAGGTATGTAGATATTAATAAAAACAATCTTAAAACGAAACAAATCAGTCCATTTATTCTTTGAACTAAAACAAACTTTAACAAGCTACCTAACATTCCCAACAATAACTATGTTAGTGTACCTATGTATAGTTTTCATCGTCGACTTCTTCCTTGGAGAAAATAAGACACATCAGCACTAACATACGTAAAATTGAAGAGATGTGATCAGTCTTCGTAACAAAACTATCTCTAGACTAGAATATAAATGAGTTTGAGATCAATCTTCCTCATCGTCATCTTCTTCTTCTGGGAAGCCCTCCCCTTCGCCGGGGATCTCCGGCGGGGGCGGCGGGGGAAGGTGCGCGATGCGGTACGCCTAGGGATACAAACAACATATCAGATATATCCGTACGAATTATCTACGGACTACGCATTTGCTCCCCTTGGAGTCGAGTCCTAGGGACTCGAATAGCGTAGTCCGTGGGGTAACGAGGCTCTGCGGGTTTAAGCGACGTGTGACCCGAGCGCTGGTGAGCATCTACTGGAGCAGTATGCCATACAGCGGGGCAATGCAACCAGCGTTTTGGGCACGCTTCCAACTGTTATTGATATGGATCAGTTGAGCTACCCGCAGATTGAACGTAGTTTAATCGCAACCTAAACTATGTTTAGGTTGCGTGTTCATATCACGTCGGGGTCACCAATTTTGTGGCTTGGTTTGTAATAAAAGAGTTTGTTCACTTTATTGAGTCTATTCAATATTTAGATACACAAGTACACTAAATTATATTTACGATAGTCTTCTATCCTCTTTATTAGGATATGTGTTGTCTATAGGAGTAATATTAATTTTCTATAGGTAGTATACGGCCTAGTTGATTATTGAGTGCGCAGGTGAGTCCGTGTTTACTGTATAGTCGCCGCACGCACACAAGTGGAGTGTTGCAGTAAGCATTTCGTCTCACATATTGAAATAATTACATTTTGTGGATGGGCTGTACATTTTAAGAATAGTTTATTTCTACCCTTCACCACGATTCAGCCTTAGACTACAAACCTCCTCATCAGCAAATGTCGGGTCCGTCATCTCCATGACTTCCGGCCCGATGATGTACTCGTCCTGCGGTCTCGGTAGTTGAAGTGGACTGTAGTTAGGCATCTGGTATTTGAGGCCCCAACCTTGGTACATGCACTCTGACTTCCTGGATTAACATAATAGTATACTTTATTTTATGCGTCGGGGGGCATCAATGGAAGCGGTTAGCACAGGACCGTGGTGGGCTTACGCACTACAATACAAAAACCTTAGGTTACCAAATAAAGAAAGAATCGAGCCCAGAGACAAATGTGGACGCGTGTTGCTTGATCAAATGCTCTACCGAGACTGACTCGAACTCACTGCGAGAGCTGAGGCACTGAGGGGTGGAAAATGCAACGCAGAAGTCGCTGAGCAAATTCGCATACATTTTAGGAGTATAACAGCACCTTCATTATTGAAAACAGTTCCAATTTCAATCCAATTAAGTTTGTTACTAAATCCATTTTTAAAATAAGGATAGATCGCAACGCATCTCATATGATGTTAGGTCACGAAATAGCTCGCATGGAATCGCTGAGGATCTGAAGATGTAATCACAATACAAATGTACTCGACTCACTTCCCGTCAGTAGCATACGCCACCGCGCCGGGCCAGAGCGAGCTCCTCAGCACCACAATGGCTCTTTCCGGGGTCAGAGTGGAGCTGATGCGGGCTGTCCACGCGTTCAGACCTACAAGAATATTGTCCATTGTTATTAACAGTACCTAACTACCTTCTAATATTTATTAGAAGGTAGCTGGTAGGTAGATAAGCTTTCCTCGTGTATAAGTCGCGCAAATGTTTAGGGGGCATCCATTAATGACGCGAGGCGTTTAGGGAGGGGGGGGGGTCCAGCCACATCTCACCAAATATCACGTATTTTTTTCCAGGAATTTTAGCAGTTCCTACTAAAGGTTCTTGGTTTCGTGTTGGCGCGTGATTCAATTTTGGAAAAGAAAATCTTTAACCATTTGCGGCAAACTACTACAAACACAAATAAATTTGAGTCTCGCTTCAACGCGAACCGAACAATCTTAGTATTTTATTGTCAGAAGATTAACTATTTGGAGGGAATTCCACCTTCCTCCTCCAACGTAACTTTGATCCGCACATTCCTACTTGCTACGCTCCGCTATTGTAGGTTGCGCCGCCGTCACTAAGGACGCGTAGCGCGTAGCGTACCTTCGACCCTCGCGTCGTCTGAAAGCGGTGTGAACAGCGATGGGCCGCTCTCGGGCTCCACGTGCGGCGGGCCTTCGTCCTCGTCCTCCTCTTCTAGGCCTTCTTCCTGCATATTTTTTTTATTAATCGTTCGTTTCATGCTAAACCGCTCGCTAGTGGGTACAAAATGTTTATCATGAGGGTCTTCCAGTCCCAACGATGCACATGTTCACCAGACATTGTGCTATGTTGCTTTGCTATGCTGGGCATGTAGGTAGCTGATTGAAAGCTCGCATATCTGAGGTAATATTCATATAGATATTTTTTTAAAAGCTGGTGCGATCTCTTTTTAATTTTCCTATACTGGAGGCCTCGATTTGTGACGTCAAAGTGAATAACTGTATGAAAAAACAATAAATCGCGGCAGCTTTTAAAAATCTATCTTTAGGTACAAACTTGAATGCAAACTAAGCTCACAAGACTGAAAAAATAATCTTAACATAAAAAAATACATCTAAACTTAAGGCGCGTTTTTACTCTATGCATCTAAAGGCTCTCGTACACCTAAAAATTACCGCTGTAGAGTATCACAAAAATATGCATTTGAAAATGAGCTTTAACTTGTAACATTTAAACGCATTTTATATTGACGGCATCAGATGTCAAACAGCTCGCGGACCACTCGTTTGAAGCTTGTGGGAAGCTATTTTGTCACTGTAAAATGTCTCTAATGATGAACGAGTTTAAGCCCATACTTGTATGAACATCTTTGTGCTAGGTGGTAGCTATAACAACTCACCCCCATAATGTTAGGGTTCCACCAGATAGTCCTCCCCTGCGGCAGGATGTACCGTCCGTGGTGCACCCAGTACGTCAAGTTGTGGTCCAGCAGGTCCTTGAGCGTGTGCCCTTGGTAGAACGGATTCGGATTGAACTCAAGATCACCTGTGGAGAGTACACGTATCTCAGTTCAAAGATCTTTATTTTCTCATTTACAACAAATATGCTACTTACATGTGAAACTTAAACTAAGTCTATAATTATGTTATTTTTCGTCTTTCTAAATTTTGTTTAGTAGTGTTACATCCTCAAATATATATTTTTGCAATTTGGTGTTAAACACGCCAAACGTTCCAGCACCTTTAATGTCTTAAGGTAGCCTGTTATAGAACTGGGCCCCTTCAAAAGTAATAGTCTTTTTACCCTGTTGGGTTCTAATAGTAGGCAAACCAAGATGATCACCTCTTCGTCTAGTGTATTTACTGTGTAGTTGGCTTTTTTTGATGAATGAATGATGTATCTAACATTGTAATGGGCGAATGTATAAGAGATGTCCTTCCTATGTAGATAAAGCAACAGTGGCTGGCCCGACGGCGACGGATTTTATAAAAACCAACCCAACCAATGAGCGCTTTTCTAAGTTAGATACCTACCATCGTACGGCACGTTGTCTTCGACTGATTTATTTAAATAAGAAAGCAAACCGTATGAACCGTCAACGAGAACGGAGAACCGAAACCGCTATACTCGCACTGCCTCTGCTCAACGATGAGCAATAAGCACTAGTTCCGTGAGTACGACCTTCCTTACTCACCCATCCCCTCTTCCATGTCAATATCTTCCTCCTCTTCCCCCGAGCCGAAGGTGAAGAATCCTTGCGGAGAGATCGCCGTGCCGGCCACGATGCGCGCGATCTGAGCTCGCAGGTAGTTCTTCTCCGAACCCTCGAATGGGGGGAAGCTCTGAATCTGTAACGGAGTTTATTTATTCGTTTTTATTGAGGTTGACCACAGCTTTACAATTTCCATTAAAAAACTTAAAATATTTATAACAATAAGGCCAAAAAGGATAACACAGGTATTAAAAAAAGAAAAAACGGCACAGTAAGTCAAGAAAAGTTGAACAATATAAATTACCTATCTGAGAATAATAAGTAAAAAGTAGGTACCTAATAAACTGTTAAAATCTAGAGCTCGTTAGAGAACGCCGTTGTGATACTGTCGGACCTAACACCCTATCCATCAGCATCTGGTTAAAAAACAAAATGAAAACCAAGAAAGCTAATCAATCTACAATCATGCGTAGTAAAAACCTGCCCTTTATTTTTATACGACTGATTGATTTGGAAACTCAACTCTAGTAAGCTATAAAATCATCTCTCAAGAGGAAGGTCAGTTTCGGTTTGAGTTGGTTGTGAACGTTGCGTATTTTTTGAGTAATTATGGATTTATGTTCGCTTCGTTACGGTTTGGTCAATAATTCACAGCTGGGTAGGTACCTAGGTACTTCAGCGTCCAGGTCTCCGGTCATGCAGCGCACATTGAGCCTGGTGACGCGGATCTGGCTCGGGATCACGTCAGGCAGGCAGATCCACTGCTCCCAGGGTTGTTGCACCCCCAGTACACCTAGGACTGGCAATAACTGGTCTACCACGTACCTCAGCATCCAGGTCTCCGGTCATGCAGCGCACATTGAGCCTGGCGACGCGGATCTGGCTCGGGATCAGGTCAGGCAGGCAGATCCACTGCTCCCCAGGGTTGTTGCACACCCAGTACACCTGGGAATTTACAATACTGGTCTTTAGGTTATTATCTTGTTAATATCATGCTACATTGTTGGACACACAGTGAATTGTTCACTGTGTTTCCAACAAAGAACACACACACACACGTAAATAAGTTTCTATTTAAATTCCCGAAGGTGCTGAAGTTGGCGGTGTGCGGCAGGCACTTAGAAAGTTGTCCAAGGGCCCTGTCTCTTATAAAAATAATAATAATAAAATAACAGTAATGTGGGCAGGCAGCAAGATCGGGTTACCCAACGATTTAAATCTTTGGGTTACTTACCTTTTTATTGACTCCCTGCCCAGGCCTCTCCACAGGGATGGGCGCGGGCGGCGCCCACGTCGACACCGGCTCTGGAGGTAGCTTTGGAGGCACCAGCTCTTTGACCTTCTCCTCTCTGTGTTCACCAAGGTCTGGAAGAATATTGTCGTCTCTAAGGATGAGGTTTAAAGGATGCTGGACATGGCACCTGACAGGGCTGACAGCATGTGGTTTAATTATAATTAAACCACAAAATTCAGAATTAAACTACTTATAATTATAAGTAGTTTAATTCTGTTTTTTTTAAACGGAAACGGATCCTCACCCGCTGTGCGACTAAGGTGGACGTGCAGCGGGTGAGGATCCGCCTGAGAGGTTGCGGGTTCGATTTCCGCCTTGGGACAAATTTTTGAATTATATTATAGATATTTGCTGCGAGTGCCAAATAAATAGTTATTTGATATACCAGAGTGCAAAGTTGCTTTTTAATCGCGTGCTCAATTTTGATGACCGAGCAAGCGAAGGATTTCATTTTATTTTTGAATCACTCGCTGCGCTATTCAAAAGTTAGAACCTGAGTGTTAGCGAGGGAATCAAAAGAGCACGAGGTAAAAAATCTTTGCACTCGAGTGCAAAGATTTTTTATTGGTTGGATCGTCGAAAGTTGCTTTTTAATCGCGTGCTCAATTTTGATGACCGAGCAAGCGAAGGATTTCATTTTATTTTTGAATCACTCGCTGCGCTATTCAAAAGTTAGAACCTGAGTGTTAGCGAGGGAATCAAAAGAGCACGAGGTAAAAAATCTTTGCACTCGAGTGCAAGTTTTCAACCCACCTCAGCAAAGAAACAGTATTATTGCGCTTTCCGAGATGGGGGGATGAAAAATATATTATCTTACTATGTACTTACCTACCTTATGTATTTATTGTATTATGTACCGATCATTTATCAGATAAGTACCTACCCTTAACAAAAGCTCTGCTATAACCTTGGGGCTAGATAATGCTGTTTGGATTGGACATAGTTATTTTATTGTTAGACATCATCACCTAGGCCCGCAATAGAGGCCTTTTGCCCAGCTGTGGGCCGACAACCTGATAATTACCTTCCTCTTCCTTATGTTCTTCCATGCCATGAAGCTCGCCTTCATCCTCACCTTCGCCTGGCATGTCTTTCAGTTCAAATTCCTGGAATATCATTACGGCTCTCTTAATTACCGTGTACCTATAGTGATGTAGGTTTAAAAATTGTAGGCTTAGTGTGATAAGTGTAAGTAGTTTATGGTCGCGGCTGTAAGATAAATTTGCCCGGAGTGTCCCACTGCATGCATAAAAAATTCACGACTGCTTTCGCGCCCAGGCAGATCAGTATCTATTTTTGTGATGATTTGGAAGGGGGGGATTTAAGACCTTCTGTCTTTATCTATTCATATGATCTTACCAACAGACACAAAAAAGTGACACAACAAATTAATTTTTCGCTCCGGTCGCCGTTAACGCTCACAGGTATTCGGTGGGGTGTTACTTACCCGGATCCGCCTATCCAGTTCCTCAATAGTAAGATCAGTCTCCGCGACGTAGTAGTTTGCCTTGGTTCCGTATATCTTGCCGAAGAAGCGCACAGTGGACACGGACTCCTTGATGCTCAGCATAATCAGGGAGATGTAGACAGCGTAGCATTCGCTCTCCGGGAGGCCGTAGCCAGCCTGGACAATAGTATTTCATAACATAATTTATGGAAGATAAGAAGTATTCGACAACCGCTGCTGGGGTAAACGTGTTCATAAGTGGAGACCAACACATTATAGACACATTATTGTATAGATAAAGCATGACCCCCAGATGGTCGCAGATTGTGATATTTAAGACTGTGAACCGATGAAGGTAATCAAAGTATACGAATTAGGAATATTTGCAGTAGGTACCATTTAGCATGAATAATTCTAAATCGTACTTTTTCTGTATTTTTTTTTTAATTGTTGATTTCTCTAAAGTTTGTATAAGATTACTGTTAGGTAGGTACGTTCGATTCCAGAAATACCTAAGTAATAAATATCAAGTTATCTCAATCAAAAAATAATCTGCCACTATTAATTTCAAAATTACAGAAGAATTCCCTTAGTAGGTACAAATTAGGCAAGTTTACCTTACCTATCTATAGTTTAATGTTGTACAAAGATATTGGATGAGTGCAATGGGACCTTTAGGTATTATAGTACCTAGATATTACATTACATACATACGAACCAAGGGGTAAAAAAGTGCTTACCTACCCCGTCACACTGTCTGAAATCCTCTGAGACGTCATTCATCAGGTAACGGCTTATTGTACCTAGGTAGGTGATGATGAAGAATTTAGTTACCGTACGAAAGTAGGTATTGTGATCGATGAGGTCACTGACTCTGGGCTTGACGTTCTCCTCCTCCAGATCCAGCTCCTGTTCTTCCTCTCCCATCTCATCCTTGTTCTCATTCTTGCTGGACACCAGCTGAACATCAATACGAGTAATTTTATGTTAATGAGTTGGAATAGGTAGGTAGATAAAAGATAAAAATGTTTATTTCATCTTTATGTAACACATCAACATTTCTGGATATAAGTAGGTACAGATTTATTCTTAACATTAGTTGGACATGTTGTATTAAAAGTTGCACTTAATATTTTGTTTGCGCTTTTTCTTTTATTTATCTTCGTTTAACTTTTAACCGTCTTTTTTGTTCGTACATGTCCAGTCCATCCCAAGCTCGCCTGGAAGAGATCGCTCATAGCGATAAGGCCGCCTTTGTACATATTCTCGTAGCTTTTATTTCTGTAGTGTTTTCGGTGTTTGTGTGGTACAATAATGATTTTTTTACTATTGTATAGATAAAGCATGACCCCGAGATGGTCGCATGTTATTCCCAAGGGAGTATTTTAATTTATTTGTCCCGTAAAACTTAAAAAAGTGTAGGTACCTATATCATATAAGGAATTTAAGAAGTCGTACGTAGGTACAGACACATTGTGGGCACAGCTGTACCAAATCACATGTACTTACCTACAGCAGCGACTCTACCTTAGATAAAAGTAATAAAAAACTAGGCCTCTACTATAAAATGAAAAGTCTCGTCGCCGCTGCAGTCTCGTATTGCGTCGTCGTCGTATTAACCGAACTCAGGGCTCAGTAGGAGACGGATGTAAGTCTTGTACATTTCAACCAAGTGATCGGTTTCTATTCTTCTTTATAGCTATCTGTTCTGCGCTACGAATTTTATTCATTTGATGAGATTGTGGTCAGACGAAGGTCTTTGCAATATTAAAATAAATCTAAAGTACCTACTTATTCTGTGGTTTCCATCACCGCAGCTTATGATGCAAGTATGTAGGTACTCAAACTCACCCTAAACATTTCATCCACCTGCCTCACTAGCGTCAACTGCGGCGGAGCGAGGTAAACATCGTTCAGGAGATCGAAGTTCGGACGAAACTTCTCTTGTTTCACCTCCCAGGAGTATTGCTCGAAGTTGTCGACCACATCGGGAGGCTTTTGGGATATTATCTTCTGAACTAGGTCGACTAGGTGGTCGTACCTTGGGAGCATTACCGGAGAAAAGCATGTTACTGGTAGCGACATCTAGTTTGATAGAGGAAAACGTCTATTCTGTGAACTAGCTTCTATGGCCCGGCAAAGCTGACGGAGGTAGGTTCACGCTTAGAATGTTCACGAAAATAGAAAGGAACACAGAATGCATAATTCATTTGTATCGTTTCTTTTTTATATACTGTCTATTCATTTGTATCTTTTTATACTCTGTCTCTATTGTGCTTCTTTCGTTGGTGGTTTTAATTATGATAAATAAATAAATAATTAAGGTCCAATCTAGATAGGTTCGTTCCTACTCTTCCTACCTTCGGCTTCGGACGAAGTCGTATTTCCTCCGAGTCCTACGTGAAGAATGCTTTTTAGCTGAGGAAAAACTGAAGCTTACAGTGAGTCACCAGTGGCTGCACTTTGCTGCTTCAGGAAGTTTTTAGCAAGCACCAAGTCGTTGTTGAGCTCTGGCAGGACATTTTCTGCAGCTGCTATGATATCCGGCTCCAACAGGAATGTTTGGGACATTTTTCTTTTGTATTTTCATGCAACAAAAACGAAAATCAAGAAAAACCGGAGTTTGGGTTTCTGTTTATTTTCGGAAGAAATCAATGATTATACAACCCCAGAAATGTGACAACCGAAGAAAAGTAACAACCTCCTTCGCGACAAACTAATATAGGTAAACCATATGCGTCCAATACATGCATGAAGGGAATCTCTTTTTTCATTGAATAGGTACCTACATGTTGCTACCTACTTATTTTCAGTGTGTCAATATATCTTAGCTTAGCGGGCGGAAAATGCGTTTTTAAGGTCTAGGGTTGTAAAGTAATTATTCTTTTAAATTTTTGTTTGTACAAGACATTCGCCCTCTTGCATAAACACTCGACTTTTTGGTGTTCGATAAACAAAGAACCAACATTTTAATTGATTTTATTTTTGAAAATGGAAACTAAAGTGCCTTCTTGGTGATTGTTAGATTTTTATAGAATCATCCATTCTATCTTTTGACGGTAGGATGCGTAGGTATTTTGCGTTGCGTTGTTAAATAGAAAAGTTGGTATTGGCGCAAAATCTCTCGAATTTTCTTTATTGCATTTATTTTCTCGCAATCGAAGTGAAAAGTAGTGTTTCACACGGGCCAAAAAATCACCCATTAAAACTCGCTCTTGTCATCCTCCCTCGCCACGCTCGGGAGTATAAACAACCTCGTCTTTAATGGGGTGTTTTGGTCCCTAGTAAAACAATCTACTATTTCACTACTTGACTTGAACCTTAGAGTATACCTATACTCTAAGACTTGAACGCATTGTACGAAATTGACATCGAGTAACTGTCAAACAAAACCAAAATGTCAAAACCAGCTGTCTTCAGTCTTGTATAGAAAAACAATTGTTTGTTTTGTTTTGCTCAATGTATTTTCAGAAACACAAGTCAACTAAAATTAAATAACACTGCCGTTTACAGCATCTAAAGCCTTTCTTAGAAGTTTTAAAATGTTATACTTACACGCACAGTGAACCTAACCTCGGAATCACAGTAAAACAAAAACATAACCTTCAAAATGGCTACGAAATTCGATGCCGCTGCATACAATTTCCGTAAGAAATTCCCTTTCATAGGCAAGGACCTACTTCGCTGGTTCCCTGGCCACATGAACAGAGGTTTGAAACAGATGCAACGAAAACTGAATAGCGTGGACTGCGTCATCGAAGTTCACGACGCAAGGTTGCCCTTCTCAGGGCGCAATCCTATATTTACCAGCACCCTAACCGGTGCCAAGCCCCACATACTAGTTCTAAACAAGAAAGACTTGACAATACCGTCGCTAATACCTCGGATCAAAGACCAGCTGAAGGCTGAACAGGGGGTACACAACGTAGTGTTTACTAACAGTAAGGACCATCTTGACCATGGGCTTAAAATCCTGCCGCCGCTCATGGTAGACCTGATGAAGAACTCCAACCGTTTTAATCGAAGTGAAGAAGCAGACTTTAATGTTATGATCATTGGTGTGCCAAATGTAGGGAAATCTTCACTCATTAATATGCTGCGGTCTAAGAATACGAGAAAAAGTCATTCATTGCCTGTAGGAGCCATCGCTGGGGTCACACGGAGTCTGATGACAAAGATCAGGATCAACAATAATCCTACTATCTTCATGTTTGATACTCCTGGTAAGCATGCAGTTAGATGTACTTCAGTTTCAGTTCTCTGCTTGTACACTAGATCCTCTTCCAAAACAATGTTTTTTTAAAGAAAAAGATCTGAGCTTTTGTTGTTCAAGTATTGTATTTTCTCTTTTCAATTTCCAGGTATCCTAGAGCCGTCAGTATCTAATGTGGAGATGGGCCTGAAGCTCGCACTATGTGCGTCACTCCAAGACCACTTGGTGGGTGAGGAAGCCATAGCTGACTATCTGCTGTACTGGCTCAACAGCCACAGCAAGTTTGAATATGTGGCCTACATGGGCTTGAAGGAACCTTGTGATGATATTAATCGGGTGAGTTTTACTTTTTACCTCACTGCGCAAAATTGTCATAATGCAGTCTGGTTTTATTTCTTTAACCACTGCTATAGGTTGTCTGCTCACAGAACTATTTTGTTTTGGTCTTGGATCTTAATCAATTCAACTTCTTGACATGGCTCTGCTTGGAGTATGAAAGTTTGGTTGGATGTATGTTACTGCCTTCAAGCCAAAACCTTGGATCAGTCTAGAATAAAATTACGGCTTTTCTCCAGGAGAAAGGCAAACCCGCGGGCAGATGCGAGTGCCTTGTACGTTGTTGACAGACAACCACCGCACCAGCTAAACCTAAGCTATATTTTTAGGGTTCTGTACCCAAAGGGTAAAACGGGACCCTATTACTAAGACTCCACTGTCCGTCTGTCACCAGGTTTCTCATGAACCGTGTGAATAGTTAGAAAGCTGAAATTTTCATAGATGATGTATTTCTGTTGCCGCTATAACAACAAATACTAAAAAACAACAATAAAATACATATTTAAGGGGGCTTCCATACAGCACAAACGTGATTTTTGTTTTTATAGATAATGGTACGGAACCCTTCGTGCGCGAGTCTGACTCGCACTTGGCCGGTTTTATTATATTTTTCAACATTATTTACCTCGGAACATCAAAACGGCTAATTGCTAAAGCAAATTTGATAAATGAGGCATCAAAACACTCGTCAGGTTTTCCTTCGCTTTAGCTTTTTTCCATGGGCGAAAAAAAAAACTGTGATGTTTTTATTTTCGATTAATCACTTGTTATATAAACTGCTTACTATCATTTTCCCTTCATATCAGGTCCTTATCGCCGGAGCTGTGAAATACAACCGCATCAGAAGGACCCGCGACTTCGATGGCCGCGTCAGAGACGTGCCAGACCTCGTTGAAACATCCAAGCTCATGGTGAAGGCATTCCGGACTGGAGAGCTCGGGAAGATGATGCTGGATGTGGATCTGTTGGTAGAGAACAATCGGCAGGCTGTCTCAGCATAGGTTTTAGTTATGGGGCTCTGAACACAAGCCATCTCAGTCAGTCATATGTAAATAATGTATATAGTATACTTATAGTAAAACTAGTTTTAAGTTTGCAGTATTAGATGTTTAACTCAAACGGTTTTTTATGTTTCGTTCGTTTAGTAGGGTAAGAACCTAATAGTATATTACCCTGATCTGAGGTAAAAGGCCTTTACTCTCTCACAAAAATTCTTCGCTCTACTAGGTAGGTAAGTAAGATAAACATATAGTGCACCCACAGCGTATTTTTCCTCTATGAGTGCACCTGTGTTTACGCACAAACTTGTGCACTTTAATATATTCTGTGCACATGGCCCGTCTCCGTTGTGACTCGCCGCCGTGGTCGAAATTCGGGTAGAACGACACCACCAATACTAGGTAGCTTTTCTATTCGTCCTACTTATTTTTCAGCCTTATTAGGCTGAAAAATAGGACCTCATACTAAATAGTATAATACTACATAGACATATGAACCTCAATAAAAATTAGCAGTTGGCCTTCATTATAGCCTCTGTCAAAAATAAAACAAGATCAGTGTCAAAACACCATCAATATTGTCAAAAATATTGATTTTATTCTCTTTGTCAAAAACCCTCTAAAAAAACAAAAAAAAACAATTTACCTTTCTGCTAAAAAAAGCTGTGTTGCTGCAATAATATAGTAATAAAACAAAGAATATTGCAGCAGAGTAAGTAAATACAAACCTACTATGATATAATCAACAAGTACGTTAACTGCAAGGTTGGGCCAGTCTCGCCATCCAGATGAATCCACTGAAATACTTCGAGGAATACTTTGCCATCCGGGAGTACCGATGGCTGGTAGAATTGGCCAACGCTTGCTATCCAATCGCAACCATGTCTAAACTACACACCGTATAGAATGCTGGACAAGCAGCCAGGAAATGATTTTGGTAAACAGACCATGTACTTGATTGAAGATCTATATGCAAGTAGTTTACCGGCTATGCCATTCCAGAGGTCTGGCAATCATGCCTGGTGGTTATCGGATGGAGCTCGCGAAAGGAAGCGACGCAGAGGGAAGACGATGAAAGAAGCATTCTCTGTCGTGGTCGAGGAGCCTGCAACGAGTTCCAGCAGATCAGCCTTTCTGACGACGAAGACGTCCGGTTTAGCGAAACGCAGCAAAACATCGCCTGGCAACAAAAATAAATATGGTTCGAATCAGAGCACTTTGAGTATGATCAGCACTCCTTGGAGTACCGAGTCTTCCGTCACGACGAAACGGTCACAGGGCACCGAGTCGCTCCGATGGCGGGCGTTCTCTGGCTCAACGAGCACGTCCACCTCCCTGGATCCTCGGTCCACCTCGACCGTCGGCGGTTCGAGTAGCAACGGCTTGTCTGCCTTTCTTAGTAAAGGTTCAACGCAAACCTTAGATAAGGAACGCTCTGGGCATGTTAAGTTCGTGCACATTCAGGTGCCTGAACACGAAAGCCTACACTCTAACAACTCCTTATCCTCCGCATGGACTTTAGATGCTTTCGCCAGCGCCGAGCTATTCTCTGAGAGGGTGAAGGTCAATTATCCGTGGAGCCCTAGCACCGATGACCAGATCGACCTGAGCATCGACTATCCGAGTTCTTTAACTCTGATCTCTCAGAAATGTAGTTGGGACTCCATAAACGGAAGATACGCAATGAAGGACTACACCCCTATGAACAACACTCCTTACTCCGGAGATATCCACCCTAACCACGACTGGGTGCTGGTCAAAGAAAATGGAATAGCTTCGAGTTCGTAAAATGAAAAAAAAAAAGAAAAACGTTAAAATATTTTATTAACAACAAAAAATATTTGTATCTTTACATTCTCTATTATTTAAATATGAGGTATCGACAGGCGTTCGCTGATTTAAAATGTAGGTAAATAACATTTGGCTGATGCAAGTTTACGTGGCCTTGAAAAAACTACATACTTCATTTGCGCTTCAACATAACATTTCAATGGACGTAGGTAGATATTTATGACAACATTAAGAAATATCACTATCTAGGTACTTCGCAGTTTAACTAACACGATGGGTTGCATAAGTGGACGACCTTTTGAATAACATGGAATGTTCCAAAATGCTACTATGTCCCTTTAAACTTGTGCAAAAATGCTTTCAGCTTTGCCAAATATCGTATTAAATAAGTTGTTACTCTGTAATTATTCGAATAATATTGCACTCGTAACCTTTCGCGCCAATTCAAGGTTGTATAAATTAGAATTGCATTTATAATGAAGTCTTTAGACTCGGTTGGACAACAACCAAGTCTAAATACTTGAAAAGGGACCAGGGCCATACGCTCAAGGTTTCATTAATTTTATATTTATTTTTTATCGCCAGTCAGAGAACAACATAATACACATAAAAACGCTCTTATATTCGTAGTATTATATTTGCTTATATGCTAGAACTGGGTTAAAGTCTGCGAAACGCGATGTCTGGAAGGAATGGGCTGAGGGTTTTGCCCAGCAGTGAAGTGAAGGGCTAATATTATAATTAAGCATAAATAAATCTGATACCTACATATAAATAGCTGTTTCTGAATTAACGTCATTATCATAAGTCGGAAAGGCCATGAAGTAGTTTTTTGTGTTATCGACACTTTAAAAACAACGACTAAGAATCATTTGGAAAATTTACCCATTTTCTGTTTACCTCATTTGAAAATTTGCTGTTTCGAATAATCTAGTATCTATAGTCATTCGCGAAACAGTAGCGGACGAAAGTATCGCCAGACAGTAAAATACACGCTCGTTATAAATTAAATAAGGACACGCGACGGCGTGAGTAACGCGAGCGTTACCCGCGCCTGTGAAGGTGGACAATTCAAATTAGCCTTAGACTTCATATCTTATTCAATTGAATCGAAATCGTTTAAAATTCATTGAAATCAAATTCATTAGGGTACCTCGGATTGTGACCTTAAAACTAGCCTGCCATACAGGGCTGCAAGTAGGTAAGTTAATTTGATAGGATAAGTCTCGAAATTTCCTGCTATTAATCGAACATTTTTAGCCGACTTCGAACAATGGAGGAGGTTCTATGTTCAACTGTATATGTATGTATATTGTTTTTTTATGTGGGTCCGTCGATTTGCTTGTTTTTATGAACGGATTTGGATGATTCTTTTGCAGTTGTATAGGGGATGGTCACAAGGTGATCCCAAAAAAGTTAATTCTCGCGAGGGATTAGCTTTTATCCCGATCCCTCGCGAGCTACAAACTAAAAGGCGTTAGTCTTGATATACGAGTTATAGAAATAAAATCTAAATTCAGATTGTTTTTGATCTAATGCGTATATTATGGGCCACAGTCAGATTTATAAAAACTTGTTAAGAGACACGCTTTTGGGGGAGGCCTATGTCCAGCAGTGGACTGATATAGGCTGATGATGATGAAGAGACACGCGCTAGGCTAACATACTCTATGTTAGCAAAGTTCGGATTTGAGGCCAAAAGAATTCATTTTCCTTTCGAAAAACAAAATTTAATTGGTCCAATCTTAAAAAGATTGAAGTGAACAAAAAATCTAAGTGATCATGATCACTTTAACCATATACACATTGTGTATCATGGTGTAATACATTATGTACATGATTTTTATTTTATTTATTTCATTTCCTAGTTTTACTCATGTAATTTGAATTTGTGCCGTGTCCAAGAGTGCTATAAGGTTTAAACAAAAAAAAGCACTTTGATATAGTATATTTGTTGGCCCTCCTGTATCTCAGATTTATTTTCGAGACCTATCCTATCCAACCCAAAAGCAGCCCAGTTAAGATAAATCTAGAAACCTACACAATAAATCACTGTTTCGGTACATTAGCGATTCCGATAATGGATTTGTAGTACTTGGGCTCGTCCAGTGAGTCCACTAGGAAGGCTCCGAGGTCCCACTTGGAGATGGACCGTCCAGGGCCGTTCTCGGGGTTCACTGTGATGATTGTCTCGCGGCTCGGCTCGTCTGGAAGAGAATGTAGATACATGTACATTTTTACGATTCCACTATGACACAGTTTAGTTATAAGCGGTCACTAACGAGATCACTAGTCAGCAATTGCGCTTTATTATTTGAATTTTAAAACATTGAGTAAGGCACGTCTGCTCTAAACAACGGGGCCAATACGGTATGTCGGTGTCAATACGGTGTGAGTATGGTATATGAAAGTTTGGAAGCTTGTATTATTCAAATGTATACTTTTTTACGGTTTTGGGTGTATACAAGATAATGACATTGACGAGATATATTAATATTATTCTTAGTTTTGGATGGTCAACACCAAACAGTGTAGCAGTTACCCTTTCACGTATAATCAGAATAATCGTACCTATAGCCTTAACGTTCAAAGACACCTACGATTAGCTTAAGTAGGTGCCTTAGCTTAACCATCTGAGGTTAATAGGATAGTTTCCTACTTGCTAATGACATTTTATTGTTAAACTCAGCACAACTGAAATGCTGGAATGTGGCGCGAAATCATTGTAATAACCCTGACAAAAATCATGCAAAATCACTAGTGATTAAGTTTTACCACACTTGACTAATTAATCACACTAATTATTCCACTTCTTCGAACAAATATATTCACGTGCTAGCTGCAGCCCGCGGCTTCGACCGCGCTTTTTATAATAGAGTATTTGATTGGTGGTAATAGAATTTTCAAGATCGGTTCAGTAAATCCAGAGATTACCCCCTACAATACAACCTCACGAACTCACAAACTTTACCTCTTTATAAATAGTATAGATAACGTATTAGTATACGAAAATAAGGTTTTTACGCCAAAAGTACTGAACCGATCTGGCTGAAATTTTGCTTAGACGTGTTATTCAAAATCTAAACCAAAGGATTTGGAACTACACATAAGCTACTTCTCATCCATAAGTCAGTTCCCATGGGATGGAAATAACAACGCGTGCAGTAACCCGCGGCTCCGCGGCCAGAAACTAATCATCATCAGCCTAATTAGTCCACAGCTGGAAATAGGACTCCACTAATGAGCGCCATAGCGCCCTGTCTTCAGCTTGCCGCATCCAGCATCTGCCAGCAGTCTTTCGCAAATCGTCACCCTACCTGGTCGGAGGGCGTCCTACACTACGTTTGCAGAAACTAGTAATAAATCTAGTCTAGCTAGACCCAAAGTAAGCAAATATGTTTTGGGCTCGATTGTTTAAGTATCTACCTTTTTGAAAGGTTAACACGTAAAAAACAAAATAAACTAAAGTTGAAATACAAGACAATCAGAATATCTACCTATGTACCTGTTTCCACTCCGCTGCTGGAAACCCGATCTTAAGTCACGCATGCGTCATTAACTCATAGTCATAACATAATCTACGCAATCTGCAGGTATTTGTTCCGGGTGTTCTGGTCGTTTTCTATGTATAGGTAATAAAAAATATCTATCTATGTAATGTATTGTATTATGTAGGTACTTATACTAGTTATCTAGTACCCATAACACAAGCTCTGCTTAGCTTGGGGTTAGATAATGCTGTGTGAATTGTCCAGCAATATTTATTTTAATTAAATGATGATATTTAATTAAAATAAATATTGCTGGATTGCTGGACAAGGAATATTGTAGTGTTTCATAAAATTGCATGCGACTTCGCCGTTTTCTTACGAATGGTTTATGTAATTAAACAAGAAAATGCTAATGTAGAAATGTTTCAGTATTAAACTGCCCGGGTCCACTCTCTTGATTATTATTATGGGTCTATACTACGACGCCATTTAGTGAAAAGGACAGGCATCGGATTTCGCGTTCGTAAGAGCGGGACAGAGCAAGCAATTCAAGCCCAAAAATCAGGGTCAAGGGTTTTGTACTTTTGTACCATTATCTATAAAAACGGTAAAAAATCACGTTTGTTGTATGGGCCCCCCTTAACTATTAGTTTTATTTTAATTTAACTATATATTTTTAAAGTGAATATATAACTAAATACTCCGTGAATATTTCAAGCGTCTACCTGTTGCCGTTATCAATATCGAGCAAAAAAATCACGTTTGTTGTATGTTTTGTTATAGCGGCAACATAAATACATCATCTGTGAAAATTTCAACTGTCTAACTATCACGGTTTACGAGATACAGCCTGACAGACGGACAGCGGAGTCTTTAGTAATAGGGTCCCGTTTTTGCCCTTAGGGTACGGAATCTTAAAAACGATTTCATTTTTTTTTTTTAACAAATACTAAAAAACAGAATAATAAAATATATATTTAAGGGGGCTCCCATACAACAAACGTGATTTTTTTGCCGTTTTATAGATAATGGTACGGAACCCTTCGTGCGCGAGTCTGACTCGCACTTGGCCGGTTTTATTATAGATAATGGTATGGAACCCTTCGTGCGCGAGTCCGACTCGCACTTGGCCGGTTTTATTTTTAAACGATAGAGGATGTCCTGAAATTTACTTAAATTTCAAAGTTAAATATTCAGTAGTTTAGAAGATATGGACATCCGGCGGAGTTAATTTGAGGTTGTATAGGCCTGTGCATTAACGAAGGTAAAAGAAATCAATTCACTCACCAGCAATGTGAGGCGGGAACACAGCTATATAATTCAGAGGGCTCTCTTTTAAAGCCTCATACATCCTCTTATGGTCATCATTCAGGTCGTTGAACCTTGGAGGCACCTTCTCAGGAGCGTAGAAGAGGAATGCTGACAGACATACGGACACATTCTTGACATTCTTAGCCCTCATTGCTTCTAAAATATTCTTAGTCCCTTCAGACATGTCTGATGTTGCTTCCAGCGCATTTCTGGTGCCGAGAGCAATGACCACTCCGTCTGTGCCCTCTACAGCATTGTGGATGGAGTCGGGTTCAAGAGCATTGCCTTCAAAGATCTCAACCTTGTCTTTCAGGTGGTCTGGAACTTTGGAAGGATCTCGGACAAATGCTCGTACGGAGAGACCTGTACATACAAGATAAAATGATAAGCTATTTATTGCATCGTCATCAACCTATCTTTAGGTTCAAAGGGTAATCCATGTTTTTCTTGTAAGATCAGTGTCAAGGTCTGAGAGTAAACTACACTCAGGCAAAAGCTGTTTATATTAATAAAGAACATTAAAATGTTGGTTGCCTTTTTTAACAGCTGCCTCCACAGCACACAGTCCTGTCACACCAGTTGAACCAAAGATCACAATCTTCTTCATTTTCCGCAAATTTTCTTGGAACTGTAACAGATCAATGCTTCATAGGCAACTCACTGGAAGGAATACATATATATGACTTAAATAGTAAAAATCCGAACTGGTTTATCTGGTTCTTTATTTACCTTGAATTTATCGCAGATGAAAAACAAGTACCTACGTAACAAAGTACTTTTGCCGGTACTCTAAAATGTTTAGGTAAGTACTCTAAGAGATAGAGTGCACTGGATGATAATCTAATCGAGAGAACTCTCGAATTATTCAATGAAAACCGGCAATAGGGATCGGCCCGCAGCAAGAGCGAACTTATTTGTTTAGAAATCTTAGTACAGTATTTACCCTCTCACTCAATAGATATTTTTGAATATCAGACAATAGCTACACAGGTTACTTTTAAAATGATTTGAACGTCCAATTTACTTTCGTAATTAAACAAAATAAATTAAATTAATCTCTTACCGGTGCGTGCGTACGTACGTGTGTGATGCAACAAATTTGATAAATGATACTAATGTTGCCACTGTTGCCAGATAGAAGATTCATAAAGAAATAATCATGGTTGTAGTAGCAAAAAAACTTTAAAACGCTCTAAAAAAAAGTTGCACATTTTCGCTTGACAAATTAAGGCGTATAATAGTTTAGTTTCCCTCGTTTTCGTTTGTGCACCATATGCACTCACACTGTATATCAAAAAATGTGTCATTTTAATCCCTTTTTTTCACCAGAGCGTTACTCCGACGCGACGCGTCGCGCCTCGCGTTTAAGATCAATGGGGAATGTTTTAGTTGCCTATGTGGACATTTGATTTCTTTATAAATTCATTAAAACCAATACAAGTTTATGTAATGTAGAAATAGAAAAATAATCTTTTGAAAAAACAAATATACAGAATTTTAGACCATGAATGACTTCATAATATGATAGATTCAAGAAAAAATTAAAATGTCATAACAAACTTTCTAATGTTTTTTTCAGATTCCATCTGGCAGCACTGTGTAAACTCTTTGGTTGGGAAACACAACACCACTGAATGAAACGAAACGCAAATTACGCAAAATAACCTCAAAAATATCATGTGTAAACATTTGTTTGTTGTGTTGTGTCGCGGGATTTGTTTTATTACTGAATAGTTTTAACATAGTGTAGAATTATGGGGGACACAGAAGAATACTTTCCCCGTGGTGGAAAGAAACCCACAACATTATTCAAGCAAAGCGCCAACGTAAGTAATTCATACAAAAAACTCACATATTCATTACAAGTGTTCTAAAATACATATCATGGATTTTATAGTTTTTAGGGGCAGCAGAGAAAAGTGAAAAGAAAAAAAAGAAGTCAAACAAGAAGTCTGAGGGTGACGATGGATATTTATCAGATGAAGTCACCCAAGAAATAGATCAATCTACCAAAAACTGTGCTGTGGGGCTGAGTTACCAGGTTAGTGTCTGGAGGGCTGAAAATTATAAACTACTGCCCGTACCTTCACTGTACAATAAACCGTCTTTATGAATTATATAGACGAAATAATGTAGCTATGTACTTGTGTTATGTTATTATATTACACCAATCAATAGTTCTATGTATTTGGATCGCTTTATAATTCTTGTTAAAGCTTGGTACAGTAAGATACTGTATAATCACTTGATTAATCTCCTATTGAGAGATACTTCAAGATATATTCAATAAAAAACACCAAAAACTTGCTATGCCTCAACAAAAATACAGTGTGTCCCTGGATAAAGTGCAACCCCGAAAGGGGGTGAAACTAGATCAAAAATTATCGACAAAAAAATAGAAAAAAAAATTAAAAAAAAATTCGTATATACTTTATTGATGTATTAAAATTTTTATTACTCACTAATTATTCTATTTAATAAAAAAATTATTTCTTCCAAAGTAGTAGGTCTATTTTGTTAAAATAAAAACCATAATCATGTCAGATATGTGACGATGACGATAAAATAACAAATAACTCACAAACGAGTGGCTATCGTGACTTAAAGTTTAATTTTTGTATTAAAATTACATTTTTTATGCTGTTTTTTTCCAATAATCTCCAAAAATCTTAAAATTAAGCCTATAATACTACATATTTTTATGACTTTTTATTATTGTCTATCATAATAGCTTTTAAATAAAATAAAAACCTACGTTCTAACATAAAAAATGTGCTGGCTAGGAGCTTTTAAAGTTGACCACTGATTACAATATAAGTTAAAAAAGGGTCTCTACCTGAGTGGTGACGTAATCAGTGGTATTATAGGCTTAATTTTAAGATTTTTGGAGATTATTGGAAAAAAACAGCATAAAAAATGTAATTTTAATACAAAAATTAAACTTTAAGTCACGATAGCCACTCGTTTGTGAGTTATTTGTTATTTTATCGTCATCGTCACATATCTGACATGATTATGGTTTTTATTTTAACAAAATAGACCTACTACTTTGGAAGAAATAATTTTTTTATTAAATAGAGTAATTAGTGAGTAATAAAAATTTTAATACATCAATAAAGTATATACGAATTTTTTTTAAATTTTTTTTTCTATTTTTTTGTCGATAATTTTTGATCTAGTTTCACCCCCTTTCGGGGTTGCACTTTATCCAGGGACACACTGTATTTCAAAATGCCTGAAGTACTTTTCCAATGTTGTGCAATAGTCTAGATGGCTAAAAAAGCACAAAATGATTATTTCTTAACAGATAGGTAATTAATATGATTACATAATATATTTGTAATACACAGCAACAAACTAGGAGAAATAATCCCCATATTAAATGGCATCTATCTATGGCTTAAATTATTTTCAGACAATAAAAGAAGGTGTGCTTGTAATGGGGCGAGTGCGCTACGCCTTCGACACAAAGATGATAGTGATGCTGCCATGCAAGCTAATCGGCAATGTGATGGCGTGCCACATCAGTGAGCCCTACAACAAACTGCTAGAGGACTATGTTAATGATAAGGTCAGTACTGCATATCTTAGTAACTCAATTTAGAAATTTACTAAAATCTTACTATTCAGCTTTATCCATGCTCAATACTCTGTAGGGAGCATAGTTCCCACAATAAAAATTTGAATATATCAGTAGAGACTTGTGTGGTCTCTTAACACAAGTCTCTACTGTGATACTACTGTCTCTATTTAACTAAAGGATTATCATATGGTTTGATAAAGAATTATTTTTCTATTTATGTGAATGTGATTTTGTGTGATGCAATTTTTGTTCAAATTTAGCCTTCATTTGCGATGAGTTCGCACCTGGTTGACTTAAACTCACTTGTTTTAGACAACAAGGTGCAAACTCGTCGGTAGGCATGGCCTAAATATCTGCTATCTCACCTGACACAGTAATACCACATTAATTCATAAAACTAAATCATAAAAAAAATGTGAGTAGACTTTATGCAGAAGGGTTATTATAGAAAAACTATTGAGTGTATCTTTTCAAAATAAATTTATTTCAACTTTAAAATAACTAAACTATGTCAGAATGGGCTCTATTTTAGGTTTGCTTTATTCATATATTATTTATTTTCGCCCAAAGTTGACCCAAAATCAGTGTTGAAATGCATAAGTTACAAAGCTTGTAATATGTACTTTTTTATAGTTTTTGGGTTTATATTGATGATGACAAGGTAAATAGATATTTATCCTTAGGTTTGGCTGATCATCATCACACAACAGTGTAGTAGTTACCCTTCCATGTTTGTATGAAAATGAGCGACTTGTGTAACCTTTAGATGTGAAAACTAAGGTGTTGAAAACACATGGAAAAAGTTTGCATCCAAGTCCATCCAATTTCTGGTGCTTAAAATATTTCGGTTCTTCTTTCTGTTTATGAACGCGTAATGTTCTTTCAGGTAGAGAAAGTAAGAGAACTAGGAAACATGTTCAGACCTGGACAGTACATCGTGGTGAAAGTGCTGGAGCAGAAGGAGAAGTGTCTGATGCTGTCCACTATGCCGCAGCATGTCAATGGAGGGAAGGCGCTGGCTGATGTTGTTAAAGGTGACTACTAACCGCGGTCGCGGTCGCATCGTAAGAATCGCCCCTATAACTTAACCCGTGGATGTCGTAAGAGCCGAAAAAAACAGTGACACGGAAATAAAGTGATATTTTTGATTTCTGTCGCTTCGCTATGTAGACTAAGAAAGCCACAAAGAAAAAAGAAAAAAAAAAGAAGCCACAAAGAAACCTTTAGCCTGTTAGTTGTTATTTTTCGAGTTGGAGCGAAACCCGTCCCAAGCTGTTTTATCTTCTAAATAATCAGATGACAATTTGTTTGAATTTATTTACTGATAGATTTTGCAACTCACTTGGAGTTTTGTTGTAGAAGCGTATACATTGCCCTTTAAAAGATACATTAATCTTGTGAAGAATATATTACTTTGTGAAGCCTGGTTGTGGGCACAGCGAGTTTATGTTTATTTCTAGTGTTTATATTATGTATGTCGTTATTTTTAGGGAAACTTGATATTTTTATGAGTGTAAAACAAGTTTTCACAAATATATTGACAGGGGACTGTTATGATATTACTGTCATGATAATATTACATATATTTTGTATGGACACACTCTCGCTCAGCTCTCGCTATACCGACCGGCAACCGAGTGACGGTCGAGCAACGGACAATGAACGAGAAGTCGGCCGACACTCGGCTCGGACCCGGCACGGCCTAGCGTGAGTCACCTTTATGGTGGTTATGGGAACCTCCCCCCTCCCCTTTGTTTCGTGCTCAGCAGTTGCTGTATGAGGGCTGATATGTACTAAGCTAACGTTACTGACCTGCGCTAATGACGACCACTGTGGTGCAGTAGCCGAAGGTCTACTCAGATGTGGGTTCGAGTAGTTTGTCGTTCAAGGTAGCTAAACGTTGCGAGTTGAATCGTGAACCTGCACGTCTGTTTCCACCAGGGTTGTTGCACATATCAGCGTCAGCATCCGCATTGATCGATGCTGATTTTTAATGCTAATGTCGCGAGTCGAAGATCAGAAAAGTAGCCTGTGTCCGCCCCCAGGATACCATCTGCCTCCCGGCCAAATTTCATTGAGATCCATTCAGCCGTTTAGGTGTGAAAACGGGACAGACAAACAGAGTTATTTTCGAATTTATAATGATCGATTAGTATGGATATGAATGATCGCGGTGGTCCCATATCCGAGGTAAGCATTTGTCTCACAAGTTTTAAACGACTTCTTCTTTTCTCATACATGCCGCTAGTCGCATTAAACCTCCATGTTCATTTAAGCTGGTTGTTGGGTTCCGTACCCAAAGGGTAAAAACGGGACCCTATTACTAAGACTTCGCTGTCCGTCTGTCCGTGTGTCACCGCGCTGTATCTCATGAACCGTGATAGTTAGACAGTTGAAATTTTCACAGATGATATTTCTGTTGCCGCTATAACAACAAATACTAAAAAGCAGAATAAATTAGATGTTTAAGGGGGCTCCCATACAACAAACGTAATTTTTTGCCGTTTTTATAGATGGTACGGAACCCTTCGTGCGCGAGTCCGACTCGCACTTGGTCGGTTTTATTATTTCCTATCTAGCTACATAACTGATAATTTTCAGGAGCCCTTTTCCAAGCGGCGGTGGTATCTATAGAAGACCATGGCTTCGTGATGGATCTCGGAGTACCCAACACAACGACTTTCTTGCCTAAGAAAGATGTTAGTCCAGATATACACTTAGGTTTGTGGTTTTCTTTTCTGCTGTGAAATTGTACCTTTGAAGCCCAAAGTTCGTCAATAGCCCAGTTCTATTTGTTGCGTGGTGGTTTCAAATCATGGGTCTTCAACCTTTTTTGTGCACGGGCCAAAAATCTATTTTACATCGCCCGAAGGGCCGCGACCCGCAATGGGTACTCTATTATTAAAAAATTCAAAATTCAATAACTTTATTTCATTAGGATTACAAAATAAGCACTGTTTATATATAAAATTTGACTTGTCTAGTCAAATTTAGTAATAAATATTTATTAATTTAGTAATAAAACATAGTAATTATTAATAATTCGAAAATAGATTTAAGTGTAAATATTATTAGTTTGATCCACAAGTGAAAGAATCGTACTACCCCTAAAATAAAACAATCATATTTAAAAGAATTATGTCCTGGTCGCTAGGTTTATATAGCCGACTCCTTGTTTATTAATAAGCACCTAACAATCTCACAGACATAGGCATGGTGACGTGGTGCGCCGTGAAGTCGGTGACCGCGTCCGCCGCCAGCAGCGTAGTGACGGTGTCGGCGACTCTGGGCGCCGTGCAAGGAGCCCTGCTCAAGAAGAAACCGAAGGGGGCTTTTCTACCGGGCACCAGTGTGGAATTCACTGTAGACACGGTATGTTTATTTTATTATTCATTATTTTAAATAAAAATAAAATAAAATTCTTTTATTTCAGATATCTACGATACATATCGTGATATATGTATATCGTGATTTGTTAGTAACACAATAAATATTAGTAAGTACTAATATTCCATACTTAATATTATAAATCCGAAAGTAACTCTGTCTGTTACCTTTTCACGCCTAAACGGCTGAACGGATTTTAATGAAATTTGGCAGGGAGTGAATTTTTTTTTTTTTTAGCGGGTTGGCGCGAGATTTTTTTATTTTTTTTGGCTTGAATTTTTTTCAATCTATCAAATCATTTATTTGCCGAATACATTATTAAGGGAACATGTCAGATCTTGTAACTAGAGTGATGTCGAATGTATTCAACCCGCAAGCAGGTATGCAAATAATAAATGTTGGTGATATAACAAGTTATTTTAACTTCTTATCACCGACATTTTCAGTCAAGTATAAAAATGATCAAGAATAATTCAATCGAAAATAAATAGTGTTCACAATCAGATACTTAATTGGAAATCACGGTCAAACATACTAAACTATTGCACTTAAAATTAATATATTCATGAACACTATAGAAACATTTGTCGAGTAGCCATTCGTAATTTTTTTTTGTTTTGTTTCAATAAATTACCATTGAGCTCTTTAATAGGTTCTGGTAACTTATTATAGTTAATGATGCACATTCTGCGTTCCACAAGCAATAAATCTAGCTAAAAGTAATTTTTTCATTTTCTATCTTGGGCAAAGTTATTGGATGAGTGGAATAGCCAAGAACGAACGAACCCTAAGGGATGAAACGTTGATGTTCTACCAACACAAACAATAACATGATTCGTTGTTAACCCGCCTACATTCACATTGAATTCATCAATGTAAATAAATAATAGATGATAATAAATAAATAAGTTTTTATTTTCTCGTAAATTGAGCTCATGACTAAAAAATTGTCAAATGTTCACTATCACCACCCCTTTCTATAGTAACTTGCGGATAACGGGGTTGGTTCACTTCTACAAATAAGTTTATTCTAGTTTTGATAATATTTAAGTGTTACTGTTAGTTATCCCTTTTTTTATTAGCCTATTCCGTCCCACTGCTGGGCAAAGGCCTCCCCCAAATCTTTCCACTCCGTGCGATAGTTATCCCTAAGAAAATAAAATAAAATAATGACAACTTCCTCTTCACGAGTTTTGTCACTCTTAGTTTACGATTTGGTCATCCACTCACATCTCAAAAGACACCCTGTTTAAGTTTTTTCTTTTTACTATACTTATAAATTTGTTGCAGCCCTTAGAAAATGGCATTGAAGGATCGATATTCGGAGACACGACGTGCTACATCCAGAGACAACACGTAGACAAGATCAAAGGGAAGAAAGCTACTCTTGGACAAAAGGTTCTACTTTACTAAGCTTTACTTGACAGACGCGTCCATAGACGAAAGAAACTCTAGATAGAGCGTGCGGTGCTATTTGCACGGAGGTATTGATATATTGGTTTCAACCTTGACACCCCTGTCTGTAGGTTCTTTCATCAAAGGTAAAATCCATAAATGTGTCATTCTGAAACGCATTGTTCATCATCAGCCTCTGTTAGTCCCTGTCTTCAGCTTGACGCATCCAGCATCTGCCTGCAGTCTTTCGCAAGTCGTCATCCCACCTGATCGGAGGACGTCCTACACTACGTTTACCGATGGCCTCCACTCAAGAACACGCATTACCAAGAAATATTTATTTATTTAGAACTACCAACAGGGGATACACTCATAGACACAGTAAAAATCACATAAGGCAGCACCAGTTGTGACCCCCCAGTCACAGGTAGTTACAGCTAACACAAAAATATTAGCAAGAAGACTCATTGTTGTTGTGACGCAATAAAATAAATAAATAATAAAATTTAATCTTATCGGACAATTCGGCTCGCGGAGACATAGGAGTAAGTAAGTAAATATATGTAGACAATCCGCACAGGTTAACTATGGTTGCATGTCTCCCCCAGATCCGAGGCCGAGTCCTGTACGTGCTGCCCACTCGCAACACTCCATTCCTGACGATGAAGAGCATCTTTGACTCCACCTACCCTGACATGGCGGCCGAGCAGACGCTCAAAGACGGAGATATCGTCGAAGAAGCACAGGTAAATGCGCAGTTATAATGAATAATTTTTTTTTTTTTTTTCATTTATTTATGTACTAAAATTATCTTAAAGCTAACCTAAACCGTAATTCGGTTTGTCCGTAAGCCTCTTAGTCTCTATGATATACCTAATAAAAAGTACTAATAAAAAGTATGTAAATGAAATGAAATAATAAATAAATAAATAATACTGGACAATTCACACAGTATCATCTAGCCCCAAGCTAAGCAGAGCTTGTGTTATGGATACTAGATAACTGTATGTGTTATGCAGGTATTGAAAATCATCGGACGGTCAGTCCACTTCAAGCTGGGCCGCGGGAACCAAGGAGTGCTTAGCCTGAAGCGGATCCAGGTGGACGAGGAGTTGGCTGATGAGGAGGTGGTCGCGAAGTCTTATCCAATTGGTATGTACCCTTAGTGCTACTGAGACTCTGACAGACTTGCAGTGTTTGGAGAACTCGACGAACATGCATAAAAAAATACAGAGCTGAACATAGAACCTCCTCCTATTTTCGAAGTCGGTTTAAAAGGCTAATAAGGATGATATTGATTAAAAGTTCTACAACTCGTAACTAACACAAATGTATAATAAGCACAATGTAGTCGTTTGTTATTCCTCAATAAATAAATAAAAAAAAAAAAAAATAAAAACAAAAAAACCTGCAAAGGTAAAGAAAGTAGGCGAAGAGTTTTCAATAGGCTACTTGACTATATTGAAAATAAGTTCCAAAATGTTATCATCCTAGTCAGTGATAACGTAAAAAAGCGTATTTTGATGGCTTTCATTAAAAAATGTGTCTTATTTTAGGCAAAAATGAGAATTTATATTACATTTTTTTTTATGTTCGAGCACGTGATCGAAAACGCTCTGCCGTTGCTGATGACGTAACAACTTCCTCTTCAACTTTTTTACGGCGCCGCTTGCTTGCCTTTCGCCGCGACTCCGCCAGTGTCATACATAGAATAATGCTGCGCCAAAACGATAATCTCTGTCATGGCTACCGTGTTCCTAGCTATGACGTCATTCCGCCATACCACACCTAACAAGAAGAACTCATTGACACTGTAATCTGTAGATATGTGACGTCACTTGCGATTCAACCAAAGCGTTTTCGACCATGTGTAATTTTAATCCCGTTTTTTAACCTAAAAAAGGCATATTTTTAATAAAAACTACCTAACTACGCTTTGTTACGTTGTCACTGACTAGGATGATAACATTTTGGAACTTATTTTCAATGTAGTCAAGTAGCCTATTGTACCATTGTATATTGTAATTGATTCCAGGCAGCACGCACCGCGTCCGCGTGCTCTGCTACAACCTGTCCGACTACGTGTACTCGGTGACCGACCAGCCGCACATCGTGGACGAGCCCTACTTCAGCCTGCAGCAGCTGCAGCCCGGCCAGCTGGTGACGGCCACCGTCAGCGCGCTGGCGGACAGCCACGCCGAGCTGGCCGTCGGCAGGGTCAAAGGTAGGCAGGGTCTGATGTGCAGGGTAAACATCCAGTAACCTATCAGGGACGCAGCCGCAGTGCAGTACGTGAAACGTGCATGCTAGAGAATAGCACACAGTACAGCTCACTTCGCTTGCCTTGCTGGGTGAAGGTGGGCGGATCACTTAGCTCGCCGCACTGGCGCTGTATGTCAACACTCACAGCGTAGCTCTTCGCGCGCCACGCTGACCTGAAGTAGAATTGAATTTAAGTAGTGAGGGAGTTGGGCGCTCTGAGGTGACCTGTCGTAACACAGCGCGATTCTCTTCGCTCGCCATGGTGTGTGTAAAAATGGACGGGTCGCTTCGCTCGCTGCTACTCTGAGATGCGTAGTTCAGCGCGCTTACGATCTTTCTTATTGAAGTTTTCGTTTCGTAACCTCTACTTATCGATTTGAAAAGGGCAAAAGACTGTGTGACTGAGTCAAGAGATGGCAAGGCGATGAAAAATTTCGTAAGATTAACTAAATAGGTTTACGTGTACGATAGATTGAAATTCAACTTTTTTATGACCAGGAATACTTTAATTTGAAAAATTGACTTGTTAATTATTTTTAGTGGTATTTGGAATAGTTAAACTGTATTCGATATCTGTGGTGTTAACATTTTTAAGATTTGACATTATATTATAGTTATTGAGGCTTTTAATTTTGCACGCCTTGACGAGGCATGAATGCATTATCATTTAAAATATTTAAGATCTAATTATTGTACCTACCTTCATTCCTGCAAATAAACTATTTTTGATTAACTATTCAGATAAGCTGAAAGCTTGTTGTAACAGCCACAAATCTAATATATACATATTATATGATGTTAATTATTAATGTTTTTTTCTAAGGTTTTTATTTATTATACTCTGGGTAATTTCTAAGAAATTAATAAATCCCAAAAATTTACGATCCCGACGGGATTCGAACCCGCACCTTCCCCTTCAGCGCAGGGGTGCTCTTTTTCCAACTAAGCTACGTGATCTTATCTAGTCGGCCCGAAAATCTTTGGGAGTTCTTTCGGCACTTACGCCGTCAGCGCCACCTACAGAGGAAACAATGAAGTTATCCAATTCTGCTCAAAGACCAAATTTACATTTAGTTCTTTGACGAGAGGTTTTGCCGTTGCTTGATTCTAAGGTTTTTATTTATTATACTCTGGGTAATTTCTAAGAAATTAATAAATCCCAAAAATTTACGATCCCGACGGGATTCGAACCCGCACCTTCCCCTTCAGCGCAGGGGTGCTCTTTTTGTGGGGAAGGTGCGGGTTCGAATCCCGTCGGGATCGTAAATTTTTGGGATTTATTAATTTCTTAGAAATTACCCAGAGTATAATAAATAAAAACCTTAGAATCAAGCAACGGCAAAACCTCTCGTCAAAGAACTAAATGTAAATTTGGTCTTTGAGCAGAATTGGATAACTTCACCTTCCCCTTCAGCGCAGGGGTGCTCTTTTTGTGGGGAAGGTGCGGGTTCGAATCCCGTCGGGATCGTAAATTTTTGGGATTTATTAATTTCTTATTAATGTTTTGTTCAGGTTTCGTGCCACAAACACATTTGACGGAGACCGGGGTCTTCGTGGATCCTAAGAAGGCGCGCACTTCAAATATCACGCAGAAGAAATACAAGGTAAATCCTTACTCCAAATACGGAAATATTCCGTATTTTATAAAGAATTCTTTCTATATCTCATTTTTGATCGATTGATTTTGTACGTACGACGTAGTTTTGTATAGTTGTAATAAAGTATTTATGACAAGAAACGTTCAAAAGTTCAACAGTCTTCGTATAGTTTGTATCACAATCCATTTTCGTCCACAGGTGGGCCAAAAAGTCCAGGCCCGTGTCTTAGCAGTGGATACATCCAAGCAGCACCTCATCCTGACCTTAAAGCCGTCTCTCCTTGCGCCTGAGCTGGAGGCGCTTCAGAGCTACGAGAGCGCGC
Source organism: Eupithecia exiguata (assembly GCA_947086465.1). Taxonomy (NCBI): domain Eukaryota; kingdom Metazoa; phylum Arthropoda; class Insecta; order Lepidoptera; family Geometridae; genus Eupithecia; species Eupithecia exiguata. The sequence goes on from OX352242.1 coordinate 11,267,510, forward strand.
GCGTCGGCCACGCGTACACGGGAGTCATTCGGGTGAGTGCACTGTGCACGTATCCTAGCGCCCACGGTTGTGCACGCCCACTGTTGTAGAGCTAGAGGTGCACAAGCACATATATTTAGCCTGGCTCCTTTTCAATCTAGTTAAATCCCATTGCTGAACAATGGCTCTCCTTAATTATAATCTTAACCAAAAGACGTCCACTGCTGGTCACAGAAAGATATGAAATGAAAAAATTTCATAATAAATAAAATTCCTTTATTTCGGACTAAACTGATCCATAATTTATTTATTAGTAAGTTTGCGTCCTACCCAAACATCTAAACATCGAAACTCTCGTGTTTATAATATTAGTGTGAAGTGTGATAGAACGTGTTCATTGGTACTTTTCTTATCATTTCTAAAGCTAAGGTACTTGGTTCTTGTGGTCTTTAAGATAGCACTTCTGCACTATCACAACTCAAAAGGGTTTTATTCTTTTGAGCCTTCTCACTATGTCCGAGTTGTCGAGGTGCTGGATCGCCTCGACGTTCACATGATGATGAAGCCTATGTTCGTGAGCCTCTGCGTATTTTTGTATGACTGTGTCGACAGATTAAATATTAAGGTCCCGATGAATATCGTCATTTTTTACGATTTATTCGAGTCAAACTTATGTAAGCAAGTTCTCCACAGTCCATCGGGCGAGACTACATCCTAGTATCATTCTTCAACAACGTGCTTGCCTACGTCCCGCGTCACTTCGTCACGCCGGACATGACGCAGAGCATAGCCGACTCCTTCCATCTAGGACAAACTGTAAGTACAAGTGCTTACAAATTTACCAATGTTCATTACATCTCAATAAACTTTAAGCGAGATCTATTTTTACGAACTTTCAGACACAATTGTGTCCGATCGTTCTAATTATTAAAACAGGGTAACTACTTTCTCAATACAATAGTATCATCAGATTTTCACTCCTTGACTTACAATTCGGGTATTCATTTTTATTTTCAACCGTTGTTGTCCTATTGTTTGAGCCCTACCCCGACTTTCAGTACTGATGAGGTGAGGATGTCAATAAAACACCTTGAACTCTCGGAGTAGACTGATTTAATTTTTATTTTATGAACTATATAGCCCTAGACCGCGCGTTCTCGTCAGCGCGATCTAGAGCTCGTACACTTTTACTAGCGACATCTAGTTATGCATCGGAACTAAAAGAGATCACGTGGCTAATGGATTGAACATACCGCCCGCGAAGGACATAGTATGCTATGTCCTTAACAAAATTAAAAACGCTACAAAATTAAACATTAGGTCTTATGATTACTAATTGAATTAAAGTTCTAATTAATTTACAGGCAATAATAATTCTGAATTGTTCTTAAATAAAATATGCTATGACACTTGCGGCAAAGATTTTAAATGAAAACTTATGAATAAAAATACATTTTTAAAAAGCGTGACTCATGTTTGTTACTCAAGAACTAAAAGAAAGAAAGAAATTAATGAATTTAACTTACAACTGATGAACTTCTATCATTACATTATACCTTGACCGATGAAATACAGGGCTTGAAATCGGTCTCTTTATTAAGTTTGTTTGGAAGTAGGGTGACCAAACGGGAACATTATCTTGAACAGGGTATCTTTGAAATGCATGAATTAGTAATGAACACCACACGGAAGCATGTCAACTTTCTCTCTGGTCTAATTTTGCAAAGATTTCTGAATGAATTGCCTTCTTGTCCAGGAAGGTCTTAGATTTTGTCTGGATTGATCCAACTTGAATTTAAAACTTCTGTGATCATGTGCTTCTTTTTTCAATTCAACTTTCGTTTCAATTTTATATTCTTTTATTTTATCTCTTAATTCTTCTTTATTGTTTTTCCACCTTTGTAACTTAATTCCTCCTCTTTCTAAGTTCTTCCTTTGGTTGTACTGGTCTATGTTAACTTCATTTTCAACTTTTTCTGATTTCTGAGGCACAATACCCGAAAGAATCCACCCTAGGTCTGTACTTTGAGCTACTAGGTTCCCTGTAGGTCCTTTCTTTAGTCCTTCTTTAATGATGCAGCTATAAACGTGGGTTCCCAACAACATATCTATCTTTTGCGGTGAATGGTAATTAGGGTCAGCTAACTCCAATCCTTCCTGTTCTACCCAGTCCAATATTTTGGCTTTCCTTTCCGGTAGGTAAGATGTTATGTTCTTCAGTACATAAGCTTTGATCTTTATACTGAACTGTGGGTTGGTCCGTGACTTTATAGATGTATACACCATATGAGTAGCTTTAATATTGGACTTTTCGCTGCCTAATCCAGAGATATGACTATCTACGGGTGTCCGCTTTAAGTTTAAGCGCTGTGCTGCTGCTTCAGTAATAAAACATGTTTGTGAACCCTGATCTAATAAGGCTCTTATTGTTTGGTAGTTACCGGTCTCAGTTTGAGCATTAACTAATGCAGTGGCCAGTAAAACTTGGTTATCTAATGCCACTTGATCTAGATCTCTAGATAAACATGATATCGCTGGTTCTGAACTTGTAGTTTTCGAGGCAGTTTGTAGGGAATCTTCGATCGACGGAGATCTGATCTGATCACGTGGGATGTGCAGTAAAGTATGATGTCTTCTTCGACAAATCCGACAATTTGTGGGTTTTCTACAATTTCGTACACAATGATTTCCACCGAGACAGTTAAAACACATTCGCTCTTTCACTACGAACTCTCGCCGCTTGGTTAGGTCTAGTCTAGCAAACTTCTTACAAAAAGAGATCTTGTGATTGTCGGTGCATAATTCGCAAGGTAAAGGAGTAGAAGGTTCCTTCAATGTACTTGGGTCTTTCTTCTCGGAGGTTGCAACAAATGTCTTTGCGACCGATTCCTGATTCGGACTACTTCTACGCTGTGGGTGTGCTTGCTTCTCAGGTTCAACAAACTCTAATGCTCGGAATCTACTTTCTAAGAAAGCTTTAAACTGGGCAAATGTAGGCAGCTCATACATGTCCTTGTCTGGGCTCGATATTGATAGTTCCCATTGTTTTTGCGTTTCTAAGTCTAATTTTGAACTAAGTATATGAACGATAATAATGTCCCATGTAGTCACCTGTACGCCTAAACAACTGAGAGCATTTAAACAATCTGAACTAGTATCTAAGAGATCTTTCAATGCCGAAGCGGATTCCTTAACCATGGCACGCTGTTTGAACAATTTATTCAAGATTGATTTTGACAAAAACCTCTTGTTGTTATATCTATGATCTAGGAGTTCCCAACAACGTGTGTAGTTCGAGTCCGCTATCGGAGTGTGTCGGATGAGCTGTTCTGCCTCGCCAGTGAGATGAGCTTTTAAGTAATGAAGTTTTTGTACATTATCTAGGGAGGCATTTCTGTGGACTAGGGACACAAATAGGTCGCGGAACGTAGTCCACTCCTCGTATTTCCCAGAGAAATGCGGAATTGATATCTTTGGCAATTTAGCTAACGAAGAGGCCGAACTTCTCATCTCAGACGTCGGTACTGTTGGTGCACTTCTTACAGTCATTTTGTCTAATGTGTCTTTCATGTAGCATTTACTCATCAAATAATTTTCCTCAGTTTGTTCATTAACTCGATCTACGACATAAGAGCTTTTACATAGGTCTCCTTCTGGAAACTTGCTAAATAATTGATAGTGATTGTCTCGGAACCGTGCCCAATCATTTTCTAGTATTTCAAGTTTTGAGCTTATGTAAGTTGAGCTGAGCTTTTCCTTAGGACATTTTTTGAAATTGATTAGCCCTCTCTCAATGGAATTGCTTAGTTCGTTTTGTGTGCTAATGAATAGATCCATTTTAAACAGTAGTCTTATAATAAGAAACTCTCAACTAAATTTATAAAATGAATCACACGATTAGGTACCTACCTAAAGCTATGAGGAATAAACAAATTGACTTTACAATGGCTACCTAATATTATCTAATAGGTATCTAGGATCTGGTAATTAAAATGTAAATGTAGGTAGGTAGGTATGTATACAGCCTGCAGAAAAACTATTAGTAAACGTCCGTAAAAATAACAACTGCTGTAATACCTACTTATTACGTACGTAGTACCGAATAATAATCACAAAAACCAACAAAATGTCACTATACCGAACTGGTAGGTATAGATCACAATATTCACAATAGATATAAAATCGTCACGTAATGCACATTCAAAACCACGAAAAAATGTACTAAACATAAAGTTACCGAACTGATAGGTATAAAACCATCACACAACTCACTAAAAACACTGCACAAATAGTTACCTATAATAAACTCACAAAATTATCTTCGTTCTACTTATAAATTAAAAGTACTCACAGTTTTATCTGCTACCACCTACGCACTGTGATCTTGGATGTGATGCACTCGGAGCTGCTGGCTGGTGTCCTTGCGTCAGCCAGCAGTCGTCTATCTCCAGCACGCAGGGGAGATAGGAATATATCGCCTCGTCTGTGGTGCGGGGGGAGGCAGTTCCGATTCTACCTCAACCGCCCGCGTTGAACTCTCTTTGAGCACGGTGGAAGGTAGTACTATCCGACCCCCGGCTTTGTACTCCTCCTCTTCTGGGATTCAAGGGACTCTGGGTCAATGACCTTTCGTCCAGCGCAGCGTCACGCTGCGTGGTGCTCACTGAAGCCGACAGGTTGTCAGCTCAGAGCGGTGATCACGGGGGATTTCTCCGCACCCGTATAAGTCGGTGGTATGGTGGCCACCGACTCCGAATACGTGGCGCTCACTGAAGCCGACGTGTAGTCAGGCTCAGAGCGATGGTCGCGGGGGATTTCTCCGCACCCGCATAAGTCGGTGGTATGGTGGCCACCGACTCCGAATACGTAGTGCTCACTGAAGCCGACGGAAGTCAGCTCAGAGCGATGGTTGCGGGGGATTTCTCCGCACCCGCATAAGTCGGTGGTATGGTGGCCACCGACTCCAAGTAGCTGATCACTAGGATCAACTAAAAACGCACTACTGATCATCAGACTCGATAAGGACCAATGTTTGAGCCCTACCCCGACTTTCAGTACTGATGAGGTGAGGATGTCAATAAAACACCTTGAACTCTCGGAGTAGACTGATTTAATTTTTATTTTATGAACTATATAGCCCTAGACCGCGCGTTCTCGTCAGCGCGATCTAGAGCTCGTACACTTTTACTAGCGACATCTAGTTATGCATCGGAACTAAAAGAGATCACGTGGCTAATGGATTGAACACCTATCTTAAGTAAAGATCGCAGAAAAACTATATTAAGATGTACGTCATAATTGATTTCCTTGATTTGAATTATTTTATTTGTTTGACAGGTATCCTGCACCATATTGAACATAAAAGTGAACGCTAAGAAGATGAGGGGCAGTCTCACCACAGCACCCTTCAATCCTGATGTAAGCAAATCATTTTTAAATGATAAATCTTTAATTCTATGAATCATGGCAATAACAAAGGATATTTTACAGGAAAACCGTCCAAAAGGCAAAAGAAAACAGAAAACAAGCGAAAGTGAACCACCACAAAAGAAAAACAAAAGCGATGAACACACAAAACAAAACACGGACGAAAACAAAGAAGAACCCAAACTCAGTAAAAAGAAAAAAAGGAACGTGTCTGAGACATCAAATCCGGAAGAATACATAAATTCGTACCAAGATACTTCAGAAAATAAGAAGGAAAAAAGAAAAAAGGCCGAAGAAGAGAAATCAGAAGAAAGCGATGCCATAGAAACCGATGTTTACGAAGAAGAAGATGTTCTAACACCTCATGAACAAGGACTTCTAGACACCTCTGATTGTACCACAATTAAAGATTTTAAGAAACGACTAGCAGCTATTTCAAAAGCAATAGAAATTAGACAAAAGCGATCTGAAGTCGTAGACGACAAAATAACACACTTAGAAGAAAGGGGACTCAATTCCAAGAATAAAAAATACCATACGGCGATGCGAAACGAAAAACTTATTATAGAAGAAAGAATTAAAAAGTTATCTGACGCGAGAGAAGAAGTTCAAGAGAAATTAAAGGAACTAGGTTACGAAAGAAACGATAACTACAAAGAAGAACAAAAGAAAAGAAAACGAGAGAAGAAATTATCTAAGAAACAGAAAAAGACAAAAGAAACGGACTTAGTTTCAGAAAAAGAAGCGAAAACGGTTAAAAAAGAAAAGAAAGACAAAAGCAGTGTAGATTTGAAATCTATTATGAAGGATATAAATGTGGTGGAGAGTACGGAGTCGGTGCTTGAAGTGCCCAGCGCTAAGGATTTCTTCTTCGGCAATGCTGGAGTGACGAAGGAAAGCGTGCAACAAGAGGAATCTAGCAGCAGCGATGAAGAGGTGAGTTTAAACATCCACCAAGATAGCTATTTATAGAAAAGCGTTTCTGTCCACACTTACAACACTCTAACCTGTATTTGTTGACAAAACAGTAATGGAAGCTTTTGTAACGACTTTGTAAGAAAGTTGAATGTTGTTCTTTCTAATGTCACAGATATCATATGTGTTTTTGGCTTGAGATTTACGAGTTCTGACATTTATTCGTACAAAAATTATGTTTTTAATGAAAGAAAGATGCAAATCCAGGCTATGATGTAGCTCATGATAACTGGCGAGAGATTTGGTCATGTGATGTGTTCTTTTACCGTTTCAATTCTTGTCTATAGATAAACTCTTTACAAATATTCCCAGCTAACTTTTGTTTACTCTTTAGACACAAGAACAACCCAAGAAAAAGCGCAAGAAGCTCTCTGTAGCGGACAAACTGGCCAAGGTCAGAGCTGAAGAGGAAAGAATAAGATCGCTGGAGGCAGCGGCGGCGGATGACTCGGCGCCGCGGTCGGTGGACCAGTTTGAACGGGCGTTGCTGGCGCAGCCCGCGTCCAGCCAACTGTGGATCGCTTATATGGCGTTCCATCTACAAGTTAGTATGCAGGACAAAACATTAGAGCTATGTTAAATGACTCAATGGTGTCGATTTGGCAATCAAATGATTTAGGATCTCAACTGATCTAGTAGCAATTCTTATATCTTCTAACTTGTTAATTTTCCCAGTCGACAGAGCTGGACAAGGCCCGCGCCGTGGCCCGTAAGGCGCTCACCACCATCCCGTTCCGAGAGGAACAAGAGAAGCTCAACATTTGGCTCGCGCTGCTCAATCTGGAACACCGCTTCGGGACTAAGGTATGCTGACTTTTACAAGGCTACCAATATTGAAAATCTATAGCTCATTGACATTGCTCTGGAACCATAAGGTGGGTGCGAACCTCTAAGCCCCCATACAAACGTACTTTCCGATTCATTTTGAAACTACATCCCCGATTTTAATGAAGTTTTGCATACAATAATCGGATTAGAAATAGCTATGATTGCACTGTTTTCGATTTTAAAAAAAACTAATAAAAATGCTTGAAAATGAATTTACGCTCTCATCAATCATAATGATGATTATGTTTAAAAAAAACTAATACCGTCCAAACTTAGGTACATAGATTTTTCTTATCCGTTTATGTATGCAAAATTTTATTCAAAAATCGAGGATGTAGTTTTCAAATGAATCTAAAGTACGTTTATATGGAGGCTTAGTGGTTCGCACCGCACCTACCTTAAAGATTTGCTATGAAGCCATGCTAACTTTTAATGAATTGTTGTTTCGGAGTCTACTGACATGTAAACAAATACTAAAATCAAATTTTCGCTCATGACGTACCACCTTATGTCCCAATATTCCAGGAATCCCAACAAAAGACCCTGGAAGAAGCCCTGCAACTGAACGAGCCCTACCGGATCCACTCCGCTCTCCTCGATATCCATGTGGAGACTGGCAAGCCGCAGGAACTGACTGCGTTGGTCGAGCTGATGATGAGGAGGTAATTGACCGGCTGTCTAATGTCTGCGGTTCTATCAAAACTAACGGAACCACATGTAAATAAATAGATAATGCTGGACAATCCACACAGCCTCATCTAGCCCCAAGCTAAGCAGAGCTTGTGTTATGGGTACTAGATGACTGATATACAATATATTACATAAATAGATATTTTTACTATACATTATATATAACCCAGAACACCCGGAACAAATATTTGCAGATCGTATAAACATTTGTCCCAAGGCGGGAATCGAACCCGCAACATGCGCCACAAGCGGACCCTCACCCGCCGCGCCACGTCGGTCGGTCGTCAATATGTTTTCTTAATAGGTATTTAAATTAAGTTTTGGGCAGTTCTGCAGCAGGATGCCCGCGCTCTGGTGGGCATTCTGCCACCGGCATCTTAAGCGCCTCATCTCTTACGACACCCTCGGGAAGAGATGTGGTGGTGCAGATTCTAAGCCGGCTTCACATGGCTTGGTACATGTAGGTATGTTACTTTATGAAGTCCATTTGTCCAGGTACAAGCGAGAGCCCCCAGCGTACATCGCAGCCGGCGCCGCCTGCTTCCGACTCGGGCTCGTGGACAAGGCGAGGCAGGTCATGCAGAAGGCAGTCGCTGTGCTGGAGAAAAAGGAGCGTAAGTAAACTCTCAACTTTGGTAATGTAAAAAAACGGTTTTTTGAAGCGTTGCGGTTTCTTCTGTCCTTCTTAATGTTAATTCGGTACGGCATCATTATTAATTCATCATTCTTCCACTAGTGGACAAAAAATTTATGTGGACAAAATCAATAACACCAACTTTATTCTTATCTGATAATAATTACTATTAATAAACCTGTTTATAGTATAAAATGTGACATGTCTAAGTGCTTATTTTGTAAGTCTAAAGAAATAAAAGTTATTGATAATTTGATACCTATTTTTAACCGACTTCGAAAAAAAGGATGCGGTTATATGTCCGGCTGTATGTTTTTTAGGGTTCCGTACCCAAAGGGAAAAACGGGATCCTATTACTAAGACTTCGCTGTCCGTCTGTCCGTCTATCACCAGGCTGTATCTCATGAACCGTGATAGTTAGACAGTTGAAATTTTCACAGATGATGTATTTCTGTTGCCGCTATAACAACAAATTATAAAACTAAAAAACAGAATAAAATAAATATTTAAGGGGGCTTCCATACAACAAACGTGATTTTTTTGCCGTCTTTATAGATAATGGTACGGAACCTTTCGTGCGCGAGTCCGACTCGCACCGGCTAGTTTCTGCCCGCGGCTTCGCACGCGTTGCTTAAGGTAGCCTATGTTTTATTCCAGGCCTAGAACTACCTGTATGCAAAATTTCAGCTTGATCCTTTCAGTAGTTCTGATGTGAAGAGGTAACAAACATCCATCCAAACATTCGCATTTATTATATTAGTGTGATATAATTTTGATAATTATTTTTTCTTTTCTCTTTTTTTTTGCTGTTGTATATAAAGGATATTCCCGAGGTGGTCCCATACTTATTTACGAGGGATTCGTATTTTATCGAAAAACTTATTCCTTGATAAAATCGTTGTCTTTGGTTTATTTACATGGTGAGATAGTAGTATAATGAAGGCATACAAGAATAAAACGCATAAACTAGAGAAGTCGGTTCTTTTCATGAAGTTTTGTACCGAAACTGAAGCTCCGTAATTCTTCCCCAGACGTATCAATCCTGGTCCAATTCGCACTCCTAGAACGAAAGCACGGCGGCTGCGAGCGAGCGGAGGCGCTGTTCGAACAAGTGTTAGCTGTCTACCCGCAGAGAGTGGACGTGTGTGCCACCTACGTGGACATGTTGGCTAAGGGCGGAGACGCGGACCAAGTCAGGTGAGGATACAAGTGCCTTTCTTAAAACAGGACAACTTTGTGAATGCGTGAGGTTGAAATAAAAACTCAGAACACAAAAAAGTTAACGCGGTGAGCAGTTGAATAGTTGTCTATACAATACAATACAAAAATACTTTTGTACACCATAAAATAACATTACAAAGAGACATCACATAAGATAAGTACAATGGGCTTGCTCCACTTTCATCCTCCGATACTGAAATTACTATCTCGGAAAGCCTCTTCAATAATCGTCAACTTCTTGTCCTAACAATAAATAAACTAAATAATAAACAATAAAAGCTATACAAAGCTGCAAAGATAAGTAAGCGCTGAGTGCGGGTCGTCGAAAAGACTCTCTACTCTAATAAGAACATATCGCTGAATATTTTTGAAACCATTTACATTTTTTTCCACAGGCAAGTTTTGGACCGCATGACGTCATTGAACCTTCCGGCGCGGAAAATGAAGATTCTTTACAAGAAATGGATCGAACTTGAAGAGAAATTTGGCAACGAGGCACAAGTTGAGGCAATCAGACAACGAACTATGGAGTTTATAGAAAAAGCTAAATTTTAATTGATTATAATTAATGTTGTAATTTGAAACGGTTTTTTAATATAAAAATTTGAAAAATACTGATTAGTTGGGTACAAATAGGTTTAGATCTATAAACGCTTGAACATAAAAGTCTTGGTACTCTTAATTGCATTATTGTAGGTATCGTTCTTCGGCATTGGTGGAGGAGGAGGTCCACTATTTGTTCTCTTCACCGCTGCGACTGCATTATCAGCTTTATTACTAAGCGAAGTAGATTTCAAACCACTTGGCAGTTGTCCTGCGCCATAAATAGAGATAGGTGCGCAGACTTCATAGCCGAGCTTGGAGTAAAAGTTTTCCTGACCTTTAGTCGATAGATGAATCATCGTCAGTTTCAATGTGTCTCTACAATAATCTTCCACGTATTTCATGAGATAACTTCCCAATTTCTTCCCGCGCATTGCTTTGCTTATAACAACAGTTTCAACGAAACAGCTTTCAGATAAACTAGGTATTGGAGTAAGCTTGCAGTGTCCTAAAAGTTGCTTGCTGTTGGTAACTAAAACTAAATTAGTAGGTAAACCATCACGAGATGTTTGTAAGGTCATCATCCTGGCAGTCTCACTTCTTGGCCATTCGTCGTTTATTAAATCGCAGCATCCTTTTAAATATTCAGGGTGCTTATGGATCGGCAATACTTGTAGGTTTCCAAAATCCATTTTATCCATCTGAAATAAAGTATTTTTTAAGAAGCTTTTGGTAGCTTTTTATTTCAATACCTGGCAGCACTGTTAATGTCAATATGACAGTTGCTTGAGTATGTATGTTTATTTTTGCCTACATTTTTGAGGTTATGTATCGCAGCTGATACCAATATTTGTATCCTATTTTAACATTAAAACAGCTCAAAACCATCAAAGCAAGAAGTGTAATAACATACCAGTGATTTAGGTAATCCCGTGAAATAGTTACATCATCACAGTTTTCAGTGAGTGCCTATTTTTCACTGGTAAAACGGCAGAACGATTTTGTGTGGATACGCTCTGGCAGTGTTGTAGTCTAACTAACCCTATTTTTATCTCATTCATGGTTAGAAAGGGCACCTACCTACCTTTGTCTATTTCATTTAGGGCTTTTCTATTCTTTCATGTTTAAAAACAGCAGTTTCATAGTTTTTGTCTCTTACAGTTGTATGATACTGTTTTCTTTAAAGCTTGTTTACATTTTCAAAGGTATTTTCCAGAGTAAAATGGAAGAGGACGACGATGTGCCGGCCCTCTCCGCCGAAACATTTGCAGCCTTGCAGGAGTTCTACTCAGAACAGGCTAAAAGACAGGAAATATTGGAGAAACTAGAGGCTTCTGATAAGTTGAAGGAAAACATTTTGTTTGATGAAAACTGGGTAAGGAAAGTAAAGTACTTAGAGTGCCTTTCAGCCTACTATTAGTTTTACCATATTAATAACTAACTTAAAAATAGAAGGGTTCTCAATTCAAATGTAGAAACTAATGTCTTTTTCATTTCACTGTAGTGTATCTGCATGTTACAGAATTGCTTCAGAAACAAAACCTGTTAACCAAACAAAGAGTTTCAATAAGCGCTTTGAACATTTCTATCTTATTATTTTACTAAATCTGGAGACAGCCAGACAGTAGAATCACATTATGCTAATTCTATGCTACAAAATAATTATATATTTTTAGCAACTAAGCCAGTTCTGGTATGATGAAGCAACTGTCCAGAACTTAGTAAAAGTGATTGACAAGACATTGGCAGACGGAGACAGAGTTGCCCTAATATCCTGCCCTACACTATTTGTGCCCGTGAGGAGACAAATAGGACATAGAGCTTCAGGTATAAACCATTTTCATAGGTAAATTTATAATCATATCATTTATTGTGATTTTATGCATAGATATTGTTCTTAGGTGTAGATAGTGTAAGTGGGTACACACACAATGCATAAAAACCCTGTCAAATTACAACAATTACATAGTTTGGGTTTGCTTTTGTTAGCTTTATAATTTTACTTTGGTACTTCATATTTATAGAAATAATTGATTTAGCAATGTGATGTTTAGTATAAAAATGATTGTAGTTAAGTATTAACTGAATAATTATGTATTTAAAAAAACGAAAACCTTTGATTATGTATGCAAAATTTTATTAAAATCGGGGACGTAGTTTCCAAATGACTCGAATAGTATGTTTGTATGGGAGCTTAGAGGTTCAGGCCCACCTTAAGTTCAATATTTTAATGCACATTTTTTGTGCTGGGTGGTAGCAGTGTTGGATTAATGTGGGCATTGCTTAATCTGCGCTTTGTTTTTCAGTGACATTACTAGAATATGACAGAAGATTCGAAGTGCACCAGCCAGACTTTATATTTTACGACTACAACACGCCAGACAAAATCCCTCCAGAAATTCTAAACACCTACGACTTAGTTGTAGCTGACCCACCGTTTCTCTCTGAAGAGTGTATCACCAAAACAGCACAAACAATTAAACTCATGGCTAAAAACAAGATTGTTGTGTGTACGGGTGCAACAATGAAGGACAATGTTGAAAGATTGTTGGATCTGAAACAGTGCGAGTTTGAGCCACATCATCGGAATAATCTGGCGAATGAGTTCTTGTGTTATGCTAATTTTGACCTTGATGGAGCTTTGAGATGATATAGGCTCAGGTTTTTTTCTGTTATGTATTAAAATGGGTGATTGAAATGGAGTTTTTATGGTCAAAACTAAAAAAATATATAAAAGAACTAATTTATTGGGTATATCTTTATTATCATACACAAGTTTATCTTTGAAAAAGGTTATCTTTATTATTAGATAATAAAGATAACCCAGTTTTTTTAGTTTTGATAAAAACTACTATAAAATCACCTTTAAATTTTATGTGGTCTGTTATTTAGTCAGAGAATGTATAGTAATATAGTTTAGTCTGGCAAAACCACAACTTTGGTTTCTTTTAGTCATTGCTGGCAACACTGGGCTATTATTTTAAAAATGACAGTTATAAATAATGCTGGACAATACACACAACATTATCTAGCCCCAAACGAAGCAGAGCTTGTGTTAGGAGTAGGTACTACTAAATAACTGATATGTATACATAATACAATACATAGATAGATTTTATTATATCTAAGAAAACGACTAGAACACCCAGAGCAAATATCTGTAGATGGTACAAGCGTTTGTCCCGAGGCGGGAATCGAACCCGCAACCTCCTGCGTCGAAGGCGGACCTTCTCCCCCCGCGCCACATCGGTCTCAAGTGTTACATTTTAAAGAACCTTATTTGTACAGGAATGTTTTATTTTCTATGTATCTGTGATTTTTCCATATAATATATTCCAGTAAGTTATTGATTATTTAAATAAAACTTCGATAAATTAAAAACAATCCGCATTTTATTCCTTATCAAAACTAGTCCTTTGTTACACACATTATGCTGGTTAACATTTTTATTATAAGTCTCAAATTTATAACGTTTTGCTACATTATAATGTGTTTTTAACAATTTCCTCTACAAGTATAATGAAATGACTACTATTTTTGAGCCAATGTTGTACCACGTAGCAAGAAAAGCGGGATTTAAGCTAAGGTTTTTTGTTATAGTGCTTACCCGCACTTTGAGTATCTCTAAGAAATGAAATAAGTTCCGTGAAATAATGTAACTTTGGTCGTTGAGCAGGTTTGGTTAAACTGTAATGTTACCCCTGTAGGTGGAGCCACCGGCGCTATAGTCCGTAAGAGATCCCAAAGATTTTCGGTTGAACCGACTAAGGGTTTCGTGGCTTAGTTGGTTTGAGCACACCCGTACCGCGCCCCACCCTGAGGGTGGGGCGCGGTCGAGTCCCGCCGAAAATACGCCGAAACCGAAAATTTTCGGGAACTTATTTCATTTCTTAGAGATTTAAGCTGTTTCTTACGCCAGTTAAATTCATTGATCGTGTCTTGGCAGCATTCAAATAGGGTACAAATTAGTACTACAACATATAACACAAAAATTAAGCCATCATACTTTAACAATCCAATCTTTAACATGTAATTTATATCAATAATGAGTACAAGAAGCTTAATGTGATGAAAATTTATTGAACAATATTAGAATACATTTAATTCTAATACATAAAATAAATAATTTTCTTAATATACCTACGGTAAATTCATCAGTATTAATTTAAGAATATTGTAAAGATCTCTTTGTAAGAATCAGTAATCGACTATTGTAAAGCACATATACTTATTAAAGATTTGATTAACTTTTTCCACTATGCAACTACAAAAGTCGAAAACTGCAAGTACATATTTTATTGCATAAAATGTAAGTTGACTAAAATGACAGTTCATTTGTACTAAATTATTAGGTAATGAAATGATTTCCTATTTACTTAAAACGTTAACATACAACACCTAAAAATATTTTAATATCTATGGGGATTTATCTACAAGGCCATCGTTTCTACTATGGGAGGCTTTTTAGGCCTTAGGTGCTCTTAGTTGTCAGTAGGTAGGTACACAAACAAATCTGCATCAACGAAATTTCAACTTCTTTCTTATTGGCGCCGCTTCATCAAAATTTAATGTTTATTTTTATGATGACATTGAAGCTAACAATGACAAGCAAAGTTTACCAATCACTTTTAGTGACATTATATTAAAAAGCGTAAGAATAGAACTTAGTATACCTTAAACTAAATGAGAAAAACATGAAAACTTATAATAATTTGTATGAAACACACAACACTACTAGCTCCATCTAGTTATAAGAGAACAACTAGTATGTCTTTCAAAATCAAGTGGTCTGTTAATACGTGAACGATTTGGTAAGCATGCGTGATGGCTTTCTATGAATCTGGAAAGCGCACAGAAGCTTTACCATCGTAACAGTAAATGCAGAAGAAAAAACTACAAAGAAAATACATTCAACAATGAATTTCTTATAGCTTTGTGCTAAATAAAATAAATTACACAAAAATCCGGTTCATAAGTAAATAGAACTAAACAGCAACGCTAAAAATAATTAAAAAGTATAACGTATCACAACCTATTTACATGTTTGTCTTTTTGTGTTATGTGCTACATTGAAACACATTATTTTGTGTCCATGAGCATTGAAACTCATACATAACATAACTGACTTTACATAAAATAATATATGTAGGTACATAAATTCATGTATTTAAATGTAGGTAGCATTACATACACATTATATTCATGTTTATATTTTTATTATAAAGATAAAAAACGAAAAATAATTAAAAGAATTAGCTTCGAAATAATCTAATTGATGTTCTAGCCATAGAAATATATATTCTTAAAGTTAAGCGATAAAAACATTACAAATAACTCACATACACATTTCAGAAATATTTCATAAATATAATTATCAATATTAACAGGGATTAAAATCTTAAGCGTGCCAAGTAAAGCTTGGGAAAGGCACGAGTGTTAAGGATTAAATTTATTTACTTAAAAACATAAGTTAAACAAACATTCCATAAATATTTAATGATCTGATAATGTTATTTACAAAAATAGAATCATCAAAACATACATACTTAGGTACACTGGGTTTGTGGGACATAGGTAGGTACATAAATCAAGTTTTTATGTATTTTCATAGTATTTGTGACCAAGTAAATGAATGACTTGAAATTTGTATTATGTTCTATCTATCACAAGACATTATTCTACGATGCAATGATGTGAACATTGATATTTTTCAAGCATCCTCTTAAAGTAGTCTTTCATTCAAATTTATGATACCGTGAATTTTATACTAGAAGTTAATTTAACAAACCCTCGACTCGATGATTTTACCTACTTTTAAAATTGATTACGTCGACGGTTAAAATAGCTAGAAATAGTATTTTTAATTTATTTTAATTATTATATGATGTTTCTTCATTAAGTTAGAATTATCCTGAGTTTTTTTAAGGGTTACCATTGTAAGATTTAAAAAAAAATAGTTTTATACAGTTTTTAGTACATCTTAATATACAAATGTGCATGACTGCCTGCCAGCGTTACTTTCGGCATAAGAGAATTTAATTTTTTATTTTATTTATAGTTATAATTTCTTTTTAATTTTGTAGATGACAGAAGTTCTTTAAACTATTATTTAATTATGTTTCCACATCACCTTAGTCCTGTAAGTAATACTTAAATCTATTAGCTCGTTGAGCTATTAACTAACATTCGGAGCTCGCCGTCTCAATCACTACAGGGTGCTTTACAGTGTTCTTCATAAATAGATACACAGCTCGATTTAGTATTATGTTTAGCACTTATACACTATTATTATATAATATAGAAGAATAAAGGTTATTGTCGCGTTGGACGTTTTAAAAATTCTTTTTACTAGATCTGACGTAGTTTTTCGAAACATGTCAATTTTCAAATTTATATCTGCAAGTTCTTTAATAAAAAAATTGTAGCAATATTTTTTTGTTAGAAAAACGTTCTAAGCTGTGTATCCATTCGCGAAACAAACAGAGAATGTCCTCAAATGACAAAATAACACGCAAAACTAGAGGAAGACTCCGCTACTGAGACCTCAGACATCTGTCATACATTCTTTGACCATAGACATCTGTCAAACTCGTGACAGTTTTCGTCAAAGTTAAGATCACACGGCACTAAGATAACTCTAAAAGTAACCATTGCACAAAATATACAGACACATCACAACTTAAAGACAACTGAAAGAAACATATCTAAACCGTCAATAATAATAATGAAAACTTAAAAGAAACGTCCTTTAGGACTTGGGCGCGAGTTCACCGACAAAAACAAACAGGATAAAATAACCGTTGGTCATCTCGACATTCTTGAATAAATCGGTCAATATCGACGTGACATATTTGTCAGAAATAATTCAGTTGTGTCGGTGAACTTACGCCTTAGAAATGTAATAATCACCTTAAAGTATATGAAAGTAACTGAATAATGTGTTTCCGGGTCGATATAGCCCGTCGAAATCAAACGATGGAAAAAAATTGTCTTGTCATGTCATAAATGCTGAGTTGGTCATAGGTCAAGTTAAACTTCATGTTAAAACGAAGCCTTTTAAGAAAAATATATTACAATGTGATGTTAAATCAACAATTGACCATTCAAAATTATAATTCGTTTTATGTTGGTAGTAAAATTTGATGTTTGTTTGTTTAAATGTGTCAAAATTTTAATAGTCAAAACATTTTCAACATTGTATTCGGAATTGCCTATCATTAAATAATTTATATTATTCACCGTTTATATTGCACAAAGGTAAAATTTGGATCATCAAGCATATAATTTGGAATAGACATCATAGAATTTTTTCTTGATACACTTTTATGCAATTGCTTCGACTTAAAAACACAGAGTATAACTTTGATCTACGACCAACATTACCAACAAACGAATCCGTCGGTTTCAAGGACATCTCAATCTAGCATTATTTTGAAACCATTCAGTCTTAAATTGCACGCCCCTTGTATTTACTATGATTATATGAAACCCTTGAGAGTCGAGCGCGCAATTTAAGGTTGTAAGACCTCAACGAAGGCACCCTCAATCTTGCCGCTTTGCATTGACCCTTACCTTAGGGTATGGGTAAACTTTAGCTCTTACATGGATTAAAGTAATCCAATTTTTACGATTTTTTTGGCCATAGGAACTTATAAACGTAACGAGAAACGACTTAACCCCGTCGGGTTTGGGATCGTCGTTGGATTTGTCTTCCAAAGCACTTTGGTCTTAGATGATACTAAAGCTTTTTTTAGTTTTTTATTTTAATTTTAACCAATAATTAAATTATTATAATAGTAAGATAACACGTGTTTTCTGTATACCATTGTCTGGGTTTAATTCAACCCAGATCTAAAAAAGTAAGTACTTTAATCCATATAAGATCTAAATAAGCAAAATTGGACGTAAATAACTTTACCCCAAGGTAGGATAAATGTACCCTTTGGAGGTGACCTTACCCTTTTAGGGTAAAAGGGCCGAGTTGTTCCGATTTTACACTAGATTCCCTGTATATATATAATACGGAACAACTAAGGAATGTGTAAGGAATACGACTTTGTTAAAAACTTTGGTTTTGATTAAGGACTTTGTAGATCGATTTAACAAATGCAATGACCATCTAAAGCTAAACAACCTAAGAAAAGCGGAGCAGATGTGTAATCATTTAGGTAATAAAGTTATTCTGTTTTTTAAGTTTTGCGGGATGAATACATATCTCTTGAAAGTAAAATTTATCTCTACAACTGCAAAAAAAACATCACATTGTCGAAACAAAAAGTTTCTAATTTTTTTGTCACGTCGCGTCGTCCGCTTTTAGTATTTGAGAGTCTAATAAGTCCCTTTTCTCTTGATTACACGAAACGAATATAGTAGCGTGTCAACTGTCAGCACCTTTGTCTGTACATTAGTTTTATTGTCTCACCACTGTACTTGTTCACTTTCATGTAATCAAGCTCGAACCAAAACCCAAGTTAACAACAAAGTCCCTCCCACCCTACCTGCGCCACCTCCTAAAGGCCATCACCGCCAACACAAACAGCAGTAGCATCAGCCGCGCAGCATGCAGCATCGTCATCAACAGCTGCGTAATCGCGCTCGCGGCGTGCTGCGCGACAAGCCACGTCGTGCTGGACAGCGCGGCGTGTGCGGCGAGCTCCGCGCGGCATCATCCTGTGCCGCATTTACCGCTCTCGAATACACCCTGTGGAGAAAAAAAACTAGCGTTGTCTTGAATTGTGAAAACAAATAGAAAGTCTGGCTTTAATTGTGGTAATTTTAATTAATGAAATTATTTGTGTAAACGAAATCCTGGAAGATTTTTCATGTGGTAATGTACTCAGTGTGGCGAGCGTAGCGAACCGCAATTCGATGCCCTGAATGAGACCTCAATTGGATGTAGTTTTAAAAATCCATGTAGCAATCATGGCAGCGAAGCGAGCTGCAATGCGATACCATTTACATTGGGTATCGTTTACGAAATAGTGGACCACATGTAGGCGAATATGATTTAAAAAACCATGTGGCGGATTTTTTAAATAAATATCGATGTAGATAACCCTCTTCTACAGTCACCTTGCGGAAGAACGGAGAGAAGGTCACTAAGGAATGCTGAGTCAGCGGCGCACGGTGCAACACACAACGAGCGTCGGTAGAACACACGGTGAGCAACCGACGGAGGAAGGACTCTAAGGCTGTGCGTCGACTGCGGGCGACCGCTTCGGAGGACCAGAGCTGACGCGGAGGGAATGGAATGGATGACACCTGAAATAAATATAAAACGTCGAAGTGAAAAAATGATAGTAAACGGATAATACTGGAAAGACACGAGAAAATAAGAGAAAAACATGTTGCACTGACCCCATCTAGAGTGGGAGTAATGAGTATTGTATATTTCTTGGACTTAGCCAAAGCTTTCGATACGGTGGACGCTCATAAAGTTATTTTAAGGTAGATAACTTAAGGCTTTAAATAAGAGAGCGCGTTGTTTTTAGCAACCTTAATGCTGTCGAAAGAAGTTTAGCTTGGTTGTTTATCACTGATAGATAAGTCAAGCAGCGAGTACGAAACGCCTCGTGTGAGTCCCACAAGGAACCAATTTGGGACCCACACTGTTCACAAGCAATAAACATATTTCTAGGTAATTTAGTATTTAAGACTGGCTACAATAGAATAGGATGCGCCTCTGCCTTTCAGGCCTTACCTTGGCTGGATAGGTGCGGCGCATGGTGAGGTACAGTTCGCGAAAGCGGCGGTAACGGCGCAGCAGCAGCCAGCGCTGGTCTCCGAGACAGATCCGTACCTCGTACTCGTGGTGCGTGGAGGCGCCGGCGCCGCGGGTCACCCACCCCGGGATACTCACCACCTCATCTGGAATTACCCTTATGTTAAGATTAGAAACACAAGAACCTAGTTTTCTCATCACATTTAACACGGCATCCCACAGGGTAGCGTGGACGCCGTTTTGTACCTCATTGTCTACATGACACGCGCCCGCAGCTGTAAAGGTAGCAGGTAGTTTGTAAAGATTGAAAAATGCTTTTAAAGATTAGTAGTAAGTAGCGAAGAGTCAGGTGGCACTTATTGCAAGCCTAAAGAAAATAAAAATTATTGATTCTATTCCTGTAAGCGACAAGGCGGCTCAGTGGCAAAACTAAAAAATCCGATATACCTATTACATGTGTGTTCCAGTTTTACTTACTGAAGTCTATTGGATGCGATAAGCCAAGAGGTGCTCTGGGATCCTGTAATTAAAGAAAATAATTTAATGATCGAAATCATTTACGTCATAAACGTAGCAATGTAGCTGGTTTTTGCATAAACCTTTCCCTTATATTGACTAAAGCCACAGTGAGAAAAACACTTACTATTTAGCAACTGTTTTATGTTAACATATTATTAGGGTGGTATGTGGCGGGCTTAAAATTCACAACACCCCAACTCTTCCAACAACTGCCGTAAACGGCAAAGCAACTAATTAGTTGCTTTGCCTTGCTGTTGCCTTGTTGTTGTTTTTGCTGTTGCCTTGTGGATAATTATCCACAAGGGGGCCGGACCGCAGCGCCTCCTAGACATTCTAACACGGAACTGAGATCCCCGCATGCCCAGCGTGGGAATTATGTGCATTACCCCCTATATGATAAAAGCCAATAAGAGGCTTATCTGGAAGAGGCCTGCTTCCAACAGAGGACCAGTACAGGCTGTAGATGTAAGGCTAATGCCACACTATACAATATTCCGGCACAGTTTCATGCGCCATGTTTACGAATAACTGTGCTGAAATATTGGACATTTCAAAACTCAAATCATGGTAATAATTCCGGATTAAATGAGTTCAGGTATGTATATTTTACCTGTAAGGGCACATCTATGGTGTCCACCACTCTGTCGTCGGCCTGCCGCCGCAGCGGGTCGTCCCACGGCTCGCCGTGCTCGGAGGGAAGTTCATCGTTGGACGTTGACACGTTGTCGCTGCTTTCCATTTCCTGTTCTTTTAGCCTGGGAATAGAGTGTGTTTTAGATTGTTAAAATGGTAAGTTGAGGTATGTTTCTGGTTTAAGCTGTCTTGACTAGTGGATAGAGTGTCCTAATGTGATAAAGTGTTTTAAATGGTTCATTAACCAATGTATGTTACTTATTCTTTAATTCCCTTTATTTAAATAAGTTTGACAAAGCGCATAGCGCTTATGTATTTAAACATGTTTAATATTGTCTTTATTGAATGTACACTGAATTTGTTTTACTGTTCATCAATAAACATATATTAAAATTTAAATTGAATATATTTTTTTGGTCATATTACAGAGGTAAATGTTTATTAGTCTAGTTACGCGTTGGCCGAGATAGATCGAACTTTAACTCGTTTGGGCTTGTACAGACTATCAAATTGGCTATTGCAAATGTAGTTTGTGATGATTATTAGTTTTTGACGGGTATTTATTGCGTTTGTGATGACTCGGCCAACTTAATAACTGCGACATAAGTTCTATAGTCAAGTCAAATGAGGCGTTTGCATAGGTAGGGAGTTTTTAACTAAGTGGGGAACGCAATCACGTTACGAGTATAAAATTGCCATTGTAAAATGAGTGTTACCTGTGTAGCAGAGGGTCCACAACCGAGTTGTTGGGTGGCGGCGAGTCCTCCGGATCTGTAGCGACGTGCATGTCGCTCTCCGATAACGTTAGCGATGGGGTCTCCTATAAAGATACACACGTCAAAGGTTTTCTCTACAAATAAAGTTAAAAGTAGTCCAACCAGACAGAAAAGATGGCGCTTTGAGTTTGGACCTGTTAAATTAAAATGGGGTATATGCATAGATTTTTTTAATTGGTTATTTATGTTATTTCATGCAGATATGCTTGCCTACGAGCATATCAATAGAGAATACACATAAAAATGATCGGCTTTTTTAAGTCACATGCATATAACCTATCTATTGCATAAACCCTGCATAGAACATGCAGAGTTTGAGGTTTTGTCTATTTTGAAAAACACCTCATTATGGATGTTGGTAGGGGTTTCTTGTTAGTACTGGGCATTTTCACATAGCAGCGTCTAGTCCTAAAGTAAGCGAAATTGTGTAGACCTAGACCCAGTTGAATCGAAAAATCAATTGAAAATTGCAAACTTAACAGAAAACCTCAATTCAATTGAAAAGGGGTTACAAATTTTAGAAAATTTATTCTAATGAAGAACGCGTTTCTACTACAAAACTGGGAATAAAAAATTTTGTGGTATGCTACGAGGAAATTTTGCGTGAGAAGAAGAAAAACTTAACTCGTCAGGCAACATTGTTAGAACTTCTGAAGCCTTCGACATTAAAATAACTTCGGTTTAGGTTACTCTATTCATAAAAAAATTAATTATTTTAGTATCTTCCATTTTATTAAACATATTTCTTCTAAATTATTATTTTCTTTAGACTCTGGTCCCGATTAAACATACTTTATATGTATTTATATGCAAAGTTGAACCCCGACTTACGCGAATTCGACTTACGCGGCAATCGCTCGGACCCACCTATCGCGTAAGTCCGGGTTATTATTGTACCTGTATAGGAGTGACCATCATAGGCCTTCGCACGGTGTGCTGGTTGTCGAAGAACGAGTATTGGAGCGCCATCTCCAGCCGGACGTACTTCTTCTGGAGATCTTGCAAAACCTGGGAACAACGTTGAACAGTTAAGTAGGATTTTTAAACAGGGAAACTAGGTGGGAGCTGCAGGACCGGTCATTATGGCGATCCTTGGGGGAGTATTATGTCTCTACCTGTGGACTATGTGGTCTGGTATGATGGTGATGGTTATTATAGATTTCCTCACCGCGATCTGATTGTCCAGCTCATCCTTGGAACAGTCGTTCTCCAGCGAAGATATGACGAGCAGCTTCTGATGAGCGATGCGGGAGCACAGACGCTGCATCGCGCGCAGGGCCTCGCCCTCCGTCACTTGGCGGCGCCCGGGGCGCCCTTCACCTGGGGATATTAAACATTACATTTATACAGCCTTTTACGTTTGACTTTGCAAAGAACCATACGCTCAAAAGCGCATCCATAATTAGTATTATAAATTCTAATGTAACTCTTGTCTGTCCGTTACCTTTTCAGGCCTGAACGTCCGAACGGATCTTAATGAAATCTAGCAGGGAGACAGACGGCAGCCCAGGGACGGTCGTAGACTTACTTTATGCCGGTAAAGTGCGAAGCTAGGCGCAGAAGCTTTTTGTTTATAAAAAACAATAGGTATTCATAAAAGCTAGCAAAAGCGTTAGCTGCCAGTAGGCGCGCCAACCTGCAAAGATCTAATACCAGTTGCTCAAAAAATTAAGCTCTTGAAAGATCTTCGGAATCCACTTCGGACCCCTTGTGAAACAAATGTATTTAGACATTGCTATTCGAGATGGAATTGAGCGCCTCTGAGCCATCAGAGGCGCTCAAAGACAAAGAGTCAGACCATCAGTTCGATGGTCAAACGACATCGTTAGGATAGTCAGGAAGAAATGGATAATAGTGGTACAGGACCGGACAAAGTGGTGTATTAGAGGAGGCCTATAGCTAGCAGTGGATGCTCACGAGTTGAGTAGACAGCCAGCACAGCTGCGCAGTTGCTTAGCGCATTCTCGTTCTGAGGGAGGGTCGCGCGTTCAAGTCCCGCTAAATATATTATATTGGGATCTTATTTAATTTCTGAGTAGAAAGATTCGAGATCTGGTGTACTGACCTGGTATTCTCCTCTTGTACTTTGTCTTCTGCTTGATCTCCTCGGGCGACCGTTCCACCGAGCTCGACGACTGACCTTCCACTATCCTCGGCTAAAGAACACACGAAAATTATTACTCGTTGTATTGTCAAACAAGAAGACCTTCAAATTGCAACTTTTACATGAATGGATGTTTATTACTCTTTCACGGTAATAATACAGCATGATTGGATATGGAACTTTGCATAATTGGGGGTGCAGTCTCCACCCCCTGATGTAAGAAATATGGTGCATTTTCGGTGGATACCTGGAGCGTACATTTGAGAGCTTTCAAAAGAATTAACGGGCGGCGGGTACATATTATGGGCAATAACCTTCATGAGATGAAAGCCAGTATGGCGATTATCAGGCCCCCCATCCCTGATATGTACCCTCGACCCCCTGCGTCGTGGGTCGAGGGTACATATTTCGGCAGTAAAATACTGCGTCCACCCCCGCTCCCGGTGGCTAACGTTATATAAGTCGCGTCGATAAAGATTGGGAATTGACAGCCTGAAAATGAAAGACATAATTCATCAAATTTGATCTAAGCGGGACAGCATAAAAGCGGCTGTCATTTTCAATCCCAATCTTTACCTAAACGACTAATACCATTAGGAAATAGTTTGCAGTCTATTGTTAATGGCAGTAAGCACTAACCTTGTGATAATCCTCCGTGCTCGACATATCATCACTATCATCAGGCGGCGCGGGCCCCAGCCGGAAGTGCGGCTGGACGGGCGCGTCTCCCCCTGCTAATGTCTCTGCCCCCCTCTCGGACGCGGGCTGAGCCCCCATGGGGGTGCTCGGCGAGGGGGGGAAGCCAGGGGGGCTGCAGGTCGCCGTGTGGAATGTGTCGTCTTGGACTGAGGGAGAGGCTAGTGGGTCCAGGCTTAGGCTCAGACTGGAAAGACAGGAATGCAAGTTTATTGCAGATGATATAATTTTCTTTTTTAAGTGCCTTTTTCTCAATTTTCACACACACATGGAACCGCTCGTGCATTTGCATAGTTTACCATGCAGTCGCAGTTTGAAGCTGTCGATCCTGACTGCTTCAGGCTGCCCGTGTATGTTAGGCCCTTAGAAAAACAATTTTTTTGCATTTTGTGTGTGTACTCACTTGATCCGCTTGTTGCGGAAGTCCTCTCGCTCGTCCGCTGAGAGCGGGTCCAAGGGCTCCTCCCGCGGCGTGCGGCGCAGTACCAGCTCCGACTTGCTCCGTTTTATACTCTCTGGGGAGGTTTCACTGTCGCATTCTACAAAGATACGACACAATTTTAGTGATATACGAAGAGCTTGGTAGCAAGTGGTACCAACTGGCACAAAAAGACAGACACATGATAATTGACGACCTCTGTGGCGCGGCGGGCGAAGGTCTGCCTGCGACGCAGGAGGTTGCGGGTTCGATTCCCGCCTCGGGATAAATGTGTGTACGATCTGCAGACATTTGTTCAGGGTGTTCTGGTCGTTTTCTATGTATAATAAAAAATATCTATCTATGTATTGTATTATATTATGTATATCAGTTATCTAGTACCCATAACACAAGCTCTGCTTAGCTTGGGGCTAGATAATGCTGTGTGAATTGTCCAGCATTATTTATTTATTTATTTTAGAAAGCAGAGGCGCAAATATGCTGGTCTCGACAGAGCCTACGCATTTGCTCCACTTGGAGTAGAGTTTTTATAAATTATCTAAGCGTCTGGTCGTAGCGACGCGTGACCCAAGAGCTGGTGAGTATCTGGCGCAGCGCATCAGCATTGCAGTGGAGTATTGCTGCCAGCGTCATGGGGGCACTTCCGACTGGTATTGATATGGATCAGTTGAGCTACCTGTAGATTGTTTGCAACAGACTGCCGTTAGCTCAATTGTTTTAATGGTAAATACTAGTGTTAATATGCAAGAAAAAGTTTAAAACCTTGCCTTCTCGACTTATATTTCTGAAAAACAAACTATACTTGACAAAGAAATATGTCAAGCAGTGGTTATCGGTATTACCATCATCAGGCTATACAAGTCCACTGCTAGACATAGGCCTCCCCTAATGAGCCTTAGCGTCTGTCTTCAGCTTGCTGCAACCAGCGTCTGCCTGCAGTCTCTGGGTGTATCAACGGATGATAATCACCTTTCAATATTCCAGGGCTCAAGTCTGAAGCCAGTGCATGTTTGAGCCCCAAGTCCTGAGTTCCTAGTAGAGCCAGTTCAGCCTGCAGTTTTTCTATCTTCACGCGATGGGAGGCGACAGACTTGACTCGCCCTTGTAACTCATCTTCTAACTCTTCCAGCTCTTTTTTCTGTGAAGAAAGGTTTGTGTTAGAAGGAGAGAACCTCTGCAAGGTTAAGTAGCGTTTTAATGGAGTCAAGTGCTGTACAAAAATCGGGGGCCTTCACAAGAAAGTAGGAATGAATAAATGCTACAGTCCGTTCACTCTGTTATTTGCTGCTGGTATATGCACGCTTATGAAGTTCCCTTATTGTTGACAGATGAGTGACTGAAGACTGAATGACAGAATGAAGTATTTCATAGACGATTACTTTTGACAGATAGAATGCGAATCGAAAAATATGGGGACTTATTTTTATCGAACCGACATGGTATGTAACGAAGATTATTCTAGATGATTTTTCCATGAAAAAGTATTGGAAATACATTGTATAAAAATATAGTTTGCCAAAGTAACTCAATCTGTCTTACTCTTTATCACGGAAACGCGAGTAAAGCCGCGGACAGATGCAAGTAGAAATAATTAAAACAACAAAAAACAATATTATTTTATGGCAATGAAGTGTTCCAAAACCGGCCAAGTGCGAGTCGAACTCGCGCACGAAGTGTTCCAAAACCGGCCAAGTGCGAGTCGGACTCGCGCACGCAAGTTTCCGTACCATTATCTATAAAAACGGAAAAAAACGTTTGCTGTATGGGAGCCCCCATTAGATATTTGTTTTATTTTAATTATTTATTTTTAAAGTGAATATATAACTAAATATTCTGTGAATATTTTAAGCGTCTACCTGTTGCCGTTATCAATATCAAGAAAAATTAGCAAAAATATCACGTTTTTTGTATGGGGGCCCCATTAAATATTTATTTTATTGTTATTTCTACGAATTTTCCTTTATTTGAATTCTCTCTTACCTCAATATGTAAATATTCAGTGAAAAAAATTGTAAGGTAAAAAATACTACATTTTTGAGGCGGAAGCCTTTGGTTGGGTTAATAAGCACCCAAAATAAGCTATGAATTTATCACTCACATGCCTGTCGACCGTGTCCTGTATACTAGACGCTGTATTCGGCTCGCAGTGCATCAGGAGCTGCATCAGACACTCCGCGCTGGACTCCGAGGGGGTTTCCGGGCTCGGCGTCTGACTCTGTGGAACACTCTTACATAAACTCATACACACTTACTCGTTTATTCATAACGATCTGTTTTTGTTCTTAAAAGAGTTGCAAAGCACTCTGCTTTCTGTTAGAATAAGGCAGAGTGAGATAGAACACTGCTACGCATTTATTTAATTTGACCTTATAAAACTTAATACAATTTTTCATAAACACGTTATCTGTCAGCTCGATAAATATCGAAGATCTCGTTAATCCCGATATTTTTCGAGGCGATAGATTCGCATTACTGTTCTTAAAAAGAAGAATCTATGAAATATTGTATTCTTGCATTCAGTCAAAGAAAATAAATGCGTGGACGACTCATAGCAACTGTTTTAAGCTAACAGGTTATCATGAACAGTGGGTAATTATGAATAACGGGTTACGTTAACGTAAAGCAATTAGGACTTTTCGATTTGGTTTAAATCTATTGATCTATGAGTATTAGTTCCAAGTAGCTCGATAGATGGCACGGAACACCTCCACCGTCCAGAGCAAGTCTTGTAAAAAAAGTAAAGTTAGGAATTGTCAGAGAAATTTGTTAATGCATATAGACAAGCATAAGTAGAAATTTCAAGCGATGTAAAATTAAGCTAACATACCATGCAAGCACTACACTAACAAATTTACAATACAAAATAAATGAAATGTGTTATTTATTTATTTCTATTACAAGTACGATGAAAAATTTGCTCGAAATTCGTGTTTTTCCGTGTCAACTGACTAAAGGAAAATGTGTCCTCTAAATAGTTATTTAGCACATTTACACGGACCAGTGAAAATATAGGCACGAATTTGGAAATGTTTTTTTTCTTCGCAGGTAGGCCAGGCAATGGATGTTCAAAAAAAGGTAGAGGGAAATGCTTGGAACACAATTTATGACTCCGTAACTTTGTTTGGACTAGTTAGGTGAACATATCAAAAGTCCCCGCCCGTAACCATTGAACCTGGGGGAGGGGGGAGGTTTTAAGGTCCCATTTTTGATTGCTTACGCTTATATTTCGGAAACTAAACGTCCTAGCGACATGACTTTTTATACAAAATGATCGCTGATTAAATTTACTACTAGTTTTACTCTGTCAAGTTTTTTTCGATATGTTGATGATTTTCACCTCCTTACTAGTCCAAACAAAGGTACGAAGTCAAAAATTGCGTTCCAAATATTTCTGTCTATACCCTTTCGTTGCCTGGACTAAAGGTAGTACAAAGCTAGAACACTTAGGTCCGTATTATGAAAGCTTAGTCAGTTATCAATCTATGCTTGAGTACTACGCTTATGCCATACAAAATCGTTACCTACTCATGCAGAGATCGATGACTGCGCATGCTTTCATAATACGGGCCTAAGTTTGTTTTATTTTGGAATGAGAGGTTAGGAATAACTCAATAAACACAACACCATTTAATTTAAAAATGTTCCGTCATCGATTCTGCGCAGTTAGTTGACCACTCTTGCTTTGGATCTGGTCGGTATACATCTTCTCTTCTTTTGGTGAGTTGTAGCGACAAGTTGAGGCGGGTGAGTCAACAGACGGAGAAAGATGCGGATGCGGAAGAATATGCGGATGGCTGTTAGACTCTGGATAGAAGTAGGGACAAGCTGAGACGGGATGATTCAGTGACAATAAATATTCGGAAGAATATGCGAATTCTGTTAGATCCTTGGTGTTGTGTTTAACGTAGTTAATTATGTTTCTTAGCAAAACACAAATCTAGCATTCTACCAATCCCAGTACAAACACAGTTACCTCATCAAACTTGCAACCCTGGGCTATAAGTTCTCTTTCCCACGTACGCACTACTAACGAAACGGGATGAGAAGTGACGGAGAAATATGCGGATGGCTGTTAGACCCTGGCCTGGGTAGAAGTAGGGACAAGCTATCGCATATTTCTTCATGCGATAGCTTGTCATGTCTTGTGTATCAACCCGAGACGGGTTGATTCAGTGACAAGAAATATGCGAATTCTGTTAGATCCTTGGTGTTATGTTTAACATAGTTAATATGTTTCTATGCACAATACAAATCTAGCATTCTACCAATCCCAGTACAAACACAGTTACCTCATCAAACTTGCAACCCTGGGCTATAAGTTCTCTTTCACTCCCACGTACGCACTACTAACGAGACGGGATGAGAAGTAACGGAGAAATATGCTGATGCGGTAAAATATGCGGATGGCTGTAAGACCTTTTGTGTTGTGTTAAAGAGTTATTTATCTAGCACCCCCACTACAAACCACTTACCTCATCCAGTTTGCATCCCTGGGCTATAAGTTCTCGCACACTCCCGCGCACGTACTCGTCGAGCTCGGCGCGTTTCCCGTCGAGCTGCGCGCGCAGGGCCGTCACGTGACCGCTCTCGTTCTCGGCCTAGGGACGGGGGCGATGTAGCAAGCTAGGCGGGAGGGTGGCGCATGCTTGTAGCACGCTACGTATCAACTCGGGAACGGATCAGAACCAAACAGTATAAAGGACTGAGCACGTACATCACCGCTACGGCATAGCACAAAAATAAGCATTCAAATATAGGCTTAAACTGGGAATCATTAGATAAATATTACAGTGACAAAACGGCTTCACGCAAGCTTCAAGTGAGTGGCCAGCGAGCTGTCTGTTGTCTAATGCCGTCAATATAAAATGCATCTAAAAATTACGTAGTTAGAGCCCATATTTTAATGCGTATTTATGTGTTCTAAGGCAGTGGTGCCGTTCAGATCTGCGGAAACCTTATACCGTCGTTCTAAAACAGCGATTATCGCGAAACCTAGCGATGCGATTATCGTCCGTTTGTACTGAACATTTTTGTAATCGGGCTATACAGGGTGGCTTTTGAGATGGGAATGGATGGCCGAATCAGAAACCATGAGAGTTCGATTTAATAGGTTTTTACCACGCAGTGTTTACGGTTCGCGAGTTTAATTCAAGTCGTGGTGCTG
The DNA here is from genome assembly GCA_947086465.1 of Eupithecia exiguata. Classification (NCBI taxonomy): domain Eukaryota; kingdom Metazoa; phylum Arthropoda; class Insecta; order Lepidoptera; family Geometridae; genus Eupithecia; species Eupithecia exiguata. The sequence continues at coordinate 11,297,859 of OX352242.1, forward strand.
ATCATTGATTGTAAATAGGCAATTTCATACAAACAATACTGAGAATTTGAAACAGTGTTGATCCATTTCCGAGTTGATATCTGTGATGACAACATTTAATTAATGGAATTTGTGTCGCACGCAGGGCTTCATTCACCATTACGGTCACGGCAATTAAGATTTGAAGTAGCTTGTAAGAATTCTCATCATGATATATTGCAGTATGTGTCTATATGTCTATTATATTGTCTAATAAAGACACATTTTGATATATTTATTGTGATGAAGGAGGCCCTGAGATTTCAAAATAAATTACAATGCGTCAGAATCAATTGTATTTTTGACTGCAATTGGCAATTATGTCATCTCGATATCGAGTTTTCTCACAAGTTTTTTTTGAGCATTTAATAAAAGCTTATATTTTTTTATATTCTAAGCTGCAATGAAACATCTATAGCATAAAGATTGGGTGAACTATGTTTTAAAATTGCGTGAATGAAAAATCAAAAAGAATCATCAAATCTATATTTTGTTGCGAATTACTTAGTGTAAAATATCTTCATTTTTAAAAGCCTTAGAAGTTATTCATAATTCTTTATTGCACACAAAAAACAAATTTGTAAATCTTAAAACAAGAGAGGTATCGCAAAGGCGAGCTTAAATTATAAGTAAAAGTTATAAGTATATCAAAGTTCAACCAATCAAAAACTTAGCTCAACCCAAAAACTTACGCACAAAATCTAAAACATTCACTTACATAATAAAAAGTACAGAACCAAAAAGTAAGGCAGTACGTCTACAGCCTCGGGCGATAAACTAAAAGTGGCCTACATTGTGAGAAACGGAATACAATTATTGCATTGTCTGTGCATTAGCCGCTACTGCGGGTTCTCGACAAGAACTAGAAAGCTAGGATTAGCGCAAAACTCAATAAGCTATCGGGAAAAGCGTTGTAGCTGTGCATATTTCTCGAGGGACTGGTAACACGACCGTAAAGAGGAACGTATGCGATTTAACAGTAACGCCCATATTTCGGGAGCCTACTAAGTTTTGCGCAAATTCCACATGCAAATTTAATAAATAATTTGTAGTTCTTTCCGAAACACGAAAGCGCTTGCAGTTCCTTTGTAATGCAAAGTAAAAGACATTTTCGGATAGGCACTGATATCTGTCAGTCCAGTCAATAAAATCAGTCCATAAGGCTTTGCAAAATGCCCAGCACAAAAGGACAAGTGTACCTATGGTGAGTTCGAGTGAAAAGTGAGAACTTATAGTAGTACCCAGACGGGGATAATGACACCGTTGAGTCTACGCGAGCGATGGAGTAATGTCAACATGGCCTGATGTTTCAGAAAACATTTTCATTTCTTATCTTGTCCTACTGTTAGTTCAGTTGGCCGGTACTTGGTGAGGCGGACTTAGGACTCTAAGGTAGTTTGACGCGGGTTAGCAGGAAATTCAAATGTTTTTGTGGTTTTATTTTTTTCTGCATTCCACAAGCAATAAAACAAAAGTAATTTTCCGCAAATCATAAACCATTTTATTTAAACTCGCGATAAAACCAACTTCGATTCACTGGTGTTTTTGGAGCATTTGGGAAAATACTAACTTTTGTGTTAAATATCTACATTTACCCAAATGCTCGCAAAATAAAAATGAATCAAAGGTGATTTTAACATATGTAGGTAGTATAAGAAAATGGTTTACGATTTGCGACAAATTACTTTTTCGCTGGTTATATTGCTTGTGAAACGCATACGTAAATACCTCGAAAAATAATCATCTCGCGCCAACACGCGACGAACCACCTTAAGCAACAGAAACGGAGGGGTTTTGTTTATACAGTTAGTTTGAGTTCTATGCCAGTGCCTTGCATGTTACTTTTTAAGCTATTTATATGTATCTCATCTTGTATATTTTTTTTATGTAATGTGTCGTGTTTGCAGTTGTATCTATCATGTAAGTTTTCTTTTATATTTTTACCTGTACTGTCAGAATAAATATATTTTCATTTCATTTCATTCATCCAGTAATCATAGCTTGGGGCTAGATGATGCTGTATGAATTTGTCCAGCATTATTTATTTTTATATTTGAAGAAGTTTAAGTGGGAAGTATAAATGTGATATGTTGTTTTTTTGGAGAAGTAGGTAGACCTACTTCTCCTAGACAAGAGTTCTAAAAAGTCAATTTCAGATTTATTCAGCGGTTTTGTGCTTCGAAAAGAAGGTCTATTTAAGACGAAATCAACCTTACCATACAATATATTACCTAAAGTCAGCTTCACCAAAATGTAGACACAGAGGTATGAAGAAAACTTTGATCCTGTCCCTGTCAGGGGATGACTATTAATGAGTCTGTATGTTAATATTCACCTCCGATAGCTTCCTAATGTTTGTAATACTTTCATATACATAGCAGACTCCAAAAGGCTACCTAGTTCTCCATTGTTTCATGTGACAGTACTTACACACTGCTAGTTCAGGCTGCGTGCCCTAGCAGCGAGCGCAGGGCACGTCGGCTGAATGTATCTAGTACTGTGTACTTACACATTGCTTGTGAGTGTCGCTGAGGGCCCGCAGCCGGCGTGCCCTTGCAGCGAGCTCCTTCTGCCGCGACCGCAGGGCACGGCGCCGGTGCGTCCAGCCGCGCTCTAGGGCACGCCAGTCGCCGGAGAGACGGCGACAGGCGGCTGCATATTCCTTCTCCATTGATTCTCTTTCCTGAGATAGATACATTACATTAGCAGTATCATATATAGCTGCAGTGACTCGGTTATTTGCTACTGGAAGAGGATCGCGGGCAAAAAAAAACGGGCTTTTTAGGAGTGCTCGCTCACAAACTTACGAGCGAGCACTCATTTAAAACTACCATATCCTCTGCATCCTCTTCTCTCCTGTTCATCTCCCGTTTGCTCGATGCGCTATTGCTGAGGATCAATTTAGTCAGCACAAAATACCACTTCTAATGTAAATGAAACGGAAGATATTATTATCTTACCTCGTCTAGCTTCCTCTGAGCCTGTAACAATTCTTCCCTCTCAGCGTGCCACCGTCTCTGTCTCTCCTCTTGTTGAAGTAAGAACTGTTGTCTCTCTCGCTCTAACTCAGCTCGTTGGGCCTCTATCCGCTCGCAACGTATCTCGCCTTCCAGATCCCTGGTAACATTAACATAGTAGGTTTTAGAAGTAAATATTCAATAGGATTTTTTGACAACTTGGCAGCTTAACGGTACTTGTTCACATCATCGTTGGCCTCGTGGCGCGGCGGGCGGTCAGCCAGCAACGCAGGAGGTTGAGCATTCGATTACCGCCTTGGGATTTGCTCCAACATTTTTTTAAATTTGTAGGATCTGCAGATATTTGTTCCTAGTGTTCTGGGTATTTTCTATGTCTAATAAAAATATGTATCTATGTAATGCAATATATTAAATATATTAGTCTTATAGTACCAATAACAAGCTCTGCTTAGCTTGGGGCTGGACGATGCTGTGTGTGAGATTGTCGGGACTTTTACTTACGACAGTGTGCTAGTATTGAGGTTCTCAGTAGAAGCGGCGAGGTCGGTGGTGGACCAGGAGAGCAGAGAGAGACGGGAGAGGTTCATGTTGGTGCTGCCCTCTTGCCGCAACTTGGCAGCTTCCGCGGGGTCGTTGTAACGGAACATGTTTGTTCGACCGAGGAGGAGAATGCAACCTTGAAATGGAAGACAAAGGTTATATTTGGGTGTTTTATAACAGAATAAAGTATTTGTGTTTCCTAGTTCCCGCATTAACGCTTCATCTGAAATGCCCAGAAAGCCTAAAAAGGCACTCAGTTATGATGCCTCCGTGCCGGGACAGTCGACCGTATAGCGCAGTGTTTAGGGTCCTCGTTACCTTGGCTGAGCTTGTTGGGCTTGTCGACTGGCACTGTATTCAGCCAGCACTGCGCCCCTCGCTCGGGCTGCAGCGTGGCTACGCCCCCGTGTAGAGACACTCGACAGTGGAGCGGTAGCACGCCCGCTCCGCTTAGCACTATGTCGGGGGTCGGAGTTAGTTCTGATGTGCCTATTATTGTTTCGCCTTCCTGTGGGAGAAAAATAAACATTAACACTTGTATAACTCATATAACTTGTCTTTAGTAATGTCAAGAAGCGACTCTGTCGGGAGGCCAGTTGTTTGTGAACACTATCAACGCATGCTGGGACAAACCTGGAATTATTTCATTACCTTAATTTATAGGATATAAGCCATGTAAGCCGGTAGCCTGCCACTGCGTGCCGCGTTCATATGGATGATCATAAAAGCTTGCTCAGTCATCTATATAGTTACGATTAACTAAAGCATAAACGCCACTCAAGCATTGTTCCGTAACTGAGCAAGCTTTTATTATACGGGCCAAGTCTTCCAGACAAATGCGGCACGCAGTGGCGGTAGCAGGCCACCGGCCGGGGCTCGAGCCGCTTCAAGAATACACCACCACACACAGTGACGACCAAAAGCGCCATTCGCCGTTTACTCCAGTGGACAGCATTGCCCTGCAAACGAACCCCAATCTACCCAGGCCTACCTTCAGATGGTACAGCGTGACTCCAGTGGATAGCAGATTATCATCGATCCCCACGAGATGCGGCATGTCCGAGTCCAGCACCACCCCCAGGCCGCTCTTCCTCAGCCCCAACGCCTTTTGTTCCTGAAGTATCTGTTGGGTTTCTCTCCACTTCTCTGTCCATTTCTCCGTGAGATGCTTCTCTTGGGCTTCTTTGCGTTGGAGGGTTAAGAGGACGTCTGGTTCCGTTTGGATTGGATCCTGCAGAAGAATTAAGGATTTGTATTTGGGGGCGGGGAAGGTTGGAATTTTCGCAGATCGTTAAAAAGAAAGACTTTCTCTATACCGGACCGGCCCAGCTGGCCCACATGCCTGGGATCCACCAGTTCCGACATCAACTATGTCGGATAGTTCTATATAAGTCTGATAATGTTTAATCAAACGTTTACGCGATCAAGGAATTGGTTGTTTTAGCTTTTTATGAAGCAAATACGGTCTTAACACCACCTGATATCTATTCTTCGAAGTTTTTAGTAAGCGTTTAAGTCATGGTCTTCATTCGGCCAACGTTTTGCACGAAAAGCCTTGTGACTCTTAGACTTTATGTCACTATACAGTATCCATATCCAGTCCTAGCTAGCTGGGTGTCTCATTCAAAAAGACACCCTAGGGAACTAACAAACAAGCCTAAGTCCCGTATAACATATACATACAAGTCCTTATAAAAAGGATATAGGTACATAGAGATAAAACTATAAAACTTCATTACGCTTACAGTATTATGGTCAATCTGCTTCCGCAGTTTGTCAATCTCCTCCCTCAGTTCCCTGATGAGCTTGACGTTAGGATCTTCGTTGATAGTTGGCTTGTTGATGATGTTCTTGGCTCGGTTGGCGTAACGGAGCGTGGACAGGGTTTCGCCGTAGTTGCAGTCTGCTGGGGAGATCTGGAGGGGAATTCAGTTTTATAAGGAGGTGGTAGTTACTTTTCTGAGATCGTAACCCTTCATTTCAACAAACTTATAACGTCATGTTTGTGTAAAGCTATTTGGACTTTCGACGGAATAACTAATTTCGTTTATTTTTGTTTGTAGTATAAGAAACGCTCGATGAAGTCATCAAAATTAGTGCAGCCAATTTGATGTTAATGTGGAATTTATCTCTGTACTCGAGGTTCATAGTAAAAACATCAGGAGATTTAGAACTTTTGTAAAATTTGCATTACAACATCTGCAGACTGAGTTCATTGGATTCCATTCTTCTACTAAGACCAATCGCGAACTCAGAAAATGAATATCATAGTGTAAGATTAAACGTAACTTACAGCTGCAATCATGATAGTCTTGGAGTTCCCTCCGAGAGAATCCTTCAGCAGCCACGTGAGAACAGAGTCACGGTACGGAATGAATACTTTCTTTTTGTCCTTCGCCAGTCTGCCTGCAAATCAAATTAACAATAATCCGTAAATTAATGATTGATGTCAGAGACAATGACATCGAATGAATAAATCACCATCATCAGCCGATCTTGCCGCATACAGCATCTGCCATCATTGTTTGGCCGACATAATGTGGTCATTATATTACAAAGGTCTTTTGAACTCTACAAGACACCTCTTCTTTCTTAAAGAAACCCACGACTTCATTATTAAGAAAATCAAAACCCGGCAGAGTTCCATAAATTTGCGGTACGATTGATGTAGCGAAGGTTTAACAGCAAAAATATAAGTACTACGCCGCCGTAAGTCTAAGACTGAAAAGAGGATGGTTGTATAAGATTAATCCTTCACTCAAGGATTTAGGTGTGTCGTACCGTACCGGGCCGTGCGGCTTAGAATTTGCACCACTCCAACTCTTCCCGCGGGTGTCGTAAGAGGCGACTCAGGGACATACACCGGGGGACGGGCAGCAGCGCCTCTTGCAGAATAGATCTACCACCGAACTGCGATCCGCAACCCACATGCCTAACGTGGGGTTTATTGCTCTACCCCCCATGAGATATAAACCAATAAGGCGATTATCAGAGGAGGCCTGCGTCCAGTAGTGGACCATTATAGGCCGTTTGAGGATGAGGAATAAGACTTACTTTCCACTGGCAGCTGGCTGGACTCTGCCAGTGCCGATATAACGGATCCGAGCGTCACTAGAGACTTGTTGATGTGAGCGCCCTCCACCAACCGCTGGCCCGTGGCACCGGTCGCATCTGCTCTTTCACTGGAACCAAATAAAAACCCAATAAATCACTAGTAATGATATCTACCATTACTAGTGACGTGTATTTACACGCGTGTGAGTAAGACGACAGTAGTTTGCCACTCACCTGCCTGCCAGATCCACCAGGTGAACTTTAGACACCGTCTCACAAGGCATGTTGTTGTGACGGAGATAGCTGGCCTGTACGAAGGTGATAGTGAATATGGCGTGTGAGCGAGACGACACGTCGTTCATCTGGGTAGACGCTGTGGTTCGGTGGAGGTTACCGCGGTGCATGCATTCCTGGAATATACATATTGGTTTGACAAGTCTGCCAGTAGCAAGTACGCATTTTGTGACATCGCTTGTCATAAAATGACATTTCCAAAAGTGCCGGTTAAAGAGATAAAAGAAATGTGTAAACACAAACCTGTATATCATCATAATCGGAGACGAGGTGCTTCGAAAGATCCTGTACGTATGGTCCCAGTTTAGGGTGCTCGCGAACCTGTCAAAATATAACAAATATGTTTAAGTGTTAGCAAATTTAGTTAAGTAGTTAAGTCAATGCACCAGCATAATCAACACTGTAGCTTCACAATTTATTATAACAACATAGTTTATGTTGGAGATAGATGGCATGAAAGCAATAGACTGTTTGCTAGTTTTAGGACGTTCAGTACTTTTTCATACGATTTCGTACCTTCATCATAAGTATACCTTGAGCTTGTGGCTCTCGTTAAAAGCGAGGAGGTCCTTGACCTTCTCGGTGTAGATCTCCTTCAGTGCGGTAGGAGGCTGCTGACTCCTTGCATTAATAATATTAGTAGACATACCTTGAGCATGTGGCCAGCGTTAGAAGAGAGCAGGTCCTTGACCTTCTCGTTGTAGATCTCCAGATAGCTAACTTCAGTGCGGTAGGAGGCTCCAGACTCCTTGCCGGCCGCCACGCGGGAGAACAGCTGACGGCAGATCCGAGGGATTAGGCCTTGGTTGTCCTGTAATACAATGAACCCTTAGGAATATGAATCTGACTGAAGGAAGAGGACCATCTGCCTGTCTGGAGCTGTACAATCTAGAATGTGGACAAGGAACTTTTATGCAGCTTTAGCGTGACGTCACGTTGCATGTGAATTAATTGGATTCATTTGCACTATTTTTAGGCTTAAGACGCGAAAACCAGTTTTAGGATGCGCCAAACACTGGATGCAGGGTTGACATTTTAGGGAAGACGTCTTTGTAGATGCCGGCACAGTGGCTTAAAGTTTCCTCAAAAAAGTAAGACAAGGAAAAAGACGACTTACATTAGATCCCATCATAGTGAAGGTCTTCCCGCTGCCCGTCTGTCCGTACGCGAACACACACGCATTGTAGCCTTCGAACGCGCTGTCTATCACGTCCAGCCCGAGGTCTGAGAACACCTGAGGAAGAGAAGCCAGCATCAACAACTTAACAAGAGAATCAGATGAAACGGAGCCTAGAGGAGATGAAAACATATCAAGAGTTTCAGATGCCTGTCTCAAAATACAAAATCGTTTATTATAGAAAATATTTGTAACAAATAAAGTTAGAACTCTGTCTCCCGTGGTAGCTACAATGTAGCTGTGTCACACAGGACAGAAGTTCTTCCCATATGCGTTTATGTTTCAGCTCATAGCAGTTTATCGGTTGACCGGTTTCACGGGGTGTAATGTAACTATTAGGAACGAGCAAGATACGTTTATACGCCATGTGCTAAAATCAATCTGGTTGCTCGTTGCGAGCGCCTGCTTTACCCGTAGCCCCGTACTGGCTGCACGAACGCTCAGACGTTACATTACGCCTAGTAACGTCGTCGGTCATTGCCCACCTTAAGACGAAACGAGTCCCCTAATGTGTTATGGGACTCGTTTCGCCTTAAGGTGGGCGTTTTGACGATCACATACCTGTTCCTGCGAGGCATAGTTGGTATCCTCGCTGTCATAGGACCAGTAGGAGTGGTCGAATGTAAAGTCCTTTGACTTCTCGCCTCGGGCCTCTAGCTCTCTGCTATTCTGAAAGACAGATATTCTAATGTTAGACATACGGAGAAGATAGAGATTGGGTCTCCTGCTATGTCCAGCAGTGGAATGGTAAAGGTGTGTGCTGTGATTTTGCAGGCTTCCGTCGCGGTTTTTTTCACGTAGTACATGAACAATAGGTACCTGGTGGTTTATAGTTAGCCTATCAGAGGTAATCTAGCTGGAAACAAATCTGAAATTAAGGTGATTCGATTCACATTGCTGCTAAATTCATACCGTAAACCATTTTCTATGAAGTTTGTAAAATCATTGTTTCATAGATGTGGCTTGCGATTCACGGCAAATTACTACTTCGCTTGTTTAGTTTCTTGTAGAGTAGAACACATTAAAACTCGAAGAACATTTTAATCTCGCGGCAAATTGAGTGGAACTACCTTAAGAAAGTCTTTCAAGATAAGCTAGATAATTCCTGAATCCAAAAAGCTTTGTCTTATCGAGTGCCGTTACCACGTAAAGCATAACCATAAACATAACCAGCTTCTGCGCGCGGCTTCGTTCACGCATTACTAAAGTCGTCATTACATCTTACCTACATTATATTAGTATCAAGCCTAAAACCACAGATATTTAAAGTAAACATATCTGTCTACTTTACATCCGCGCTATTTTAGCCCCATTCAGCATGGATACAAGACCCAAAGTCCGTTACATCCGGCACACAATAAAATTAAAAATGAATCATGTTGAATGGCGTGCGAAAACAATACGACTCGACGACGCGACGTGACGCTTAAATTCGGCGAGTGTTCGGGGTGTAATAGAATGTGCATAGCGGCAAATTGCTTTCAGTCGGTAAGGTTTAAAGTCGTAGCAAATTACAGCGACAGCATCGTAAAGCAAAGTAGGTATCGATCATGCAAATATAGGTTCAGGTGGATCGATTAACATTGCACGGCAGATTCCCTAAGTATTTTTTTATGCGGATTTTTGTTTTTTTCCCCTTTTACAGGAAATAAATGTAGCGGAAAAGTGATTTTACGCAAATCGTACACCAAATAGGTGAGAGATAAAACCACTTTGTTACACTCGATACAATGGTAATTTTGGAGTATGTGACGCAACAGGATATACAATAGAAAATTTAAAAAAAATCAATATTCAAAGTGCTTTATTTCCTTTAGACCTTACAGGACTCTTGGACACGTCACAAAACTCAGATAAAGAAAAGATTATCAGAAATATAGAAAGTATGCACTGAATCCAATACAGTCATCAAATTGCCTGGGAAAACCCCATGCATGGCCTGAACGATTCAATAATTAATTCAGGGAAGCCCATAAATTGACATGCACACTCTCCCTGAGTATTCCTGACCGTCTTAGAGCCATTCTGCGTCGTCCCCTTACTCGACGATCGCTTTCGTCTGCGAACATTATTAAGTAGGTATGTGAAAGTTACGGATTTATTGATGTACCCGAGAGGAGTGAGGCTGCGTCGTAGCAAACCCATTGGGAACCTTATCCTGCTAAAGAAATCGCTTTATTACGGCATTGGTGTCGTTACTGAATAGGCTATTCGACTACATCAAAATAAGTTCCAAATTGTTTTCATCCTAGTCAGTGACAACGAAACAAAGTGTAATCAGGTGATTTCTATTAAAAATGTGCGTAATTGAGGTAAAAAAATACGGGATTTAAATAACACATCTTTTTATATATGATCACGTGATCGAAAACGCGCTCTGCGTTTGGTTGTATAGCTGGTGACGTCACACTATTACAAATAACAGTGTTAATGAGTTCTTCTTGTTAGGTGTGGTGTGGCGTATGACGTCATTCCTCAGAGCACGGGAGCTATGACAGTGATTATCGTTTTGGCGCGTCATTATTTTATACCTACTAACTTTAAAATTAGTTTTTATAACTAATACGACTGGCCTTGAAGAAATATATTACATTTTGCATTTACATTCGGCATTCTACCTTAGATGAAAGAAACTACAGATGGAGGACGCTCGTCAAATGTGTCATGGTTGAAAACATTATTTCAATCTCTCCGTGGAAATAGCTCCGCACTCACTATCTACAGTTTATTTTATCTAAGGATTGTACGAGACGATTCTGCGCCGACGACGATACCATTGTCATTAAGCCGATTCCCGATTTAGCTAACCAAGCAGAATTGGACCCCATTGGAATTGCCAGGTGGTCGAATGGTATAGCCGTGGTGGCCGCAAGACTGGCAGAGGTTCACACAGGAATTACTGACCTAACGGACCTTCGGAAAAACAGGAGGCCTATGTCCAGCAGTCAGCGTGTCACTCATATATTGTTGATGATGATTTATGATGTTGACATCCCAGAACAGTCGATTGTTCTCATTCTTCTTCGCTTTTGAGTAGTTGCTTAGCGCAAGTCAAGGCCAAGGCCTAAGTTAGAGCACCTGCCAGATGTTCGGATGATATAGTCAAGGTGGCCGGATGACTGGACGACGTACGCAGAAGACAGATTGAGCTGGCGTGGAAAAGATGAGAAGGTGTGGGTATTACCAGGCTGATATTATGATGATAAAATCATATTGCAGTCGACTGTACTTCCTGAAATTGCTGGTAAGTTGTGCGTAAGGCATGGCCATGGCCTAATATCCGCATTTAGAATGACGCGATCGGATTGGATGAGCGGAAGGATGATCTTGTTAAGGCTGTACAAACTCGAGCTCGAGGGACTAATCTTACTATATTCTGCCCGTGGCTTCGCTCGCCTGATATTTGAATCAAACTTAGCCGAAAGCAATACAATGTGTCAGGTCAGGCCAAGAATCTAGTTCACCTAAAGTAATACATTGTAATGTCTACTAACCATAAGCGATCTTTGTTGTGGCGCATTAAATCTTCATGTTAACTAAAATGTAATCAATAAGCTAGTTTCAATACAAATTACCAGCGTTAGAGTTATCATTAATTACAATTATTAATACGAAACCATGCTTTTGTTTGGTGAAATTGGCCTTAACCATATCCTGAGTTTGGGCGCTGCACGCGCTGGGAGGTGCGACACAGTTCTAAACTTGTGCGCTTTTCAGTATTCCGTTGTATTTTAGATATAATATGTTTTTGTTCATTCTAAATAAACATCGAAACATCATTTGCCATTTCCCCAGTACTTAGCTCTATCTAACAGGTATAGACCTCGTGACAACTTACTTTATAGAGAGAGATAGTGTGAACCGGGTGGCTTTTTGAGATAGGAATGTATGGCCAAATCAGAAACCAGATAGTAAATTTGCGCATCCTTATCAACTCCGCATACGCTACGGTTTCGATCCGGAGAACGCACAGCTTTAGAGGAAAGTCGTCGTCGTCATGACATTATGGAACCTAATTATGTTATTGTTCAGTAAAATAATTGGTTGCGACTGTGGTAATTAAATTCAAAATTAATAATTGTAATGGCAAGGAACCGGGAAAACTGGTGATCTCTGGTGTCGGAGGTCAAGATCCACTTCGGATCACTGCACCAAGCCAGTAAGTAAGTACGCCAAAAAGTTAATATAGGATTTTTGTGTTGAGATATTTTTACAAACAATGTACATTAAGAATTGCTGGTGTATAGAGTATGTTGATGGATAATCGTTCTCAAGGTATTTTCAATCCTTCACTCAGTAGCACGTGGTATCACAAGATCCTTGGTGGAAGAGGTCAATCGATCCACACAGGTTTATGCGAATACGAACCTACGTCATCATACACAATAGGTCGAAAGTACAATGACTGACCCTGATTGAGACCTAGACTTGAATAAAAGCGAACTGAATACACCTGGCCAAATAATAAACCTTCCACCACGCCTGCAATTTACGACCTTCAACACACGACATAAAGGTCAAAATATTTGAACCATCATACCATTGTTAGGTATGGGAAATAAAACAACCTTGAGTCTTGAGATATTAAATGTTTTTGTGTATGAAAATGCAGAAGCTTCTAGTTCACGTTGATTGTAAAAGGTTATATTGGCAACGCGCCCATTTTATAAGTGGTTCTACCTAACACTTTCATGGCTACGAGTCGTAGGCGTAGGAGATTTGCGTCGTCGTAGTCGAAGGACATTTGCGTCGTAGGCAAAGGACATTTGTGTCGTAGGCAAAGGACATTTGCGTCGTAGGCAAAGGACATTTGCGTCGTAGGCAAAGGACATTTGTGTCGTAGGCTACGATGCACATGTCCCTCGGGACCCTTTAAAACTAAACAATTCAAATTAGCGGTGGAATTTCTTAAAAAATCATACTTTTTTAACCCAGCGGTAACGAAAGCAGTGATTCGGTAACTGCGGTTCAAACGTATAAATACAAAATACCCAGGGTATACCACGTGAAAACTCTAGAAATGTACCGCTACCGCCGCCTTGGATACTGGGTAGCGATTACCGCGTAGGTTTAAACAGGCATTTCGTGCTCGTGACGTCTCATATTTGTATGGGATTCGCGTAGATCCCTGTTCGCACGATAGAGGCGTTGCGATACCAAAATCAATTATTCCGCTGATTTAAGGGTATAGGTAAGGTCCCTAAGACTACGACCTAGACTGATTGATGTTTGTCAAAATATGTATTCACAATGAGAGTAAAGCAGCAGACAGAAGCTCGTTAAAAAAACAGTTCTTCTTCGTACATTAATTTTTCAAAACAACATCGTGCTTGGCGTAAAATCGAGTGTAATCACCGCTCTACATTATGTTCTGTTTTGCAATTTCTTTCATTTCAAATTATTTGAAGACTTTCAGATAGTGTTTATACCCGACTACCAACCAACGGAGGAGCGTTAAGTTATGAGCACACTCTCTGATTGACCAACACAATGTTTAATGGCCTATGAGGCCAGTTACATCTTTGATCGTCATGTCATTATGTTGTGCAACCTTAATGTTACCTACGGTTGATGTATTCTATGTTATAATTAGTTTATGCCTGTGACTTCGCACGAGTTGTTTCTATGGGAACTGATTTATGGGATAAAAGGTGTGTTATTCCGATGCACTCCTGACTCCAGAATGCTACGGGGAATATTTCTTGTTAGAAATATTCTATTACCTAACAATTTTTGGTCGATGCGGAAGCGTTAAGCCGTTGGTCTTGCAACACTTAGCAAGCTACTTAGATTGCCGTGTACTAAGTTGCTTTCGCATTATGTTGAACCAAGTTATCCAACGACGATTTAACTAGTACAGAATCAGACAAACTCCAATGTTTCCTGTGGAGCTAACGACGCCGCGGCGCTAGAGTTCGAAGGAAGTCCCAGGATTTTTCGACTCCTACGTCACTTGACCAATCGGTCCAATTGGTTAGCGCATTCCCGTACTGAAGTTGCGGGTTCGAGTCCCGTCGAAGTCTAGAAATCTTTGTGATGTTTTTTGAATTCATAATCAGGCAGTTATCTTTCAGACACCCTAAGTAAATCAGATGCTCGTTCCGCCGGATACTTTTCACAGTCCGAGAGTAAGTGTCACAAAACAAAGTAAAATAAAGTGATTAACTTACTTTCACTGCGAGCAGCTTCGTTTTCTTTGCTTCCATTTGAACGCATAGCTTTGCATTCATGTCCTTTTCTCTGTAACAAAATACAAACAAATTGTAGGTATATTTTAAAGGATCACCGTACAGCCGGTGTAATGGGACATATTAAATCGTTCGCAGCGAGCATGAAACATCAAAAATACGTTTCGTAACTCGTTGCAAGCATCTTCTTCCCCATACTGACTGCACGAACACTCCCTGTGACACGGTACATTATGCGCATTAATTTCACTCAAACATACTATTTTCCAGGACTTTTGACGATAACGGGGAGGCACTATGTATGTCCAGTAACCAGTAGTAGACGTCGTTCTAATGATGATGACTTTACTGGCGACGACTTTAACATGACAAAAATAACCTTATGTCCATATGTTAACTTGCTTACGTTATGACCACACTCTCTGATAGACCAACACAATGACAATGGCATTAGAGGCCAGTCACATCTTTGATTGTCATGTCATTTACCTAAGGTTGATGTATTGTATGTTATAATTCCCCCGGGATACCCTCTACCTCCCTGCCAGATTTCATAAAGTTCTGTTCAGCAGTTAAGAAGTGGGTAACAGAATAGGTAGCAGATAGACATAATACCTTTCACTTTTAAAATGTTATAAGTAAATAAGTATGAATATTATGATGACAGTATGAATCATACAGATTATTCCACACACTATAACACAAATATGGCATAGGTCAGTTTAGCTCCAATTGTTAACCGCAACGACTCATACAAAGCTCAGTCTGCATTGTTTATTGAGATAAGTTATCTGTCAACATAAATTAAATGTTGGATGAATATGTTATTTAATTTTTATCTTATCAGGTGGCAATACCAATCAATGCAAATCCTTTTGTACCTATTTAAATAAGGATAGGACGGTGGACAGGATGGTGACACAATCCTCAAACTCAACTGCATTTAATTGGTCCACTGCTGGATACAGATCATCCCCGATATGCATGTTATTGGCTTTTATCTCATGGGAGGTAATGCCCATAATCCTCACGCTGGGCATGTGGGTTGGGGATTGCAGTTCGGTGGTAGAGTTATTCTGCAAGTGGTGCTGCTGCCCACTCCCTGGTGTATGTCCCTTAGTCGCCTCTTACCACACCCAGGGTGAAACAATGGCCAACCTTATTTTAATTCTACCACACAGTTTTTGATTTCATTTTATTCATAAGATTTCAGGTGTATTCATTCAATAACTTTATTAGCAGACAACAATGGCCCATAGACAAAATTACAAACTAACACAGTACAAAATTTAGGAAAATAAATAAAGAAACATCTAAGTGGGTGTAAATCTAAACTATAACTTGAGATTTACACCCACTTGTGAAGAATGGGACCATTATTCTTTACTGATATTATTTTCAGAATGCTGTTGATAGACTTCTGCGAGTACTTAACCCATAGGCTACTCGTGTAAAAGCATCGACAGAATAATAATATCATATAAAAAAACTATTTAGGCTATTCATTTCTGTTATGATGTTTATGTTACTGTACATTCTTGTACAGTCAAGAGGAAGGCATTCATAAATAAACAACTAATGAGTGTGTGTTTAAGATTCAGACAAAAAATGTAAACACAAAAACATGCAATGGGTACTGGTTACAGGAAGTTTGTTGATGATTATTACGATTATGGACATCTGGGGCAATCTCTTTTGCATTTTTTCGTCAACTTTCATCTTAAACGGAAAGCCAGGTACAGTTCGTGCTCCAAATGCAGCTCAACCGTGAATGTCATTGTCGTCTCCGTGACATCACTCCTTTTTGTTCGCCCCCCAACAATATTGTTCTGATCCACTTTCAATAGTCTATTCTCACAATTTACGATACGCATATTATTATATTTCTATGCAGATGCGACTTTAAGGTCATAAATCGTGCTGATAATAGGCGTTTGAACTGAATGTTTGGTAAAATAGTAACGATTGCTAACGCTGCTTAGCATTCGAGTAAATACTGGTGTAGGTAATTCAGACTCACCTTTGATTGAATGGGCGAACCCTTACAGCCACTTTTACAGAAGCCATTCTCGCACATTATTTTGGAAAGCTCCCTTTTTAATATTTTATTCACAAAAATACACCTTCATCACAAAGCGCTGTGACATTTTCTAATTGGATTGGATTTTGACATTTTTGGCGACTATCTGTCAGTCGACAGACTGTCACCCATTTCAGCCATTGATTAGAGTATGATTAAAATGGGGGGGATGATTTCTTCCGTCCACAGCTGAAATGCAGTGTTGCTGTACGTCTACAAGAGAATCTGCCATTTTCTAATCATTTTAAATAAAACGTCAAGTGCGAGCCTAACTCATGCACCGAGCGAGGGTTTCGTATAATTACAAGACCTTGCTTCTTTCGGTCAAGGAGGGTGAGAATCATTATATTTTTTGTGAATAAACTGAATATTTACGGTTTTTGGACTTTCCCTTTAGTAACAAACATCTATCCATCCAAACTTTCGCATTTTATAATTTTGGTATGGTGGTTTTCATGCACATTGGATCCACAATAAATAATAATTGTCTATCTCGACAGTAATGCTCATACAAAACTACAAAAGAAAAATCACTCAAGTTACACAATGTTTTTTATTCCAAGTTAAGAACACTAAACCAATTAGAAAAGAAAATTCCAACGAATGGAAGCAAATCAGAAGCATACAGTATTATAATAGGTTAGGTTATCATCTAATGTTCCGTTAAATGCAGTGAAGTGCATTGAGCAGACGTACTCTATCGTAGGTCGGGGGTTTATATTTTCAGTCCCGATTATTTTCATCCATTGTCTTTGCAAATTTTCATTTGCAGGGAACATGTAGAATGAATATTGCAGTATAATTATCAACAATTTAGATCTATCGATTCGTTATCAGGTGCATGGCACACCACTATTCAATGTTTGTAATCAAACTACCTCCAAGAGCGCTGAAGAAAATACCGAATTTACAGCCACAAGCGACTAGCCAGAGCCTGTATAATCTTTTAAAAATCACTTTGTCACAAAACGTTGTATAAAATGCAAAAAGATTCAACAATAACAAACAAAAATGTTTACTTACCTACCTATCGATGCATGGTCAATGTTGGCTGGTTTTTGTTCTTCCTCAAACCACACTGTTTTATACAGCATGTCGAGGGTATGATTTTGACTCTAACCGAAGCTAATTACAATAAAATGTACTTTTCAGAGGTAAATTTCAAGAAATCATCAAAATATTCTACCACAAATCTTGAAACAAAACAGGTTAAAACCATAGAGATTTTAACTTGGTAACATGGCCGACTGACCTGACCATGGAATATGAAGTTTTCATACTAACTATACGTTAGGGCCCTTCCTTATACCGAAGGGGATCTCTTTTTTCATTGGCTATACATTGTTCGAATTATCGATAAATATCTTTAGTTGTACCGTTGCATCACAAACACAGTTGAGTCGTAGGTATACAGGGTGATAGTGTAAACAGTCGTATTCTTCAAACCAGAGGTACAGAATCATGAGTCCAAAACCGATGAAAAAATTAATTTTACTTATTTAAAAAAAAAAACCTCATCCATTATATATGCATTTCACCCTACACGCGTACACCGGCGCGCGGTGCTCGGCAATCGGCAGTCAAAATCTGTGTAACGTGTCGGTATAAAACAAAGGCCCGCGCCGACAAAAGTTCGCTGCACCTGCTCACAACGCGCGCCGCCCGCGCCGCTCGCTCACTTGATCACTTCGCTCAGTCACCGCCGCCTGCCTACTAGATAGTGAGCACGTCCTGTCGCGAACATCAATCGCTTTTTAGGGTTCTGTACCCAAAGGGAAAAACGGGACCCTATTACCACAGACCAGTAACTGGTCTGTGCTATTACTAAGACTCCGCTGTCTGTCCGTCTGTTACCAGGCTGTATCTCATTAACCGTGATAGTTACAGTTCAAATTTTCTCAGATGCTGTATTTCTGTTGCCGCTTTAACAGCAAATACCACTATAACTACTAAAATAAATAAATAATACTAAAAAACCAAATAAAATAAACATTTAAGGGGCTTCCATACAACAAACGTGATTTTGAGCTCGATATTGATAACGGCAACAGGTAGAAAGATTCACAGAATATTTAGTTAGGTATATATTCACTTTAAAAATAAATAAGTAATTAAATTAAAATAAAACAAATATTTAAGGGTGCTCCCAGACAACAAACGCGATTTATTTGCCATTCTTATAGGTAATAGTACGGAGCCCTTCATGCGCGAGTCTAACTCGCACTTGGCCGCCGGTTTTATCTTGCCTTTTGATACTATCATGGTCTAAAAAAATATTAATTTACCATGATACTACTAGAGCTGGCGGCACTGGTGTGTTGTGTCAGCTGTCTGGTCAGTCAAAATCAGAAATGTTTCTAGTAGTGTCAAATTAAAACAGTCGCATATTGCCAATAACAAAGAAGTCAAGTCAAGTCAAGTCAAGTGTCAAATTTTCTATCAATCGGTTCGTACGTATTTTTTGGAAAGGTTTAAGGTTAGTTATTTGTAATTTGGATTTTTTAAACTTTTCTTTGCAATTCACATACATTTTCCGTTGGTTAATTCGTAATAATAAAGCTCATGATTTTTCACTGCATTACTACCAATATCCAACTTACAATACAAGATTCCCCTGACATTGGGCGCAAGTTGAAAACATTACATAATCCTTGTGGCTTTCAGCAGTAAAGCCGAAAAGATGTCCGACGCTCCAGCTCCCGGTCGCCCTATGAAGTTCCCCTACACCTTCAGCGCGAAAATTGCGCAGTTCCCGTTGAAATTCTACTTCCAAAAGCAGTGGATCTGGCGCTACTGGGCGTTCGCGACCGTGCTGTCTATTCCCGTGTTCTACAAGATCCACAAACTGGGTGAGTACTTCTGAAGGAGTAAAAAATAGCTGATAAACTCGGATCAGCAGCGCTACAAACAAAAAGTTAAATTGATATTCAATAGATTAGTAGGTACTTAGTACTGATGCTGAACAAGTTCTGGGATTCCCTTTACATTGGGGACTGACTTGTGAGTGATTTTTGCGTGTTGGGTGGATCAACACTTATTTACCCACTGCTAGCAAATATTTGCTGGAAAAGTAAGGCAGCAGAATACATCAAGCCTAACAGGTTGAAACAGACATTATCTTAAAGATCAGTTTTGTGAATCAAATTGTATCTTATCAACTAAAAGTTTGAGAGATTGATTGATCTACTCATTTTGCTCCCATGCTAATTGGTGTTTATTCTATTAATTACTAGCTTCATGCCCCGGCTTCGCATGGGTGCATGTAGCTAGTAATTATAATAAACCTTCCTCTTGAACCACTATCTATTTTAAAAAACTGCATCAAAATCTGTTGCATAGTTTTAAAGATCTAAGCATACATAAGGACAGACAGCGGGAAGCGATTTTGTTTTATACTATGTAGTGATTATTTTTGTGGTTACTGTATTGATAATAAGCCATTTAATCCATAAGCTGTTTCTTTCAACTTTTGCTTGGGTAGGTATACGAGTGTAATCAGAACTCTCATGTATTATGTATATCATGTTGTGGTGGTTCCATAATTATGTTTAACTTTGCATTTATTTAAAAATTTACTTGCACAGTCAGTAGCTTTAATGCACTCACTGTCCAGCCTCCGCGCCTGACGCCGCTGTAGATGGACATGTGTCTTGTGCCATGAAACTAAACCTAATGAACTGGGTAATAAATAGGAACATTGTAGATTTTAAAAGTCTTCTATATATGAGTGGCATACTGAAATTCTATGGCATAATTTCATGTTGAAATGGAAATAATATTTTTTTGAAATTTCTTTTTAACAAAATCTTATTCATTGATGTGCGAAATGAAATACAGTCTATATAATGTTAGGGCCCTATCTCATTAGGACGTAGAATGTTGTTGTGGTTTGGTGGTGTGTCATCGGCGGGTGATTTGGTTGCTGGCAACAAATTTGGTTGCTCAGCCAAGCTGATACCAGGTGAGGAAGGTACCCTCCGTACAGCTGTACTTACACATTTTGCTGGTGGCACGTTTGGTGGCGCCACCAGTGTTCTAATGAGATAGGGCGGGCCCTTATAAATAAATAATGAAAAGCGTTATTAACCTATTATATGTTTTTCCAGCAAACTCCCCTGAGAATGTCAGCAAATGGGCAGAGATCAGGAGGCGTGAGGCTGCCGAGCACCACTGAGCTCTATGAAACTGCAGATAGTGTTAATTCTGTAACTAATTATGTTGTAAGTGAAATATAAATCATGTTCTAGAGTAGTGATAGTTTTAATTTCATTCTTCTGCTAGTTTTGTTCCATGGCCCTCGGGCACTGTGGCTCACATGTGCCCTAGAAAATGTAACATTGAACTGAATGTGGAAGGTAGAAATAATGAAGCTATCTATTTCTTCTTAAGAGATCGAAAGAAATAGATAGCTAGAAAGAACTTATTTTTTAAATACCTACTAGTTACAAATATGTGTTCAGATCGCGTAAGTTTAAAAATATTTAGAAAAAACTTGCTTTTATTTTTATACTACGAAAGAAAGCTTCCATCACCAGTTCTCTTCGCCCAGTCTTTCACCATCTCGAGTAGCAGTCCTCGTATCATACGCCCAGCCGAGCCACACAAAGAAATCAATAAACTGAGTTGTCTGGTGTAGGATACTGTCCCCCAAGCTCGGCCGCTCGGTTGTCAAAGGGAAAAGAATGATGGTGATTGTGGAAACCTTCTCCAAGGCTCGCGATGGCAGTTCCGGAGTGCTACGATGGTGCTATGGACATGTCGATTTGTGAATTCCGATATGTGCATAAATGACCCAAAACTTTTTTACAAACAGCCGATTTTTATTGCCACAAATTCGAATAACGTGTCTTAACGATTTTGGCAAATCGACTTCTAGAAGGAATTTACACAAGATTGTTTTTTCAGTCGGCGCGGAACACTAGAAATAAACATAAACTCGCTGTGCCCACAACCAGGCTTCACAAGATTAATGTATCTTTTATAGGGCAATGTATACGCTTCTACAACAAAACTCCCAGTGATTTGCTAAATCTATCATTAAATAAATTCAAACAAATTGTCCAAGGAACATAATACTCTCTACCGAGAGAAATTGTCAAAACCTTTCTGTGCAAAAAGGCTTACTAAGTATAAAATATCAGATTATATAGAGGATAAAAAAGCTTGGGACGGGTTTTGCTCCAACTCGAAAAATAACAACTAACAGGCTAAAGGTTTCTTAGTCGCGTGTTTACTTTAGTCTACATACCGAAGCAACAGAAATCAAAAGTACCACTTTATTTCCGTGTCAGTGTTTTATTTCAAGAATTTTACCTTTTCTAAGTATACATTTTTGTATTTATGGAAATAAAGAATTTTTGATTTGATTTGACACAAAAACGAAGCCAGCGAGCAAAAAATATAGCATGATGACTATGTGATCAACGCAAAAACGGTTCGAAAGGCACCTTCGTCGAATAGTAACCTTTACACCAAATCTCCCAAGATGCTACAGCGATCTTCGTTCGTTCATTTACTCTATTCAATAATCGTCACTTGGATGAATTGTACCCATTGAGTTAGCTACTTCTTCATTACATTGCTACTTCGTTGCCCATGAAAATTGCATGTCATCAATCTCAGCTATAAAAACTGAGGCAAAAAAAAAAACATCACTTTACCAGATGGTTTATTCATTACAATATAAATTAATTACAAAACTTATAAATTATAATAAATAATAATCGCAGACAAATATGATCATTATTGCTACAAAACAACAAGTGAGAGCTTCAAGGCCGAGTGATATTGAACTTTCTTGACGTAGATTAAGGGATCTACAATTACTAGGTACCTACATCAAGAACATGTTTATAAGAAATATTGGTATTAGCGTTGACACAGAGGAAACTAGTTTGCAGACTGACAGCAAAGCACTAAAAATTTTGCCGTCCTTTTTTACGATAGAAATAAAAAAACATAATTTATTTATAGTATTATCCAGTAAGTTTTGTTTTGGTCCCAATCCGGACCATTATCACGAGCGGACCATTTAGTTCACAATAGTTGGCCCTGTGCATATTCACATTATTATCCAGTGCCTTCAAAAACTCAGGAAAACTATTCAAGAACATTCATTGAACAGAAACATTATATGACTCTCTAAAGAAAAGGAGCATACCAATAAAAATAAATATAATTTAAAATTTAAAACCATGGACGAGGAAATTTTTCTTTGTCCATGTGAAAAACAATAAACTTAACCAAACAATGGACAAAGGCGCGCGAGATTTTAACATAATCATCATGTTAAAAACTAGAATTTTAGACGAACTTACAAATAAAACTTAAATAAGTGTTAAAAGAAATATGTGTACGAGACGAAATTTTTATTGTTTTAAGTCTGGTGACAGTCTCACCAAGCTAAATATTTTTTGGGACTTATCAAATAAACATTGAACATAACTGAAGGAACCTACTCTCGTGGAATTTTAGAGCATAGTAATATTTAAAGATATAAGTTGTTTGCACATAGTTTAATTAGAAAGGAATATATATTATTCAATTATATAAATGCATGTGATACTTGTATTCACGTAGATATCAAATGCACTATGGGAGAAGAGAATATGTATATAAATAGAATAGTGAAGGAAGTCACGGACCCAGTTGTATATATATTTATAGTAATTGGGATACACATAGGTACGACATTTAAATATCCCGATTAATTTTAAAGACGCATGTAAAAATATTCTGAAGTCTATTAGTGAGTCAGCACGCTGTATGTCGTATAAAATTCTACTTACATAATAATTTACAATGATTTTAGAATATAATTGACATTATAATTTATGTTTTTTTTATCAAGTTCGTAATTTTTGACAAATTTTTAGCAGTTTACTTGCTGAGAGCATTAAAATTCCGAACGAATCAAGAAAAATATTATACATTTATTTTTGTGTTCAATCATGCAATACAATTTAAGAAATATCTCCGAGAAATATGTGTAATTCATTGCGTAGGTGTAGTTAGGGTAAATATTATAATCTATTGTATTGTTCTCATCAAAATTTACAAAATTTAAGACCCTTTTAAAGGTTGTGAAATTTAACAAGTCTAGTCGAGTCGAACTAGCGCCAACTCGACTTATAAAACATCTTTTTTTATAACGGTTTTGTATAGATAAAAACAATCTTAAAACAGTGCAGATCTCTCGTAAGTCAATATCGGGTAGACACAAGTCCAATATTTGACTAACTCATAACAAACTAAATGCCTTATATCTGGCTGTCTTTTAAAACTACTAATAATTTAGCCTAAGGTCATCTACACTGGAAATTAAACCTAACCTATCCAAAATAAAGCACAAACTCTAATACTAGTCGCCTTAGAGGGTATTTCTTTATCATAATCAAACTCTATAATTTACAAATCCTTATTCAAATCAAATGCTCATGATTTAATCATTCCTAGCTCAATTATTATGGAACTGTCGTTTGTATTAAAAACCATTTGCATGAAATTGTCCCGAATTTGGATGGAAATTGAGTATGTTTTCGTCTGGTAACGCAACAACCAGCGTCACGCGAAATTCGACTCAATACCATCGAAAAAGCAAGCAAAACTTTAAACAATTTCAATATCCTGGAAGACCTGCAACCAGACGAGAGATATATATTCAAATTTGAACCTTAACGCTGATAACAATTTGTCAGTAACTACAGCGGCAATCAAAATAGTTAAAAAATAAAGCAAAGCAATTTGTACCTTATGTAAAGCATGTTCTAATCTTCATATCAAGATGAATGCAGTAGAATGTTCAAGTGACACCCAACCCAAGTGTACAAGTGAAGTCACTATTGAGAATACTCAGACCATGAGACATTTATCTTGTTTCTTACTTTATTTGTATAACAGAAAAGTTCAAAATGATTGAACTTTATCATTATACAAATATCAAAAGTCTCACTACCCTACTTCTTCAGCTCCATGTTGAAATTTATCAATACAAGCCAAATCACGACAGCAAAATGCACATTATCACTTTCAGTTTCATTTTGAACTTTAGCAATACACAAATAGAGTCAATAACAGAGATAGTCTCTTAGCCGGGACGGGCATGCCGTGTATCACTTGAGCTTTGCCCGCTTAGCCTTGGGTGCCTCCTGCTCCGCTGAGTTGTTTGGCCTCTTTAGAGGCTTAGAGTCCTCTTCCTCGTCTAAGTCAATTTCCGGGAGGGGAGGGAGGTTAAGGTCGGCGCAGCGTCTGTTTATGTACTTCTCAAGGCGGCAGCCAGATCTGGGGGAAGGGATTGGTTAGTTATACAGTCAGGTCGCTGCTGTAACGTAAACGATGTAATTAGAAGAGAAAAAAAAAACTGTTTGTACCTACTGGTTTCTAGAATCCAATATATTTTGTTATTTATGTAACAAAAACAGAAAACAAAAAGGTGTTCACTAAAAATAAAACTTTAACGTCGCATATTTGCACACGCACAGCTAATAAGAGAAGAATGAAATGAAATAAAGATTGATTGATTGATGAAAGAAAAATAATCTTTCTTTCATCAATCAATCAATCTTCATCATCGGATATTCATCGCGTACCTTTTATTTCATTTTTTCCTAATATTTAGTGTGTCAACATATCGCGAAAGTTTAATAAGTTTGATTAAATAACAAATGAGAAATAAAGTGTAAAAAAGTGTCCATTGATTTAATTTACTACTAGATTCTCTCCGAGGCGTTTTTTCTACGGAAAAGGTTTAAGGTTATTTCTATCCCATGGGAAACGGGAAGTAAGAACATGGAACATGCGAAAAAGTAGCCTAGGTATTATACAGGTTTTCAAGTTTTCATTCTGGTGTTTCTTTCCTTCACACAAAATTTGACTTGTATACCTATATAATTTTAATGAAGTAGACTAGAACGACATCTAGTGTATCGACAGATACCTACGGTGGAATAAATAAATATACACACAGGCAGCTGTTTGCAACATTTCAGCCCAATCCGTTAAGTAGTTCTGGCGTGAAGAAGTAACAGACACCCTCTATCCATCCATCCATCTAAACATTAAAACTTTCGCGTGTGCGTAGTGTGATATAAGGATAGCGAAGTAAAGTGCGAACACTTGAAGAAAAACTTCCTATTCCTATGTACTTACTTGGCCACGGAATCCTCTGGTCTGTTATAAACGTAGCAGTTCTTAAGAACGAGCGAGGCGTCGTCGATCAGCTGCTGGTCGGCGCTGTAGCCACCGCTCTCCAGCTTCTCCTTTATCGTGGTGAAGTCCATGGGAGTTTCTATTACTTCTAGGTAGTCGGGCACCTGCGGATTTGTTTTTTTATTTGCTGTGAAATTTCATTGCTGAAAAACATTGACATGATTTTAGAGTACTAGACGACCTTTTAAGTTTACACGAGTAGCTCATCTTTCCATACAAACGTGGAAGGGTAACTGTTACACTGTTTGATGTTGACCATCCAAAACTAATGATAATATCAATTTATCACGTCATTATCATTGTTTGTATATATCCAAAACCGTAAATAAAACGTCAAGTGCAAGTCGGACTCGCGCACCGAGGGTTCCGTATAATTATAAAACCTTGTTTCTAGCCCAATATGATTTTAGGTCAACGGCAAGTACCATAGGTTTATGGTCTAAGGCGAGACTGAAGACTTTTTTTGCGAATAAACTAGTTTTTTTCCCTTTACTTGTGCTATAATACCTTGCTTCTGGCCAAATTTTACGATTTTATTTTAACGGGAAGTACCCTATAGGTGTTGTGTGCATGAGATTCCCTTGGAAATCGCAATAATTTTGAACATAAACGGGTGTAACTTTTGATTGCGTTGACTCAGAAGTTTAATTTATATCATGGCTACGAATCCAAGAGGTTACAGACTGTATCGACTGGTTTGATGTTAATTTCGACTCAATACCTCAACTCGTTTTTGAGAAAAGAGGGTTGACAGGCGGACAACAAAGTGATCCTATAAGGGTTTCTTTTTTTCCTTTTATGGTACGGAATCCTAAAAAGTATTTTGAAATTATCCCGTTTTCTTATGAACTGTTCTTTTCCAATTTGATTTAATTACTAAATATTCATTTAAACTAAGTGACAATTGTACCCAGATTTTGCCACCGCATTTATATTTGTAAAATACAAGCTTCCAAACTTTCGTATTTCACCACTTACATTAATCTAACTTCGGCCGAAAATAATTAATATACGGAGAAAGAACTCTAAAATAAAGCCCGTTCCGACATACTTTAGTGAAATGTTAGTATCTTATTCTACTCTACTTATTCTAAATGAATTTATTTTGAAAAGATACACACAATAGTTTTTTTTTAATAAATAATCCTTGTGCTAAAAGTTCTAATTTTTTTACGCGGACGTTTAAGGAATGAATCATTGTGCATTTCATCCTAGCGCGGGGGAAGCGTAACTATGTCCGGTGAGATAGCACATTTAGATCTCGCCTACCGACGAGTTCGCGCCGTTGACTAGTTTACCCTTAAGGTTTGCTTTAGAGGATGCGCTTATGCCCGGGACCTCTTTCCCGCCTCGAACTCGCAACCTCCTGCGTCGCGGGCGGCCTTTCGCCCGCTGCACCACTGAAGTCATCAAGAATGCGTAGAGAACTGTTATAATATAATACTCATAAGAAGGGTAAAGACTTACATCCGCCAAGGAGACGGGGTCGTAGAAGGGCCAGCAGTCTTTGTGCTTCATGACGTCTCTGAGCAGCGTCTCCAACGCTTCCGTGTGCAGCGTCACTTCCGCCTGTCGGCTGCGCTTCCGGCTGGTGCTCTTCTCTTCTGCTAATTATTATTAATCTTTAAATTAAGATTTTACAATAAAAGCTAGTGTAGTTTATTTTTTATTTTTTTATCGAATTCATTATGGGGATGTAAGCGGGTTAACTACGAACCTTATTCGTGTTGGAAGAACACCAACGTTCGAGGAACTTCTTCAGGGTGAGTTCAGTTCGAATTTAATAATAATATATGCATTTATTTTTTACAAAAAAAACCAAGAACAATAAGAAGAAACAAGTACGTAGACTATAAAAAGTGTACACAATAACAATTAAGGCTATAACTAACATTAATAGTAAAAGCATTTAAATCTAACAAACCTTCTTGTAAACATAGGGTAAAATGAGTCCCTAACTCAGCATTTTGCAGTATTAGGCGATTGCCCAATACTGCGCTGGTTTTCAGTTAGGCCCTTGCGGAGTGACGGCACAGTACCATTTATAGTAATATGTAGGTAGGTAAATGTTACTTATTAGACCAAGAAAAAATAAAAATAACGTTAGACAAATCCAATTACTAGTATCCTGCTAGTATCACATTATAATATAAATAAAAGATAATGCAGTATTGTGTTTATAATATAAATAAAAGATAATGCAGTATTCTACTGGTGAAATAATTGTTCAAATCGGTCCAGTAGTGTCGGAGCCTATTCAATTCAAACAAACAAACCTTTCCTCTTTATAACATTAGTATAGATAATTCATTGGATAGTTGTATGAAAAAAAGAAACAAAAGACAAACGCCCCAACTCAATAGTTTACGTATCTACACTAATATGATAAAGAGGAAAGATTTGTTTGTTTGAATTGAATAGGCTACGAAACTACTGGACCGATTTGAAAAATTGTTTCAACATTAGAATCCTGCATTATCCCTGATGAACATAGGCGGTAAAATATACCCATGCCAAGCCGCCCCGGGGCGGACCACTGTAGCATATAAAACCAGTAAAATAAAATAAAAATGACGGTCGACGTGACCTACTCGACCTCATTCTAAAATAGGCTTTATATAGGTGAGGTGTGGTGAGGGTGAGTCGTAGGCATCAAGTCTTCTTACCATGTTCTCCATTTGTTAGTGAATTCTTTGATTTTCTTCCTGTACTTGTGTTTGCGTCTTCTTTTGATCTGCCAATGAGAAAAAGTAACATGATTATGAAGGAGCATTTAAAAATTGTATGCATGAGAGTTTCACATGTCCAGCTAGCTTGATGAGGTTTACCCCCTAATGATAAGGTCAATGAGACGGTTGTCAGGGGAGACCTAATTCCCAGCAGTGGGCCGGAATAGGCTGTTGATGATGTAGTTTTGCTGAGCTCATATTATAAATGGGAGAAGACATCAATGGCTCTGTGATAGCACAAAACGTCGCTGTTCTTGTTATTTCGTTCGTTAAAAAGGAACACCAACAAATTTTGTTACAATAGCCGACTTTAATTAGTTTGATTGAATTTGGCTCTTGTAACTAGGGATGTAACGATACGTAATTTTGCCGATACGATACTGATTTAGATTTTTGTAAGATATATAATCGGCGATACCGATATCGATGGTGTAGTGGATATTCAATCAAATAAATAATGAATGAATTACGTACTTATTATGCATAAAAGTTACCTAAGTATACATAATCGAGACTCGACTTGTGGAAAAAAATTCAAAGAAAATATTTATTTAGGTAAGTAGTTGTTCAACTGTGTTTCAAGCAAAGAAGTACTATAGTTACAAGTAAGGATGTAAAGATTCCGATATATCTGCATCGCCGATTGTAATACAACCGATGTCAAACAGATACCATGAGTTTAGTTGCCTCGGAACGTCTTTTTAGGGTTCCATACCCAAAGGGTAAAACGGGACCCTATTACTAAGACTCCGCTGTCCGTCTGTCATAATAGTTAGACAATTGAAATTTTTACAGATGATGTATTTCTGTTGCCGCTATAACAACAAATACTAAAAAACAGAATAAAATAAATATTTAAGGGGGCTCCCATACAACAAACGTGATTTTTTGCCGTTTTCATAGATAATGGTACGGTATCTATATATTACAACCCGGAGAGCCTCGATACTCCACGGACCTAGGGTCATACTCCACGGACCAAGGGTCTCGACTCCAAGGGGAGCAAATGCGTAGGCTCTGTCGGGACCTGCATATTTGCGCCTCTTGAGATCTTCGTTACCTTCTTGATTTCTTAGACGATCCGTTCTGTACAACAGGTGAGGCTTCTTTGCTGTTTCTCGTTTTCTTTCCTTTTAGCTTCACTAATACTGTGTTGAACTCACTGTCTTCGGAATCTGTATCAAACAAAAACCATTAGACGTCTGTTCACTACACAAATGCACATCAAAACTATAACTTGAACACTCATAGAATCGGATTGAATCGTCATCTCTCATGTTATCT
Source organism: Eupithecia exiguata (assembly GCA_947086465.1). Lineage (NCBI taxonomy): Eukaryota > Metazoa > Arthropoda > Insecta > Lepidoptera > Geometridae > Eupithecia > Eupithecia exiguata. The sequence continues at coordinate 11,327,408 of OX352242.1, forward strand.
TACTCAGGGGGCTTACTCGTTAAAGAAAAATCCAAGTTTCTGATTCGTTTTCAAGCAAAACTCACTCTTATGTCACCGACATAAGATAATGTTTGCGCAAAGACTAATCAGAAACTTCGATATTCGTTTTTAACGAGTTAGCCACCAGTTCTAATTCGATTTGAGCGGGTCAACTTGAGAGATGAATTCATTCTCAATCTCATTCTTTAACTGCGCAGGTTATAATAAAATGTTATATTTACAAAGCAAAATAATTTACAATGAACCTTAACAGATGATAAAAACCACAGAGCAAACAATGAAAGATGAACTTGTTAGTGAAGGATATGGTTAACTCGAGTAAGAGATATAAAAGGGTGTGAAGAAAACACCAAGCGATAACTCAAAACAACCAATAGATGATATCAACAAAACCTAGAATGATCTTATATTATTACTAGCGAACCTTCACATCAAGCAAATAATTAAGGTTTGAAAAGGTAAGGGTACGAAGAAACCTCTAGCAACTTCACCATCATCACTGACCTATCTATATTAGGTATGCGAAATATAATTAACTTACACTAACCAATTAGTAAAAGCTAAAGTAGATGAATCTAGAAATTACCTAAAATGAGTTAGTGGCAGCAAACCATAAGGAAGAAGCATGGTTCGAAATAAGAAGAATGAAGGAACATTCTAGAAAATGAATGAATGACTAAATAACAAAAACCACAAGCAAATTAATCCCTAGGCGAGTTAAGGCCAAGCAAACCTAACGTACAAATGCGAGCGCTTACGGTGGTGTTACTGTTATTTATTAAACAGTGTAGGACGTTTATAATGTTTGCATAATAAGAAATGTTTTCTGCGATTAAAATGGCGCATGGCGGGGAATTATATTGAAACGACCGATAGAATCTCGTTAGCATATCGTGATGCTCGTTAGTTTGTGTTTCTCTCGAACTATACACGATTCTTTTTGCTGTAAATAAATATTCATTACGGATGTAAGCGGGTTGACAACGAACCTAATTTGTGTTGCAAGAACACCAACGTTACATCCGTAATGAATTCCTCAAACTACGACAGTTTTTAGTAAATAAATATTATTTTGAATTGACTTCGATTAAAGGAGGTTCGAATGTTCGACTGTACGTATGGTTGTTGATTTCTCCGTCATTAATCGAACGTTACATGAATGATTTACAGATGATTCTTTTGCAGTTGTATAAAGAATGATTCCGAGGTGGTTCCATAAAAATTTGATTCCCGGGTGATCACTATTTATCTGATCTTTAAAAAACAATTTAAAACTAAGGGATTCAGTCGGTCTTTAGTTTTTAAAACAATCAAATTATATGTTTTATGTTAAATAATATTAGTCCGACTCAAAATAAATGTGGCTATATCGGGGCAAAAGTTGGTCCATTTTTTATTTGTTGCCTCTCCGTCTTTTGTAGAGCTAGCTGTATGTCAAAATCAAGCCTACAGTTTTAGTTGTAATGGTACTCGCCGACCAGACGACGCGACGTAACAAGCAGATGTGTTTATATGTGCTCTACCTCCCCCTAATAACAAAGCAATACATCGCAGGACACAAAGGCTAATGTAGACAATTATAATATAATTTTGACTTTTTAAGCAACCTCTAATTTTTTTGAGTGTTCTTTAGATTTTATGAGAGAATGTGTTAAATTTTTTTTATTCACATTAATGTTATAGTCGTAAGTCTATTTTAAGATTACCTACTCTTAATATTCAAATACAATTGTAAACATTGTTCATGAATAAACTATCTATCTAAAAGCGGTGTGTCCCTAACTGTACCCTGCCATTCAATAGTTTCAATTGTACTTATAAATACTACTTCTAATTCGTTTCTATTCTTTGACTGTAATTTTCTTTGTTAATAAGATTCATTATTTATGTGTTTATTGTATTGCGCTCGCATTTCGTTTGGTCACTATACTCCGATTAGAATCCGAGATATTTCATGTCAACAAAGACATTTATGGATGAAAACTTAGCAAAAACTGATAACAATAACAGAAAACAACAAAAATACAAATTTCAATAACGCATAATCTCACATGTGCAGCGAAAAATGATAATTTTGATTCGTAAACGGACGACAGAACAATAAAATGATGAATGAAAGCTTTAAAAACTAAAAATTGTTTCGAGCTTCTGTGCATTGCTTCGATGATACCAATGTTTTTAAATATTTTCCACCAATATTCCTTGGGTTTTGTTATCCAAACCTAATACATGAAATATCCTGGTTTTTGAATCGGAGTATAGCCCTGTGTTTGTAGATAGGTACTGCACTGGCCTGTCAGGCTGAAAGCAAGTGTTTGTGCAGATGGGTATAGTATTCACGAACCGGAGGAGAGCCTGGAGTCGTCGAGTGCGAGCGCGTACTGGTGGATGTTGGAGATGGCGGTGGCGGCGCAGCGGCGCGTCGAGTGCTCTTTACAACAACATATATGTTTTAACATCGCCTAGCGAACTTTACGGCTAAAACTAATCTTTACGAGATCTTTATTTCAGAAACCTATAGGCAATTAAGCCATAGTTTGTTTTAAATCTGGTATCCCCAAGGTAAGATCATGTGTGCGTGACTGGCACTCAATATGTTAATGGCCTGTTGACATTCGTTTTTCCAGCCATCTTTCTTGGCCTGGAAAAAATACTTTTCAAATTTTATCTTCAACTTAATATAATTCCTTTTAGCTTGTACTTCTTCGTCAGAGCGCTAAATGGCCAACAGCTGTCTTTTTGCGTTGAAATAGAGGGCATCTCTTTCTACACCATTCAAATTGAGGGAGACTTCAGACCCAGAAATATAGCTAACGCGCAACATAGCACTGACGGATATACATAGTATCCTATGTTATTAAATGTGGTACCTTACCTCTATGCGGCGCGAGGCACGCTGCACAGGTCCACTTCCTGGCAGCGCGCGCAGGCTTGGGCGCGGCGCACTCCGCGTGGTACCGCGCGCCGCAGGAGTTGCAGGTGGCGGCGAGTCGCCCGCCGCTGCCGCAGGTTCCGCAGACTCCGCTGTCCATCTCGAATGATTCCTCCTCACTGGGGAAACACATAATTAAGGTCTCGCGATCTAGATCCTAGATGAATCCAGTGATAGATCACTGGATTGCTATTTGGACAAAAGTGTTCTATAGATCACCTTTATTTATTTATTTGTTTTGTTTTATTGTTCCAAATAGTCGTTCCGTAAGACTTTGGAATATTAGTAGTGGTAAATGAACAACAAAACAGATTAAGCACAACTATATCGTGACATATTTTTTCAATTGGTGAGTGAGACAGCGCTGAGAAATTATTTCAGAAGATTTATGAATATTGCGAAAAATCCCCTGTGATCACTTTACACAGTTTTACTTTCTGTGGGACTTTAAAATTGACTGTATAGGTACACTAGTTTAATTTTATTATTGTGCTTACCGCTATCTGTCTATCTCTAAGAAATGAAATAAAGTTACCAAAAAGTCGATGAGAAGTGTTTTCGTGGCTACAACTAATGGTTAGAGTACACCTGTGCTGAGGGTGGGGCGCGGGTTCAAGCCCCGCCGAAATCGAAAATTTTTGGGAACTTATTTCATTTGTTTCTTTGTTCCTCTCAGGACAAGTTTGAGATGATGAAGAGAACAGAAGAGAGTCTTGAACCATATGTATAAGAGGATAGATTCAATACCTGTTCAGTTCATCTTCTATATCGTCCTCAGTGAAGAGTTTCCTTCGTTTCCGCGGCGTCCGTTCTTTCGGCTTGCAGTGGTCGCAGAACCAATCTCCTGCCGGTACCGTCTGTGCAAATTATTTAAAGTAATTGTTACATTCACATACAAACAATAACATAGCAGATTCTTACTACATATAAATGAATGACACCTTCCGTACAGAAGTGTAAATATTTTTTAAAAGAATCTGCTGATTGTAATATAACCTTATCAAACCCAGATTCGGAAGAAGTAAAAAAACTTAGTGTTCTCATTTGTTTTAAATTTGTAAATTTAATGTGTTATGTTTATGTTAATTAATTAGAGCGACATAATCGCAAATGATTAAAGTTCTTTAAATATAGATTTAGAAAAAAAATATATAAACGGCTTTCTATCAGCGGCTTCGCACGCGTTTTGTTTATGGGATCGTTTAAAGGTTATTCCTATCCTATTGAATCGGATTGTGGGATTGAAAAAAAATTGCCACAGTTTGATGCTATGTTGAAGCTGACCTATGTAATTTCAGCACAATCTGTTCAGTTGTTTTGGGGAGAAGAAGTAACAAACATCCATCTATCCATTCAAACTGTTGCATTATAGTTCATAGTTCTTTATTGATAACTTAAACATGTTACAGGTCACTTATTTATGAGTTATGTAATTATTACATAAATTATTAAATAGATATATAAATAAATCAATTTAAACTTAAAAACATCATGGTCAAACACATTTCAAAATCATAAAATCATTAACATCATAAATACATTGAGTTATCTCAGCCACGTTGAAAAACTTATACTTAAAAGACAGAGTGGATTGTGCGCTGGTAATAGAAGTTGGAATGCGGTTGTACACAGCCGTCCCCATCACGTGCTGCAGCTTGGACGTCTTCGTCAGTCGTCGTGGGAGAGCTCTCAGCCGGTGTGCGTGCCTCGTCTTGTATCTGTGACCGTCCCCGTACCTTGCATATTTGTCCAAGTTATCACGTACATACAGCGCGGACTGGTATATGACAAGGGCGGGGACGGTCATGATACCTAGGGACACAAAATATGGCCGCGCAGACTCATCCTGTGGTATTCTCACTATCGCCCTTATCGCTCGCTTTTGGAGTCTGAAGGCGCGCTCCCAATCGGATGCACGCTTCCAAAACTCCACGCCATACAGAAGGAGTGAATGGACGTTGGCAAAGTAGATACTGCGCAACATGGATCTTTCTAAGGTGGCCGAGAGACGCCATAGAGCAAAGCATGATCGGCCTATCTTTTTGCATAGCTTGTCTATGTGCGCCTCCCACGTGAGACTCCTGTCCAAAGTGAATCCCAGAAAAGTAGCCATGTGGACCTGGTTGACGTTTTCGCCTCCCAGGCTCACAGCCAGCGGCATACAACAGTGTCCAGCAAGGTTGAAATGCACGAAGTTGGTTTTAGTGACATTTAGAATGAGACCATTATGATGAAACCACTTCTGCAATTCACCAGCAACGTTCTTTAATTATTGCTGCAAAATATCATAGGTTGGAGCTTCCACGATGGCCGCAACATCATCCGCATACATAACTATGTGTGCATCTTTAATGTAGTCGGGTAGGTCGTTCATTAGAAGGGAGAAAAGTATATTCGACACCGAGGACCCTTGTGCTACGCCAATTGTGGTCGACATCGGGTTTGATTTGACCTTCCCTCCTCTGCCCGTGACAATTTGCGTGCGTCCAGTCATGGATGTAACTCTGTCCATCTGTTACTGGCTGAACGGATCTTAATGAAATTTGGCAGAGAGGTAAATGGTACCCCGGGTACGGACATAGGCTACTTGAGAAGCGCGAGCGAAGCCGCGGGCAACAGCTAGTGAGTAGATAAATTGTCAAATCAAATTATCTACGTCTTGATTGCTTTTTGTCATGTACTTTATTAGAGGTACTAAATGCCTTTTCTACCGGCGAACAGGCAACCGGGACATATTACCACTTACCATTCTCTGTCCACTCGACTGTTAGCATGAAAAGATTATGTATTTTTATTTTCATATGCCACTTGAGAGCAACAGCAGTGTTAAAGCAACGTCCGACGGAGACAACATGTGACGTTACGTACCACCGCTAGCTCTGGTATGACATGTTCTAAATAACACAAAAATGCATAATTCTGTCTGCCACTCACTCTACGATGTCTATCATCATTATTTCGTCCACTGCTGAACGTGCCTCCGCCAAACAGAGTTATGTCATCACCACACCACACTTGGCATATCAGTTGGTGATCAAAGTAGAGATGTTAGGAATGCACAGAAGGAAGCTTCTGCCCATCCTCTGGTAGGTTCCCTAAGTCGTCTCTTACGAGTTACGACATCCACGGGCTGAGGGCACACACATCCGATTTTGGTCTGATTGTCTATGGATAGGCGTCATCGATTGTGTATATACAAATGCATGGACCGAACGTGTATAGCCTTTAGTTGGAGGGGTGGAATCTTCCACCGCAACCGCGTAACTACCCCCACTCACGTTCAGCTTCGGCTTGAGGCAGTACAAGTGGTGTCCCTTGTTGCACCCGTCGCATAGTAGCATGTTGTCAGGGTCCGCCTTGCGCCGGCAGATCCTGCAGCTGGCGTGGAGTATGCTGGAGGACCATGCCACGCTGGAGTCCAGCGCTAGGAGGTGCAGGACCACCTGGAATTTAACAACAACTAGAAAACAACTCTGACATGTCACGTGACATGAGCGAATCTTGGAAGGCCAAGATCCTCTTTGAGTTTCTGATCCACAGGAGTAAGTAAGAATGGAAAGGCGGCCACTGGTTGACGGCACGTTTGATGGTTAGATGCGTTGTTAGTAAAACCGAAACAGATGTGATAAAAGCAAAACATCTGTTTGTAGTAACAGTGTTGCCCCCTTGGATTTTGTGACACTTTGGTTCATGTGACAGAAAACAGTTTCGTTCCTTACCTGTGCGAAACTCCGGCACTCCATAAGGGAGACTTCCCACCGGTGCAGCGCTTCGAGGTCTAAGGGTTTGTTGCGAGCTTCGCGGTCTTTGCGCTCTTTCTCATCCAGACCTAGAACAACGTACATCCATTAGGACGTTTTCCGGAAGAAATAAGCTGTGAAGCGAAGTGTTCGATTCATTGTCATCCTTTTGGGTTTGTTTGCTACAACCGCTTAGCTCTATAGCAAAGAATCTTTAACCAATCTCACAATGCGATCATTTGTTTATTGGGCAAATGTTTTTAAGTAGTGTGGATTGGCCATAGGCACTTACGCATGTTGTGCGACAGAGACAACTCGACCGCTTAGATAAGTATGAAGGTGGTGAAAACTTCGCGAAGTAAAAAACCGTTAATCAGCTTGCCAATGCACACTCTCAACCGACATAGAGTCGAACTTACCGAGCGGCCGCTTGATGTACTTATGATGGATCGCCTGCGATACTTGTAACAACGCAGAAGCGAGGCCTCGAACCACGTCCGCCTTGGCGCCCGTGTCATTTTCGACCTTAACGCCATTTATTTTAGGTGCTAAATAGTGGCCAGGGTCGCGGTATTTGTTCTCTGCTATTGGTGTTTCTTGTTTTTCTGAGTCTGGGAAAGATAACGAAGAAATTAAAACAGATCGAATCGTTGAACATAAACTACGTGAACGCAACCCCCACTTTGAGTTAAAGCCACTCTGAACTTACATAACAGGGAACTCAGAAGTTTATTTAAGTAACCAGGCGGTAAGATGTATGAATCAATCCATACAATTGAGATGCCCTTTCGGAACATAACGACTTGCTTAACCAGCGCACTTATAGAATAGGATTGAGAATGACGTCATCTGAGCGGGACAGCATCGTACGCAAGTTATAATGGAAGCGATGACCGATGCCCTGCTGGCACTAAGTGCATACCTGTTCCTGTTAGCTTACCTAAGTCATTTTTCTCAAATGTGTGTTAAACATGAAAATTTTGTATTTATATCCTTTTGTAATTAAGACTTTGTGGATGAGCCACAAAGGTCTGAAATAAACGATTTTTATTTTATTTTTATTGATATAATTTTATACAGATTTTAAGTAAAAATCAACAATGTCGTAATGCTTCAAAAGGACATCTTAGAATCAGTATAAACAAATCAGAATCAGTTCAAATAAATTCCACAATGAAACTAACCTGCGGGTAGATTGAGAACGCCGTTTGGCAGGTGGTAATCGTCTCTGTACTGTTGGTGCAGGCCCCACGACAAGAAGTCAGCTTGCTTGTCGTAGCCGCGCAGCATTATCGTGCCGCGCCACGCTTCTCGGTCCTGTGATAAAGATAAAGATAAAGAAGAATCTCTTTATTTCCGTTATAAGTCGCGCTTATCTTTATGCATTCTGTGAACATAGCCTGGAATGCGAACCTGCGCATGGTAACCAAAAGGTATCAAAATATGTACCTTCACCACAATTATTTGGACATGTACTGGAGATTCGGTGCAACCAGCGAAGGACAGGAGATGTGGTTTGCTGTTCTTGTTTGGTTGTTTCTATTTGCCTATGCCCATTCGTACGGCAGATTTTAGGATTTATATAATACCTATCCAAAAAAATATTATATGAACTGGATTTGATCCCGCCACTTTCCGTACGGAAACGCGCTACTGGGATAAAACGCGTATTTATAGGCACTATGAAAACCAAAAAACAAATCTCTAACCTTGACTTTGATAGCTCCTAAGCATCCATGGAAGATCTTCTCCTCTAACTCCTGTATATGGTCCCTTAGAGACAGTTCCAGCGCCTCGCTAAGAGAACTGTCGGCCGGCACTGGTAGTGATGGTTGGAACTGCTTGCGGAGACCGAATCGGTGGGTTGGGATAGGTGGAGGCTGAAAAAACAACTCTATTAGTATGGAGTTAGGACACTAAATAAGTTTGAAGTTAGCAAATTTGATAATTCTCATTTCATTATTTCATCAATTCTGTTAATAAGTGGACTAAGTAATTAACAATAGACACTAGACTGTGAAGTGAGCGACAAATAATAAAGATGGCGAATCTGCAGCTAAACCTGACCTCTCGAATTTTTTCTCGTGCTCATAATTTAATTTTTACTTCAATCAATTACCCTGTTCGAAATTTTGTACAACTCTGATATGTTTTACTATTTTATGTTATCAAAAATAATTATTTGAATAAGCAAGTAAGTACTTACAGAGGCCGCATTAGGATTCAGTTGATATAGTGGACACTTAGCAATATACGTCACTATATTAGCTTTCTCTGTTTCTAACGTGTTCCGCAGGTCATTCTCTCGTAGTCCCCGCTTGTTGAGAGCTTGTATGAGCGCCGTGATCTGCTCCTCTGTATGATACACGTGCCAGCGCGGACGGAAATCTCCCTGGAAGGTTTGGATTCATGATTAACTATGTTTTATGGAGGGCTGGAGCACCACTATAGCCATAATTTTGACCGAAATTTGTTCAAAAATATGACTGTAGTTGTAAATCATTAGGTAACTTTTGCCTAAATAATTTGAGGTCTAGTATGTGATGTAAAGGCAAATAAGTAATGCATTTGAACCATATTATAGCTAGCGATTTGACTGAAAGAATCAAAAAGTTCGATCAAGTTCGATGCTCAACTCAGTTGAGCAATTAAATTGAGCATCGGGCAACTCGCGGAAATGAGGAATTATATTCCAAGACAGAAATAACTACACTTATATCATTCAAGTTCCCATGTCCGAATGATATCTACGCAAAATTTCGGATCTTGTTAACGGTTTTCGGGTTCGTGATGAATCACATATTACAGCTTTTTATATATATATATATTTTGAACTCTATTCCAAGGTAGCAAAAAACCAATTCATAATATCAACATACCTTTCCATGCACAGGACACCCGCTAACCTCGCCCGTGCACATAAGCAGGTCCCGTAGTTGTTGGATATTAGACTCTATTCCGTTTAGCTTATGGCTCAGTCCATTGAGGTTGGACAAGGGTTTCTTTGGCGAGTTTCCACGGGAGTTTGCTGCCGAGTCATTTTCTTTGTCACTGCCTCCTGGAAATGGATTGCAATCATTATCTATACTGTCTACTCTATAGTTTATACCAATTTTATATGAACTTATACAAGTTTGTTTGTAATTAAATCACTGGACCGGTGGTTTTTTTTGTTTTTTATTGATAGAATATATTTTCTAAAATATGCGTTTTATGGCCCATAACACAAGCTCTGCTTAGCTTGGGGCTAGATGATACTGTACGGATTATCCAGCATTATTTATTTATTCAGGTACAGTGCGCGTCACAATTAAGTATCCCCCTATCTCAATGTATGTGGGTTCAAATCCTGTCAGCGATCGTTGGGGATTGGGTGATCAAAACTACATGTTTTTTATAATTTTCCATTTTCTTTTCATATTTTTGACGTTTCTAACAAAAATTTTATGTTCTGTATCATTAAAATGTAATTTTTGTATAAATTGTTACATTTTAATTTCATTTTCATTTGGTAACCTTACTTAAAATTCGATGGATTCTCTAAGTATCAACTTGACCTTGCGGTAATAACCAGCAAATTAATGCAAGACAAGATAAGAGTGACAGGGTTCGAATCTCGTGAGCGGTGTTTCGTTTTTTAATCAATTGTTATCTTTTTTTCTTTGCAATATGTAAGATTTTTAATTGATATTATTCTTTATGGGCTTAATTGCAAGTAAATGAAAAAAAAAAATTACAAAAAATAATATTCTATAAATGTCTACAATATTATACAATAACTACTACGTATAAATCTATGATATTACAACGAAATAATTGTTTTGATAAACCATAATAACAAATAATATCCGTAAACAGTGAAAGGTTTTTTATAATAGATTGTGATAATTTATTCAAAAATAAGTTGTTTACAACGAAAGATATGCACAAAGCAAACCACACGAAATAAGACGAGTGACAATAACTGTGTTCACTACAAACGACAAAGTCAAACCCTACCCGCATCCATATAAAAAATGTAAGACTTGGCATTAAAAATGGGGACTAATAAGACCGATAGACAAAATTGGACACGTTGTTCCATCAGCTAAATAGCTCAGTTGATCTAATGCCGAGAATTCGAGTCCCCATATAAAGGGTGGGTGGTTCGATCCTTAGCGGCTTGATAAGTTTTTGCTTTGAAAATTAGTCACAAGCGAATAGAAGTTAGAAAATATTTTGTAGACAAGGGGGATACTTAATTGTGACGCGCACTGTACCACTTTAGCGAAGGCGAAAGTGTTATAATGTAGAAAATATATATATATCTCAGTCTGAGATTAGCCAGACTTAATGAAGTGTTCAAAAAGTAAGACGGTCGACAGATTTTTATAGAAATACAGGCTCAACAAAGTGTCGCTTCGGTATACGCGAGTTAGTGTGATTTATTTAGTTATATACCTAGCTTAACTAGTCAGACAAACCTTTCTCCTTCTGCGTTTCAAACAGCTTAGTGACGTATGCGAGGGTGTCATCTCCCGGGGAGGCAGGCAGGACCAGTTTGTCTCGACACGGGCCTCGGTTCTCGCTGCCTGCTTCTACGAAGAGGCCAGGGAGTCCTCGCTGGAACCAGTACCGTCTGTATGCACGGTCCGTGCCTGGAAGAGAGCTTTGGTTAATATTTCGTAGATAGATAACTTTTTGGGTCCACGTCGGTATTAACGGTCGATATTTACCCACGTGGAATCGTCTGAACCTGGTCAAAAAAAGGTAAGACTATGACAGACTACTGATAATAATTTAGATGTTGACAGGTTATTTTAGCTTAATTAGTTGCGAACGCAGTATAGTTCCAGTTTATTCAACCAGAGAGCAATATTTATTGTGTCCACCTAAATTTCAAACCACAACTCACCGACATAAGTAGTAAACTCGAATATCTCATGGTGGAGATCTTTCAGTTTATCCTCAAACTCCTTCCTCTTCTTCTCATTATCCGCATTTATCTTTTCTATCGCCACTTTCAGTTCGTCATCAACCTGTTTCGCTTTGTCTCCAGTCAGTTTGTTCTCATCTTTCTTTGTTCTGGCTTCTCTGTTCAGTTCCTGTTTTGATGCTACGACTTGCGCTTCCCGTTTTCGTTCGTTTATCTGTAAAAAAAAATACAATTTGAGTAAGGTCTCCTTTAAGCCACATCTGAGAATTCGCTAATCTGATCGGAGGCCGTGATGCTGTGGGAACATAAAAACAAATCTCAAAGAAATCAACCCCTAGTGATAAGCGAAATTATATAGAAATCATTTTATATTATGTTTCGCCGTATTCATTGTGAGGTAGGTTTTGTCTACAGCTTCTCGATTAATCAAGGATTCGCCGATTTTGCATTCGCTATTCGTCGCCGCTCAAGCCACTTTATTTTCAGTGGGCAGCGGTAGCTAAACGAAGCTGATATCGACAGCTTTGGAAAAATTCTGACCGATTTCCAAGCTCCGTTTTTAAAAAAAAATGCACCTTATTTGAGTTAACGAAGATGTAATTCGATTTACTCAAACTCTTGAATGCCCCTCAAACCTACCTGCAATGTCCTGAGCTCCTGCCTCTTGTTCTTGCACTCTTCGACCTTCTCTTCTATGACGTCACGCACGGTCGCGTAGCTCAACACTTGATTCATCAGACATTGTAGGATTAGGAACTTGTCATCTGCAAAAAGATTATCTCTTATTTATGAGGAATATTCTTCGCTCGCACGATGAAAGTAAACAAATAGTGGGACTCCGATTTTCCTTACTCATAGGTATGGTACATTTGTGTAAAAGTAATCTGTCAAATGCAAGGCTCAAGAGACACGCGAATCTGCTTTGGTCCGCAGCAACTTCGGGGTGAATGTATCTCATTTGAGTTTTATGAAGGGAACTTCGATCTACAGCGACTCGCATGGGAGTGCATATTCACTCTGTTGTGTGCATTGTCTTCCTGCCTACAGTTAGGACCTAACCAACCCCAACTCGTTTAAGCAGCGGAGTACGTTGTTGGTGAGGATGTTTGGTGAATGAGGCTTTACAAACTGTATTTTATCTGACCTTTACTGTGGGTGGATGAAATGATGCCTTATGTAGCCTTATGTCCTTAGCATGTGTTTACTACCTAAAGGCAGGTCTGCGACGTGCGAGGCAGCCAGCCGCCGCAGTATGTGTGGATGTGCCACCCGCAGTCGCAGCCCCGCGTCGTCCAGGCTGGAGTACCCGCCGCGTTGCGTGTATCGCCACGTCGCGCAGCGCGTACCGGCCGCGGCGCCCGATGACAGGAAGTGGAGCCTGGGAGGTAGATAAATAACCATCAGATTTGTAACTTGCTGAGCGTCTGCGAGTAGATGCTTTATGTGTTTTTCCGTCGGAACTAAGCTGCTAACACAATACGTACGTAGCAAAATGTTCATAGATAAGCGATCCTATTCGCTGTTCGTAACACCTCGCCGCATTGCCACGCAACTTACGGGAAAGCAAAGCACATAAGCACACCCAAAAAGCACCGATGTAGCACAGCACAAAAATGTGCATTCAAATATGAGCCTTAACTCGTATCATTAAAATGCATTTTATATTGCGTCAGATGACAGACAGCTCGCGGATCACATGTTTACACTCAGATTGAATTCTATACTGTTCGAGGACATATTTAAGGCGACACTTTCATAATCAGTAACAATCAATAATCATATAGAGAGTAATAACAAACATTTTTAAATAATTACATCGTAATTACCTCAACCAAACTCCTTGTAGAATTTTTGTAAACAAGGCACGTCACAAATCACTTACACCCGGCAAACTCAAACGCAAAGCAATGGCGTCGAGTTTCAGATAGAATTGTAAGCAATATTTATTGAAGGATCTCAAATGCACAAGTAATGTAATTTTCTTAAACGTGGTACCAGCACTCTGTTAGCTTCAGGTTGTTAAGTTGGGCAGTTTGTTTACAAACATTCTAAAACAAGTTTGTCTAAGGCATAGCTGTACCTATACTATCTGAAAACCCTTACAGAATAAAGTTAGTCAGCACGATAATTTACTAACGTTACACGGTTCCTAGGTCCATGACATAAACCAATTATTTAGTCTAAATCGCAAGCGAAGAATGAAGTTTTCTTACCTCAACACTTCACTGACAGAGGTGGGATCTAGGGGTTGCTTGCTGAGCGGTGTGCCGAGGTACGTCTGTGACCATTTACTGGCTTTGGTTGCCAGCTCTATGGCCTTTGTGACGCCAACGTTGCTGTCGGGCGCCGCGTCCTCTGGAATACAAAATAGAGACGTCCTCTTAACTAACCTAGTTGGATACGCATCATCATCATCGCTAGAGTTGTACATTTTTTTCCCGTGGGTGTAGGTGTAGAAATTACAAAGGGTCAACTTGAGACATTGCTTGAATCAAAATAATAGAAATATACTAAAGAATGTAGGGCAAAGGGAATATACCTATTTCTTTCTGTCGCGAAGCATCAAGATAATCAGATCAGAGTGCAATTTGGATAAATGAAGTTCTATACTTGTTGTTGCAGGCTTGAAAATCGTCTATGTATCTTTAGTAGTAGTATCTTTCAAGTCAAGTATCTTTCACCATGATATAATCTGTCCTTTGATCAAGAAATGGTAACTGACAGGCCGAGTTAGAGCTAGCTTTCGTGGTTGGCCACGGATGACTCATAATCATAACATAATAGTACCCTATTACGCTGTATGAGAAAAAATCTCAAAATATTTTATTTTTTTATTGAGATAGCTTAGGCCAAAAGAAGTCGGAGAATGTTCGTTTTAGTTCATATAATAACAAAATAAATTTTAAAATTCAATTCATAGTTTTCAGTTTTTTTAATCTGTTTTTAAACACCATGAAATAGTAGGGGCGATATTGTTATGCCATACAGCTGTATAGGCAAACTAAAAAGTATCAATTGTCATCAGGAACATCAGCACATTTGTTCAGGTCTCACGTCCAACTGACGTCACAACCACATAGCAATACGGCGTCTACTGCGTCCAGCGTTATCGTCAAGTTACGCGCTCAACTAGAAAATGTAAAAAATGGACGTATTATCCTATTGTATACAAAAATGGGCTCGCGCGGGAGTTTTGCGAATGCAGGCTTTAATAACTAGTATGGATATGTCACCGCTGGCTCGGAATCGGCCCGTTTGTAGAATGTCTAGACCGTTTACATAACAGCGCCTTTTCCTTAAATTCTTAGGCCGATCGTGGAACGCCGAAACCAAAGTTCAACGTTAAGGCACGTTAAGGTTTCCTCTTCCCCTCGGACCGCTGTTAAGCGTAGACGTAATAAAAGACTACTTTAATTTATTTTTGTAAATAAAATAGCATTTGAAGTAATTAAATACAAGTAAAATAATAGGAGTGCATAATTCTCGAGGAAGTATCGTAGCAATCTCTGCTGCACGGTGGCGCTCTGTGGCCCTGGTACTTTTACTACAACTCCGCGTAAGTCACACTCAAGTTCATTCAAGCTACCACGGATACGCCCACTAAAAGCTCATAGCTGCGTCACCTCAAACTTAATTGGTCGCACCTCAAACCTAATTGGTCGCACACGCACACTACAAACGCTGTCCTTTGTAATCGGCAACCAATCACTTACGAGACAGAACAGCCATATTGCCCCAAGAACCTAAGGACGCGTTCATACTTGACTGTGAAAATGGAATCATCTCCGAATCAATCTCGAAATAATTCACTATCAGACACTGATCACTCTCAAAATAAATCAAAACCTGACTCTTTCGTCTCGCAGCGTCAGAAACGTAAGAGAAATTCTGAATACAGTGTAGATTTTGCAAATTTTAAAGAAGAGATGAGACAACTTATTGCCTCTGTCACCTCTAAAACTGAAACAGCACTAAAAACAATTGATCCAAAACTCAATGATATCCAACAGACTAACAAAAATATTGAAAGCTCTATGGCATCACTCATCGCGCAAAATGAGGAATACAAAAGGAAAATTGAAATGCTGGAAAATCAATCAAAAGAGGATCGCAAGCACATTTCGATTTTGGAGGATAGGATTGAAGATTTACAGAAGGGGATGAGAAAAACTTGCTTTGAGGTGAAAAATGTGCCTCGAAAAGAAAATGAAACGAAGGATGATCTAGTGGAAATGATAACATGTTTATCTAAAAACATAGGATCAGAAATAAATAAGAGAGATATTAAAGATATTTACAGAGTGCGAGTAAAGAAAGAAAATATTAGAAATACACCTATTGTTGTGGAAACAGGATCAACAGTCCTCAAGAATGATTTTCTTAAAGTAGCTAAAGCATTCAATATAAAGCACAAGTCTAAGATCTGTGCCAAGCACCTGGGACTTCGCTCTGCAGGAGATACTCCGGTGTTCATAAATGAACACCTAACCGCTAAAGCAGCACGCTTGTTTTTCCTGGGAAGAGATTTGGTTAAGTCTAAGGCCTACAAATATTGTTGGACCTCATATGGCAAAGTTTTTCTAAGGAGAGATGAGAATTCGCCAATAATCCAGCTAAAGGAGGAACAACAAATACAGCAGCTTTTACAAAAAGTTTGACTATTTACAGTAATATTAATGTTAGAATTACATTGCAATGATTTGAAAATTGTAAGTAGCACTGATATACTGGAAACACTAATTACATGCTTAAACTTTCATCTCAAAATTACACCATTGTGTATGCAGCCTTACCTTTTGTTCATTTTGACTTGCTGCACTTGTAAACGACCCGCATTCCACAATTATAATGATCGTAGTTATCACACTTATCACCTACGTATTACTTTAGTGTGTACACTCTTTTACCTCTTATACTTAAATATCAAACTTATTCAAGTTAGGACACTTTATTTATGTATTCATTTATTTATTTTATTTCACGTTTTTGTAAAGAATTACCTGATTTTTCTAGAAGTTGGCATAGTATTGATTTTGTCGTACATGAGCACTACTAATACAAGAACCAAAAATGTTTGGAATAGGTGCAAATCTCAAACGAACACAATCATAATACGAAGGCACGAATTTATTCGATATTATACAGCAAATCATTTTAGCGGAGTTTTTTCTGAGTACCTACATTACTGTGATTTTATTTTATTGTTTAATTTGATGTGCAAGTCCTGTATTGTTGTAGCTGCGTTAGTAGTGCGCCGATGTTTTTACTGTTTGTTAAAACGAATACACAAGTGTAACCTGATGGAAACTGACAAGCTAACCTCGGTAAAAGTTCCTTATGGATAATACATTGACGACATTACAAGAATTAGATGATACGGAAATAGCAACTTCTTTTAACTGTGACATCGAAGAATTACATAGGTTTGTGCAGGTAAAAAAGAAAGATCTTACCATAATAACGCAAAACATAAGAAGTGTGCATAAACAGGCAAATATAGATGACTTATTAATAACTTTATCTAACCTAAAATTTGATTCCGATATTTTGATTCTTACAGAATGCAGACTTAATCCTAACAAAGCGATACCGCAGATAAATAATTACACATCTTTCTATACCACTAAACACCTAAATCAGAACGACGGTATTACAGTATTTGTCAAAAGTTACTTAAAACCTAAAATAAGTGAAATAAAACTAGAACATGCGTCGTGTCTACAGATAAAAATTCATAATTTTATAATTTTAGGAATTTATAGATCCCCTTCAAACACAAAGTCTGAAAAATTTACGGAATCACTTCGCATGCATCTTGACACAATTAAAAATCATAAAAATATAATAATTACAGGAGACATAAACATAAATCTTATTCCTAAAATTAATGAAACAAACTCAGAACAAAAGAATAGACTAGATTACTTAGGCATGCTGTCTACATTTGCCTTACTACCTGGGCACTCGTTGCCTACTAGAGACAAAACCTGCCTAGATCATGTATTTTTAAAACTATCACTAAATCGGATAAATGCTAAAATTGCAGTTCTCAACACAACGGTTACTGACCATAACATGGTACTTGTTCGTCTTACAGAAGCAAAAGAGTTAAAATTATGTCGTAAAACTAAAACCTATGTTGACTTTGATCAAGCACTTATATCACTAGCTAATAAAAACTTACCAGCTTTACTGTACTGTGAATGTCCAAATATACTAATTGAAAACTTAATAACTAAAATAGCAGAGGCCTTACAGGAAAACACCAAAACCGTTATACTTACTAAAAGCAAGCGTACGATAAAACCCTGGATTACTCCAGGTATACTCCGATGTATTAAAAATAGAAATCATATGCAAAAACAACTTAAAACTAATCCATTTGATAAAATCCTACAAATAACTTATAAAAGGTACCGTAATCACTGCACTAATCTATTAAAAAAACTAAAAAGATCATATGAAAGAAATCTCCTGTTAGATAAAAACCCTAAAGTTCTGTGGAATAACATTAAAACTATCACTAATATTAAACAATCTAAAACTACAAATCAAGAATTATTAGATACAGAATCAACTCCTAATAAAGCAGTAAACTCAGTAAATACGTTTTTTGCGAATGTAGGTAAGAATTTGGCTAAAGAAATTGAAATCCAGATAACAAAAACTAATCCAATCCAACAAAAAAAATCCAACAAAAACAGTACTGTACTATCGAATACCCCTCTTAACTCAATGACCCTACTAGATACTGACCTACAAGAAGTATGTTCTATTCTTTTGAATCTTAAAACGAACAGTGCCTGCGGTTGGGACAACATACCTACCAGATTCTTAAAGCTAGCAAAAGATTTGGTTGTTCCAATCATTACTCACTTGGCCAACCTATGTTTCTCAAAGGGAGTGTTCCCGCATATCTTAAAAAAATCAATAATAATTCCAGTACACAAGAGTGGGAACAAAGAAGACGTCAACAATTATAGGCCTATATCTATCCTTCCTGCTTTTTCAAAAATATTAGAAAAAGTAATAAACAATAGACTGATTCAATACTTAAATAAATTTAACATTCTTTCGGACTCACAATACGGTTTTAGACAAGGAAAAAGCACTCAAGACGCAATTATAAATTTAACTTCAAATATTATAGAACACATAGACTCTAAAAATAAATGTCTAGCCGTCTTTTTAGACCTAAAAAAGGCATTTGACACAGTCTCTGTTCCTACTCTTGTCAAAAAGTTAGAAAATATAGGTATTAGGGGTAAACAACTGGAGTTGCTTACAGACTATCTTTCAGATAGAACTCAACGAGTTAAAATAGGGGACTTTATGAGTGAAGATCTCCCTATAATGTATGGCGTCCCACAGGGAAGCGTTCTAGGACCAACCCTATTCTTAATATATATTAATGACTTATGTAACCACAAAATTAATAACGGTCGAATCTATTCATACGCAGATGATACTGCAATTGTATTCTCTGGAAAGACGTGGGAAGAACTTCACGTTACGGCTGAAACTGGGCTGAGTCATATATCAGAATGGTTAAAACTAAATCTACTTACACTAAATACCACAAAAACTAACTATATCTGTTTTTCTATCGACAAACGTACACAACCGACCCCCTTCAATTTAAAAATTCATTCTTGTGGCGGGAACACAAACTGTACCTGCGCTACTATAAATAGAGTCCCTAATACTAAATATCTTGGCCTAGTTATCGATCAAAGACTTACATGGTACCTACAGATTGAGGAAACAACAAAAAGAATTAGGAAGCTCAACTGGATTTTTAAGAACTTAAGGTATGTAGCGCCTCACAAAGTATTACATCAGGTCTACATCGCGTTAGGACAATCCATTTTGACATACTGTATACCGGTTTGGGGAGGGGCCGCTAAAACTAAATTACTAGAGTTAGAACGTGCCCAGAGATCTTTGATTAAAATTATGTACAATAGACCATATGACTTTCCGACGACAGAACTTTACACTACTAGCAATCTATTGAGTGTAAGGAAACTTTATGTACTATACCTAATTATTGAAAAACACAAGACTATTCGTTGTGATCCTAATAGCTACCTGAAGAGAAGAATAAAATTTAATGACGATACATCTGTCAAGACCCGTTTTGCTGAGCAACAATTTGCCAGGCGATCTATCTTCCTCTACAAAAAGGTCCATAACATTCTAAATACCTATAATGCACCTATATTTGCGCTCAAAGCTAGTATAATTGAATGGCTAAATACGATGAGCTATGATGAGATAGAAACATTCTTACAGGTACTCAGTTAAATGTCTAAATCATAAACTTATATTACCTAGATAAATCAAACTAATATTCACATTAATTAAATATACATTAAAGTATTCTTATCATTATTATAACTATGTAAATATACACACGTTTAGCTACTTAACCTTTTGTAGCTCCTGTTGCCCGGACTCTTAAGAGACCGGTGTCCTCAGGAGCACTACACACTAACACATAGTTATAAATAAACACAATCACCATTTTTTCCTAGTAGCCCCCCTCTTAAGTGCCTGGTGTCCTCGGGGGCACCACACAACATACACACAGACATTCACACTCTCACAAATATTCCCTGGCTGCTCTTGTTGCCCGGGCTCTTAAGAGTCCGGTGTCCTCAGAAGCAGCCGGCAGACACACACAATACACACACAAACACATTTTCAACACAAATTCAAATAGGCCTCAGTGCTACCTCTCTTATGAACAGTTTAATTGGATTTTTATTTTTGTATTTGTTTTTTTTTTTTTTTTAATAATAATATATCATCAACAGGATAATATTCATCAACATGTATAATGATAAATTAGTAGGTAAATGTAGATAATGTTGTGCGAAACGTCCAGCATTATTTATTTATTTAATAAGTAATTAATTTTATTTGTAATTTGCGTATAAATACCTAATCCTTAATAATTAATTTAGTTTATTTGTTAAATCCATGTATTTGTATGGAAGAGCAGGGCATCCTGGCACAAGTATATTTACATACTTAAAAGGATGTCCTAGCAACTGTTTAGCTAGTAGATTAACATATTTTATACAAATAAACAATTTTCAATTAAATTTTCAATTAAAGGCACAGTTTTACAAACGGGCTGATTCATCATGAAGGCAGCGACAGATGTCATCAGACGATTGAACATTCCAACTTACCAGTAGACAACTGAATCCCTTTATTCTCATTATACTCCTCAGCTTCGTCTTCTTGCAGCGAGAATATCGTCGTCAGGAACATTTGCACGAGGTCACTGAACGCGCCCGCGTGCTCCTTGGAAACAAATAAAATTAGCTGTGGCGGTCGCAGTGTAAGAATCGACCCCTTCAACTAAGCCCGTGGATATCGCGTGATCGACTAACGCCCGAATACCAAACGCATCTCAGCTCATCAACTTGTCTGAGTCCTGCATAAATCTGATGACGTCTCACATTTTATAGGTATAGGTACTTAATCTATCAGAGAACGGACAGCATAGACGTCTTTCTGTGTACTTTTAACTCCTAAACCCTCATCTATGCCTGCCAAGGCTGGTTATGGATAAACCCGCCTTGTTTAGGGGACGCATATTCAGCAGTAGACATATGTGTGCTAATGAAGGAGTCCACTGATGGACATAGCTTAGCAAATAATAATGATGAGCATGAAATTATTAATTACCATAGGTACCTTATGTTATAATAATAACTCCCTAATGTTGGGAGCTTATCTGACGAGATCAATGTCCAGCTGTGGACTAGTACAGGCTGCTGATGTGTATGCTGATATCATACCTTACTAGTGAGCGACTTTCTGAACATTTCCAGGTCGAATTTGTTATGGAACGCGTCCTTGGCCTTCAGTACGTCGGCGTATGTGTGCACGAACTCTAGGACCGAGAAGAAATCGCCGACGTGCTCCTGCGGTATGCCGGAGATGTCGATTGGAGTGCCTTTTGGTAGGATCTGCAAGAGAAGATTGTGATGTAGGTGGGCGAATTCAGAAGCGAAACTAGCGCTTAATAGAAAACGCTTAATAGGCGCTAGAATAGCAAACTATTCTGTAAGTGTTAACTCAGGAATATTAATTTAACGCGGGTGTAACCGCGAGGAACAGCTAGTTTTTAATAAAGTTCTGACCTTATGATCTTCCAGCTCCAGATCATCCTTGACCCTCTGCCACTCCTTCATGTACGCCTGCAATCTTGAAGCTTTCTCCTTTTTCTTGTTCTTTTCATCCTCTTTTCTTTGCCGCATCTGCTCTTCTGCGCGCCGCATCTTCTCTGCCAGCTCTTGAGCGCTCTTCTTTGCTGCTGGGTTGGCGGGCTGCTTTGGTTTTGTACCAGCTGAAAGGTTAATTGACATTATTTGACGAGTAAGCTTTTTAAAAACACCCAGAATATATTTGAATTATTTCTTAAATAATGGGCGATGAACCTGAGACAGGCCTAGGAGACGCTGGCTAGACGATTTCGACGCATTCAGGGTAAATTAGTGAGACCTGATGATGATGGATCACTGATTTAAAGTCAATGGTTCTGACTTTAGAACACGATTTTGGTGTATTTGGAATATTTTTCAAAACTTTAAGTTATAAAGTTATGTGATTCGATTTCCTAAATCGTGACAAGTTTGAGATAGATAGGTAGTAACAATGAAAACAAGAACTTAATACTAATTTAATACTATCTATTGAGGCACAATCGGCGGCCTTATCGCTTACAGCGATCTCTTCCAGACCTTTGATTGTCCCCGATTACTTAAACGCAACGAAGATTTAAGCACGTCTCAAGCGACGAATTTAAGACAGATTTTCATCGAAAACCGTCAAAAAATCACGACTTGAGATAATATGAGAAACGTGAGTTGCCTTTGAGTATTCGGGCGTTACTAACATTATATAAAACATCGGCCAAACCTGCGCGTCGAACTCTCGGGACGTGAAGCAGGAAAGTCAATAACGAGAAACTTTTTCCCCTAAAAGTACCCGCATCTCGATCGCGTAAGTGTGCTAGGCTCCATTGAGGCGCCATTGCAGTGTTCATCAATAAAAAATCTTCCTGTAATTTACTTACCTTCAGTTTGTGCTGTCTTCTTAACAAACTTGTCCATAGACTGCTGGCCCTTTTTATTAGTGGTCGGTTTGACCGCAGACTTGTTTAACTTGGTAGCGGAGCCCGGCTTGGCAGGGCTCTTGCTAGGAGGTGATGTGCCGTTCTTCAGTAGCTTCTTGGATGAGGGGAATTCGGGAGGCTTGCCCGTGAATATTTGGTTGAAGTTCACTTTGTTAATGTTGTACTTTTGTAGTGTTGATTGCTGTAAAAGTTAGGCAGGCGTTAGTTATGATTAGCCTGCAGATTCAGCTGGTCAAGCACGGGGATTGTTCTCTGGTAAAATAGACGAAGATGAGATCGTATCATACATTGCGTACATTATTGAAGTTGAAAGAATGAATTTCATATAATTTACGCATTCTATGACAAAGTGACGAAATTTGACGAGATTGTTGTCTAGGGTAGAATAGAGAAATATTACGCGTTATTGAATGCGTAAAATATTTGAAATTTATTGAACTTTAATAATTTACGCAATTTATAGTAATGCGATTTCACCTTTGTCTATTATCTTATCACCCTAGACCACAATTGCTACCCATGGCCCTGGTCTTGCCCTACAGCATTTGTAGTCACGTCCAGAATTATGTGAGCGTCCTTGTGGAAAAAGAATTAGCAGTGGAAACTATGGGATGTTCTGCTTTTATTGACATATAAAAGTTGTATAAGTTGTGTCTTTAAATACCATATTGGCTCCGCAGCTTGGTTTTAATTAAATACTCTATTTTTATCTTTCATTCAATACTAATTAAATTCTCGTGCGCGAGTATGACTCGCACTTGGCCGGTTTTATTATAGATATTGGTACGGAACCCTTCGTGCGCGAGTTCGACTCGCACTAGGCCGGGTTTTTTCAATAGTATTTTTTTTTTCTTAATCGTGTTTTCACTTTGAAGCAATCAATGAAAAAAATGTAGAATTTTATGTCATTCAATTTATTCACGGGAATTCCACGAGTACTGAGATCTATAGTTTGACCACCAAACACGCTAGGTTCGCCCATTGGAAGTTGTCGAAATATGATGCAATCATAAACAGCAAGCAAGCAAAATCAATAATTCATGAATGTTACTTTTACAAGTACAACTTAAAACAAGGGACTTGTTAACACATAGTACTTCCCAATTACATCAGTTTTTCTTGGACCTTGAGCGTAAAATTGTTCTTCCTATATGAACTGTGAGATGAGGTTACTGAACCATCACAACTATTAAGATTTCTCAAGGCTAGATATATGAATGAAATTAAGTTATTATAGCTTTTCTGTGACTCATATAAGCTTCAGATTATAATTTCACTTACTAATGAGATGTTACTAACCTACGTCCGCCACTTTGCTTGATCAAATGGACTCAGGAATGTGTTCTTTGAAGAGATAACTAGGCAATAACTTATTAATTTTTACAAAACCTTCTGTTTCATAACACAGAAAATTACAATCAAATAATAGAAACAAATTAGACCTAGTATTTCAATTGAAACAATAGAGCTAACTGCAGACTGTTGTAAGTAATCTACAGGTAGCTCAACCATTTTTTTTTTACCAATGTTAATTGATGAAGCTGCTAACTGTACAAATATCTTATAAAGAACACTATTACAGGAATATATTTCACAATGGGAAGAAGATAATTTAACATTGTTTTTGTCTCAAAATAGTTTAGTGTGCAAGCAGGAGAGAAATAACGACCTCTGTGGCGCAGTGGGCGAAGGTTGCGTGTTCTATTGCAGCCTCGGAAAAATGGTTGTACAATCTGCAGATATTTGTTCCAGGTGTTCTGGTTGTTTTAAAGGTTTAATTAAAAAAAAACTGTATTGTATTATGTACATCAGTATCTAGTACCTAAAACACAAGCTCTGCTTAACTTGGGGCTAGATAATGCTGTGTGAATTGTCCTATATTATTTATTCATTTAAATGATGAGACTTTCCTAGTACGTACAATATGATAATCAGATTTCCTTACCTTTATACCAATAATTCCAGTAGGTCTTGCTTCCACAAACTGTTTGAGGAACAGGCGGCTCTTATCTCTGGAGTATACCCCCTTGCGCCGACGGACTCGATCAAACGGTGCCGTGCCAATCTGACCTTCCGCAGCAGCGTTGGAATCATCAAACTGTTCCACTTCATAGCAGTATGAGGATGAAGGGATCATTGCTTTGCTGCAGATGAGAAATGGTTTTTTTCAATTATTTCTAATAGGAAGAATGAAATGCAATTGGAAAAAGCAAGTCTATCATTTATTGTGTACTGTACTACTGTATACTAATTACTGTGTATAGCTGATTGGTTCCAGGTGTTCTTAGATTGTTTTTGTTTCACTCTGTTATTTCTCTCACAATATTTTATACTACTAGATTTGTTTTAGGCCTTAGACCAAAGTATGGTAAACAATTTGATAGGCTTTAATTAAGATCTCACTGTTATTAAGGAGAGATAAAGCCTAAACACTATTGTTAAATAGATTATTTAGAATAAGTTAGATTTAAAGAATTAGCCACCTAAAAATATTGAGTATAAGACTAAAATGACTTATGTATAAATATTTGTAGGACATTGAACAATGTGGTTTACAGATTCTTAAACTTTTTGCATCATTGCTCATTATACATATAAATGTAAGCTCTCAATGGAATTCTACTTGAGTGTATTTTATTGTAGAGATAGGAGATAGTATGGACTTATTGGGAGCAGATAAGAGCATTTGGGGCAACTTACTACTTCAACCTATGCAGTAAATAACAAACCAACCTGTCAGGATGTTGTGTCTGAGCTGTCACAGACAGTATGTGAGCCTCACACCAGTTGTCCCCGGTCAGGCAAGCCTCAACAGTCTCTCCAACAAAATATCTATCCCTCACATAGTTGAAGATGTCATCTGCCATCTCAGCAAATGAACTCCGGTTGGTCCGCTCAGCAATGTACAGTATTGGTATACGGAGTTCCATAGGAAAGTCTTTCAATTGCTTTCTGGCAGCCTTCTCACTGTTCAAGGCCTCAGAGTATGTCAGGTTACCCTTTCCAGTCATCTCACATGTCCACACCATGGAGTTAACCAGTATAATCCTTGCACAGTACTCCCTAAAAAGAAATAATAAATCAATGTGATAAAATCTGTGACGCAAATTACGGAAATAGCGAGCATCGTGACACGCTCGCTGCAAACGCGCCCTGCCGTACGCTAACAATGCTAACCGTCGGCACAATAGATAAAAATCCTACTTGTACTAATTTCACAAAAAATTGGCGGCCAAACACTTTTTGCCGATACTCACTCATAGTCCTTGAATATCTCGTCGGTGATCTCGCAGTGGAAGACCTCGTCATCGTCACGAAGGTACCCCGACGCCGCGGATTTCTCGAAGGCTTTCCTTTTCAACAGGGGCATGATAGGAGTTCGTGGGTCACTTTGATGGGAAACACGATCTTCCAAACAGTTTATGGTAACACTTGAGACTTATATGGGTTAACTCAGCGCGGCGCATTGATTTCTACATTCCACTGGATATCTCATGGGGAAATTGGTGTCATTTACAAATTCTTCAAGCGAAAATTGTTGCGTGGTTTCGGTTGACAAGCCAAAAAACGCGCGCTGAGGCGCTTCTTTTTTATACAAGAAACATATGAATGGAAAAGCGGATATTACTTAATCTACCATTTTAGTAGAATTATTAACGTGCACAATTTATAAATTTATAAGTCCCACTTTAGACGACCCATTGAAAAAGGACAAGGAAAAGGGTCGATCCATTGAAAAAGGAAGAGAATATAACAAAAATGAAAGAAAAAATTAATTACGGACGATCCTGAAGATGGGAAGTGGAAGGAGGTGAGTTTTTAGGGGAAAAACGGATAATCTCGATTCCTGGCAAAACCACGAGTCCTATGGAAAAAATAAATGGCAAAGTTGTAGGTAATAAAAAGATCTACAAGTTGTAGGTAATAAAAAGATCTACAACTTTTGCATACAATTTTTTCACAAAACCTCAAAATTTATATGAAAAATACAGTTACAAAAAGATTTTTTATCCGCTGTAGACAAAATTCCTTCCACATGCAAAAGTACGTGCGCCATACGTGAATGGTGAAGATTCCATAGGACCTCCCCGTAAAACCTCACACTATAGAGCTGCAAATAGGATGGGTACCTACAGATTCTTGTTCGATGGTAGGTACTTACCTACTTAGTTTCATATGTTTTATTGCTTTCGTACTGTACAAAAAGGACATAAGAATATTTTACAGCTACAAAAATGAGCTCGGTTGGGGAACTGCAAAATACATCATATTTTTTGCTAAATATTATTCTAGGTTTTAGAAGGACGAAGAGTTTCAGTATGTGAGTGCTATTTCCCTTGTATAATTTAGCCAATATTGGCCATTACATGGGTGAACTTAACAATAGTAACACTATGGATAACCTATGGCGCCTGTCTTAGGAGTAGGAGTAGGTAGAGGTATCGCTACAAAAACAAAGTAATATTCCAGGTAGCGGTTGTGATTGTGAGCGAAACCGCCGCGCCGCCGTGTTCCAGTTAACTTTCTTTATCTCGGGGTCGCTTTGCTTGGCGTTTCTTCAGACGTCGTATTTTTTTACCTACAATCGCAATAATTAACAAATTTGCATACTCAGAATATGCCGTGTGAACATGTCATCATTTTATAAGTCATATAAAAATGGCTTAAAAAATGATGACATGTTCATGAATAATGTTAAAATCAAATTTATTATTGAAAATTGATTTGGAGCATTAACATGCATAAAATACAAAACAAACAATAGGTACGAATTTTTAACACAACCCTTAAAATCCATTTCATTTTCTTTAACCTATGTAGCGCCCATGTGCGACTATTTCCCAGGCAGATTAGAATAGGATTAGATTTGATTGTGACTGATTAGATTTATTTATTGGTACCAGTAGTACATTTTGAAAAACTCAGATGGCAACATTATATTCGGCTGCGTTCATAAAAAAATATCTTGATCAATTTTAAGAATTTGAATCTTAGAGTATACCTAGAGACGGCATACCTACGAAAAAAACGTGTATACCTAAACTTACCTATAAACTAAAATGGCTCCTTTCCGTAGTGCTGCCCTTTTGTACCTCGATATTTTTATCGAAACAAGTATTTTTGTGACGATATTTTAGCAGTTTCGTAGTGATTTTATTGTTTTCACCACGATTATGAAACAGAATTCTATAATCATATAGTCATAGAATGCTTTAATTAGAGATACAAAGTATGTGAATGCACGTACCCAACTATGGCTCGACCGCGCTCATGAGACGCAACCACTGAGAAGTTAAGAAAATGAGCTATTATAACAATGGTAATTTTTTCATGTATTTTCCGAGTCAAGATTCATGCGTTTAGACACGTGCCAGACCTCCTCAGAATTAAAGATCAAAGTTCACCAAACCAGTTTATTGAACAGTCTGCAGTTAGCTCATTTGTTTCAATTGTAGGTAAATACTAGTTCTAATTTGTTTATACTATTTGATTCAAATTTTCTTTGTTAATAAACGTTGTGTTCATTTAAGAAAAAAAGGTACCTACTGAAATGAAACAACAAGCTACTTAATTGCAAAATATATTGTTTGTATGCAACAGTGATTTGTGAGATAGTATATTTATATTTGTATAACAATATGGGTATAACAATGTGTAATCTGTATCTTTAGCGTAGACGCTATCTATGCTTATATTATAAATGCGAAAGTGTATTTGTTTGTCATTCAGTCACGGCTTAACTAAGAAACCGGAACCTAACTAAGAAAGGATGGAGAGTAACATAGGCTACTTTTTGTCTTAGTAAAATAACAAACTCCCATGGTAGAGTTACAGGAATATCCCCCTAGATATTATATGAAATTCGAATTTAACGAGGATGAAACCGCGGGGAACAGCTAGTATTATTTATTATTATAATATAAATCACAAAAAGATAGACACCACATTTTATAGCAACGAGTCTCATTCATTTATTATATTATATCACAAATTTAACACAGACTCCTACATTTTTAATTAAACAAGCAATGTAATCCGTCTTATTCATTTACAGTATAAATCAAAAATTTAACACAGACGCCACCTGTATTTTCGATTGTAGAAGCAATGCAACAGTCTCATTCATTTACACATTTGCAATATACCTACCTAATTCAAAAATTCAACTAATACTACACCAAAATTTTCAATTTTACAAGTACCTAATGTAATCAGTCTCATTCATTTACAGTATAAATCTCAAATTTACATTATTTCTATTAAAGTACTGGATCGCGCTGGCACTAGTGGCTGAAACAAACATGAAGAATAAATTTATAATGCAACATTATTTGTCAGCCTACAATTATAGACTCTAGAAAGGTACTGAGTAGTTCAACTTTGAAAAAATTCTAAAATCTTAAAGAAATTCTAAAAAAAAGGTGGGCGAAGGTTTGCCTGCGTTGCAGGCAGACCTTCGCCCACCGTGCCACATCGTTTGCGAAATAACTTTATTTTGCATGGAAATAATTTGCTAAGGGAGGATTTATGGAAATGTACATTTTAGAGGGGATTTGAAGTATGGTAGGCTTTAATATTACTTTGGGTCAGATTTATTTACTTAAAACTTAATATTCATTAATATCAAAATTTAAGCCCTTTAGAAAAATAAAGGTAGTCAAGTTTGTTAATGCATATATGCATTACTTTGCAATAGAAGTTTGTGGGAGTAAGGTCAAGTAAAATACTTACTAAAAAGATTCGTGACGGTACGGCATCCTCTCGCAGTCTTGTTATTTAAAGTTCGATTGAAGCAAGTTTCTTTAAAATGAAGAGAACGAACGAAAATATCTTTCGTACCAAACTTCAAATTTTCTACTCCAATTGAGTCCAGCCACTTTTTCTTTTGCCGTAATTTTCGGGTAACCTAGAACGTAAAAAACCAGTTGAATAATACACTACAATTTACACTTGAAAACATCGATACCTATGAAAAATGCCTTGAAGTACAACACTATCGCCAAACAAACAGTTTCATGTTTTCTTTAATTACACTTAAAACTTACAAAAATAAGCTACATTCGGTATGAATTTTATGTAAACTATTCCTATGAAAGCCAACACATAAGGTATTTATTGTATTATTTGGTAATTTAGCAAAATAAGAATACGTACCGGTGTAATGTTATGTTTGGACGATTTTCACTTGTTTTTAAGCCGCAACCTACCAAACTGCTGTTTGGCATCTTCCTATTAGCTTTCTTTCGCTTACTATATAAGTATTCACATGAAAAAGTCCCGAACTCAAATAATTTTAGCATTTTTACTGTAAATGCAACTCTCGTTGACAGTTTACATACCTGAAAGTAAAATGGCGAACCGGCCTCAATCATGCTTTGCTATGACGTCACGTTTCAATGTTGCCAAAAATAGGTTTCGCACATTATATTGATGTCTCTTTTTACATTGGTTATTGTAGGTAAGATAAAACGAGATAGCTATAAGTTTATGAGTACAATATCGATTTAGATCATATTTGTATAACCGAAAGTTCCTATAGAACAATACGCCGTCTCTATATACCTATACTCTAAGATTTGAATGGATGTTTCTAAATGCCAAGGAGATGTCAAGTCAATGTTGTGTCAAAAACAGACGCAATTTGCGGTTCGCTTGCGGGTTGTGTTGTGTTGTGTTGTCAAACAAAAAGTAGTGCCATGCCACCCACTCCACTTGTTTATTCAGTTTTGGTGTCTTTGTGGGAGGCACTATTTGTTTTATTGAATACATAATTACAGGAAATTAATTATGTGATTGTGAGTTCTGAGAAACAATCCAAAATGCCTAAGGAGCAATATCGCGAAACTTATTTCGGGAGAAAGATGTAAGATAGGTTATGTTTACATGGTCATATGGTTACGGCGGTCGCAAAATTTCTTGAATTTCACTGAAATTTCGAAGAAAAGCTATTGCAGTGCGGGTTAATAATGCTAACCATTAGATTTTAAGTTAGATCCAAGCAGATTTTGGCTGGTCAAAATTAATTCACTCAGTAAAATGAGTCTTCTTTCCAGCTCCCATGTTACATTCAATGTGGACAGTGCATCTTCTATTCAACAAGCAGCTCATATACAAGTAATCACTAAGAACCTGTACGCTCAGGATGGACAGCGGGTACCTGCAGCTTATGGTGTCCTGGATCGGAGAATGGTACTAAATTGATTTGAACTGTGAATGTTCCTAAACAAACACAGTAGGTACACTACTATGTTAAATTTTTACTGCCAGTATCATTCAAATGTTTTTGACTGTGACCTTGTAAAAGTAGCCTACCAGGCCTGGAACTACATCTATGCAAAGTAGTCATCCAAGTATCCGTAAAAGCATTCAAACTCGTTTACTGTTTATGTATAAAATTTGACTTGTCTAAGTGCTTATTTTGTAAGCCTAAAGAAATAAAGTTATTGAATTTAAATTTTTTGTTGCACCAACTCTAAAACACCACATCCCAGTATACTTAGAACCAACAAGCAGTTATCTGTTTTTTGCAGGGTACAAACCAGAAGGATGCCAACTGTGACACATGTGGGCTGGGGTTGGCCGACTGCGTGGGACACTATGGGTACATAGACCTTTCACTACCTGTGTTCCATGTTGGCTACTTCCGGTCCATCATCAGTATACTGCAGACTATTTGTAAGGTAATGTTTGTTTGACATGCAAGTGTAAGGTACGGTGAAGAAAACAATATGAATGAACAGGAATATCAATTTATTAAAGATCCGTATTGCAACAAATGTACTAACATTTGTGTGCTAGACAGTGTGGGGTACTTATTTTCCACTCTCTCAATAGTAAGCGGGACTAAACGTCAGACCCCGAAGCGAGCTCCACTGTCCTGATGATGTCTCGTGGAGAGATGAAAGTAGTTGATGTCTTGCTTTGATAGGTATTTTTTCATTTTGTAATTGGCGTCGTTTTCTTCTACAACGTGGACTACATTTTGTTAGAACTTATCGTAGAAGGTTTTTTCGCGGAATTGAAAAAAAAATTACTTAATATTTGATGTTGAGGTTGGGTATTTGAGGTTGAGATAGATACTACTTAGGTAGCTGAATGTCCTTTTTAATAAATGTGAGTAGTGGATATTATTAGTATTCATCTATGGCGAGCTCTCCGCCGACTGCCGAGCAGCACGGCCCACCACCTTCATTTTTTTTTAAATGTCCAAGTAGACAACCGACTAATGGCGGTACCGCGCTTATTACCGTTTGTAGTACTACGTGATACTACGAGTTAAATTAAGTCAAGTTGAGCTATTTATAAACGGAAATATCGTAAGTGTTTAAAAATATTTGAAATATTAACAAAACCTAACACAAGCAATATTGTTTTTCATAAATTTCTCATAGTTTTTAGCTTTTTGCTTACGTACGTTACTCGCACTGGGTAAATCTTCTACGAAAACTTTTAATAATATCCCAAAAATTTTCGATTTCGGAAGGATTCGAACCCGCGCCTCACCTTATTACTATTTTTAGATCAGTTTTGTTTCGTGCCACTTGTGTTGAATTGAAGGTTTTTGTATTCTAAAAAGTATTTTATTTACTATTTTGTATTTTATTATAAAGGTAGATTAAGACATGTATTGCCATTTTATGCACCATCACTACCTTTTCAGTTGTATATGTATGTATACATAAAAAGACATATTTTAAGGGTTATTCAGACGGTGTTTCAATAATAATAGCAAAAATGATATATATAAAAAAAATCCTTGTAAATAAACATTACAAATAAGTGCACTAGACATATAAATACAGTTAAGTATAACAATTTAGCCTGAAGTAGGTAATATTGTCAACTTTGTTTCAGGAATGTGCTAAAGTCATACTCCCTGAGCCACTGAAGAAGAGCTACCGGCGCAAGTTCCTGAACCCGGAGCTCTCGTACCTCCACAAAAAAACTCTCCGCGCCCTTGTGCTAAAGAAGACCAAGCCGATGACGAAATGTCCGCACTGCGAGGCTATCAACGGCATGGTGAAGAAGAGTCCAGCTGGTGAGCTATTTATAAATTTCATGATGCAATGATCAACAGAATCATAATCTTCCTTATTATCTATCCATCGACTAAAGTTTTTATAAATTTGTTACACTACCAGAAAACTTATATTGTTAAACTGTTACTTTTTTTTCTTAAACTATATTTTTATGTACCTACTTATGTTTTATACTGCAGCAGCAAATAAATGAATGTCTATGTCTATGTCATGTCTATGTCTATATTATAGTAGTTTCTGCACGTGGCTACGCACACATTGTTTCATTACGTTATTCGAAGTCATCAAAGATCTTAATACTATTGTTCTATGGAAATGCAGTGTTAAAATTGTATTATGCTTCGCCTTCACATTTATATTGTTTGACTGAATGTAAGAATGCAATATTCCATAGATGTCAAAATAAATAACTTATCATATCAAATAAGGAAGTTCTCGTAAGTCCCGATATTTTTCAAGTCGATAAATTCGCATCACTTTTCTTAAAAAGATGCTGAGAAGAAAGAAGCTGAGCTTGATTTCTCAGCTTCTTTTTAAGAAAAGTGATGTGAATTTATCGACTTGAAAAATATCGGGACTTACGAGAACTTCCTTATTTGATAAGTTATTTATTTTGACATTATAGATATCTTTATTATAAATCAAATGTAAATGGACGTAACCAAATGTGCCTTGTGCTCCTACGGCGAATAAATATATGAATATGAATTTATCGAGCTGACAGATTACGTGTGTATGAAAAATTGTATTCTTTTAAGTTAAAGAAAATAAATGCGTGAACGCAGTATATATTCGGGGTTTTGTAGGATTACCCACTCGGATTTCGCTACTCTGGGTAGCGAATACCGCGATGGTCTGAACAGGCCACAGTTTTACCACAGTAAGTTGGTAAAGTTACTGATGTCTTATTCTAGGCATCCTCAAGATCATCCACGACAAGTACCGAGCCAAGAAGTCAACGGATCCCATCGTGAAGCGAGTCCTCAAGGAGTTCCACGAAGCCAAGGAGTCTAACAAGGAGCTCGCCAGCATGATCACCAGTGGACTTATTATTGAGATGAGCCCTCTTGAGGTGAGTTTTTAAAAAAATAGAAAATAAAGATATATTAATACTTTATTGTATCACACAAACACAGAAAACAATACAGAAATAAATGCTAGAGTAGACGAAGTACAAAGGCGGCCTAATCGCTATTAGCGATCTCTTCCAGGCCACCTTCGGATCGACTGGACATGTAAGAACAACAAACACAGTGGCATTTCTAAAAAAAAAAACAATATTACTTACCTACTTAATACCTACATAACCTACAAATATTAAAGTAAACTTGCATAATCTTAATGTTAAAATATTTTAACGAAGCTAGTTACAGCTACAAACTATTAGAACTAGTATTTACAATTGACGCAGTTGAGCTTACTGTAGACTGTTGCAAACAATCTAAATAAAGATATATCAATAATAAATATATTAAATCACAATCGGAAGTGGAATCCAGACATAAAAGTTTGGTATCGCTTGCGGCAGTTTAATCACAAAAGTTAGCAAAAACTGGACGCCATCTTTACGTGTTTTACAGCGCTTTTGCGATGAAATAATAGCCGGCTTCAAGCATCGAGAAAATGCCTACAAAAACAAATCATATTCAGCAATTGTATCTTTTTTATATCACTTTATTGGCATACTAGCATATTATTAAAAAAAAATATGATGTTAAATTTGGTATCTGATTCGAACACTTCCATTTCATTGCACAGGTACTGAACCTATTCCGGCGCATCCCCGAAGAAGACATCCCACTGCTGGGCATGAACTGTACGAAGACGCGGCCCGAGGACCTCGTCATCACTCGGTTGCCCGTACCACCTCTCTGCATCAGACCCTCAGTTATATCCGAGATAAAGGCTGGCACGTAAGTAATATTCTATACCAGAGGTGTTGCGGTTTTTTCACATCCGTAGATGCGGATGCGGATATTAAAAAAAACACATCCAAATGCGGATCTCAGGTGAAACTATGTAAAATAAATAATCTTTATTGAAAACAAACACAATATGAGACTTAAATAAAGTTAAAAACTACAACCCGACTACGTGAAAGTTATAAAAGTCATTTACATTGACAAAATAGAATGACGTATCGGTCATATTTGATAGGCATAGGTTGAAAATGAAAATAGGTCGTAGGTATTGTAATTTTTCTCTATGGGGCCTGCAGCCTGCGGCTACCTAAACTTTAATACGCGTTTTGAAGGCTTATTCGGGGTCGGAGCCCTAAATCCTATAGCCTATAACCATCGGGGTATTGAGACGAATCAATCGATACATAATTTGTTGAAATCGAACCAGTAGTTTCAGCGCTACGTGGGAACAAAGAAATCGGCCACATACATACAAACATACAAACATACAAATATACAAACATACAAACATACAAACATACAAACATAGGGTGCTAACCTCATAACCCTCCCCTGTTGGTAGTCGGGTAAAAATTAACCCCTGACGCCTAAACTATAGGGTTACCTGTGTGTCAGGAATCAAATCAAATCATTTATTTGCCGAATACATTATTACAGGTACATGTCAGATCTTATAACTAGAGTGATGTCGAATGTATTCAACCCGCAAGCAAGTATGCAAATGTTAAATGTTGGTGATATAACAAGTTAAAATAATCAATAGTAAAAATAATCAAGAGTCAGTTTCTTCGCATATAGAGGACAATTACTTTGTTAAGTAATAGAATATCAGTAGACTAAGTTAGCTAATGAATAAAGAAACCTTTCTGCAAAACATGAATAAATAAATAATAATAATCTTGTTATTAAACTTATTTTTGTACCAAAACATAGATTTTTGTGAGTTTGTGTGGTGTGTCTCCCGAGGACCCGAGTCTTTTGGGAGTCTGGGCAACTGCATGGGTGGAGACGCCTCGAATCTTGTCACCGATCGAAATCTTCACTCACAATTTGTCAATGAGAACGTGCGTATGGTGCGCCTTTCGCCACATCCGTCTATTTTCTTTCTTGTCGCGACCTGAGCTACATCTACATACCCATCCGCAATAATTGTTGCGGATGTGGATGCAGATGTCCAAATCGAAGCGGAAGCTCCGCAATTGCGGATGCGAATGCGAATATCCGCAACATCCCTGTTCTATACATACAGGGGACATACTATTGCTGGGCATGAACTGCTCGAAGACGTCAGAACCTACGTTATATCGGAGATCAAGTCTGGCAACTGCTGCGACATAAAGTCAATTTGCTACGTAGCTAAGATGCGCACAAAACAAAAAGCTAAATCTGTTGTTATCTTCATCCCTCAGCAACGAAGATGACCTAACAATGAAGCAGTCCGAGATCCTCCTCATCAACGACGTGATCTCCCGCCACATCGCGAGCGGAGGCAAGAGCGAGCTGATACAAGAGGACTGGGACTATCTGCAGCTGCACGTCGCTCTCTACATCAACAGTGAGATGTCGGGCATACCACTCTCTATGCAGGTTACACTCGCATACACTACCTTTCTTTTTAACATCAAACAACCAATAGGCTACTTGACCACTACTGGGAAATAATTCTAACGTATTGTCTGATAAAAATAATGCAAAGTGTAATTAATATTTCTTCAAGGTTAGTCGTATTAGTAATACAAACTAATTTTAAAGTTTGAATAAAATAATGGCGCGCCAAAACGATAATCTGTCATGGCTACCGTGCTCTGAGCAATGACGTCACACGCCACACCACACCTAACAAGAAGAACTTATTGACACTGTAATCTGTAATAGTGTGACGTCACCAGACGTATCCAACCAAACATAGAGCGTTTTCGTGATCATATATCAATCTTATATATGATCACGAAAACGTGTTATTATAAATGTGTTATTTTAATACCGTTTTTTTTTATCCAAAAAAAGGCATACTTTTAATAAAAATCACCTGATTACGCTTTGTTACGTTGTCACTTACTAGGATGAAACTTCTTAAGTAGCCCTAAGGCTTACCATTTAATGTTTTTGCTATAAATCTGTTGCATTCTGGAATTTCAAGTGACGTAGGAATGCAACAGATTTGAAAGACGATTCCCGTCAAAATTAGGT
Source organism: Eupithecia exiguata (assembly GCA_947086465.1). Classification (NCBI taxonomy): domain Eukaryota; kingdom Metazoa; phylum Arthropoda; class Insecta; order Lepidoptera; family Geometridae; genus Eupithecia; species Eupithecia exiguata. The sequence continues at coordinate 11,364,323 of OX352242.1, forward strand.
AAACTGTATCAAATCTAAATTTCCCGAACGTTATTTTTTCTTGCAGCCTAAAAAGCCCGGTCGAGGTCTGGTCCAGCGACTGAAAGGCAAGCAGGGTCGCTTCCGAGGCAACCTGTCCGGGAAGCGAGTGGACTTCTCCAGTAGGACTGTCATCTCGCCTGATCCTAACCTGCAGATTCAGGAGGTGAGTCGATGCTATCTCCTTCTTATTATTCTATTATTATGTGGCGTCCCTCAGGATAATACAATACAATACAAAAATGCTTTATTGTACACCATAAAATAACATTACAAAGAGACATCACATAAGATAAGTACAATGGGCGGCCTTATCGCTAAGAAGCGATCTCTTCCAGGCAACCTTTGGATGGAAAGAATTGTTAATTTAAGAAAGGCAGGGGGTATACCAAAGATAATCTTAAAATACATAAACTACAAAGACCAATGGAAGGACATCCAAAAAAATCAAAATAAATAAATAACTAAAAGTATACATAAATAAATATTATTAATATACCTACTTACACACACACACACGAAGGCTGCATTTTCGGTGAAGAACGGGCACAAAATTCTCTTCCCATTGAAAACTAACTATAAGAAACGATGGGACACGAAACGATTACAACAGATTGTGTCTAACATTTACTATCCTATCATACATATATTACAGTCATCTCCTCCCCCCCCCCTCTCCCACAGGTCGGCGTACCAGTCCACGTAGCAAAGATCCTGACTTACCCCGAGCGCGTGTTCCCAGCCAACCTCGCCTGGCTGCGGGCCCTCGTGTGTAACGGACCGGACACGCACCCGGGCGCCAACTACGTGCAGCAGCGCGGCATCAAACACAAGAAGTACCTCAAGTACGGGAATAGAGAGAAGATTGCGCAGGAGTTGAAGGTAACACCGACTGCAGATAGATAGAAGAACTACTATATGACTTTTTTGTCTTGACGTAACCCTCCGAGGCCACGAAGAACCTACATCTGTGATATTTTATAGGATATGGCCTAGTGGGCTATGTTCCGTCTGGTGGATGAGCCCTAAAGAGATGCACCATCTAGGGGAGTCGCAATCAAATGCTTTCGTAACGTAACTTATCGTATGACATGGTTACAGGCCCTGGCAGTAAAGTTTTTGGTGCGACACCAAAAACTCTAACCGTCACGAAATAAAGCTCAAATTCCACTGACGCCAAGTTTGCAGCAAGTGGCGAGTATTGTAACTTCAAATGCCTTTCTTTTCCAAAAACTAACTCTGAAACTGACTTTTCCATATAAATTGTGAATAAATAAATTGTCCCCAGTGTGGAGACGTCGTAGAGCGACATCTAGTGGACGGCGACGTGGTTCTGTTCAACCGACAGCCGTCTCTTCACAAACTGTCCATCATGTGTCATCGCGCCAAGGTTCAACCACAGAGGACATTTCGGTAATACACACTAAAAAGAATCCATACTTACAATAAGAATAACCCTGGATTTTTTAAAATAGCGTTGTGTTTATGTAGCCTGTATGAAAGTGTTTCGCTATGTAATTTCGTACAAAAAAGTTACAGCACTAAATTATTCAAAAAAATGCTTAAAATCTTAAAAATATTGTTTATAAAATAGCCGAGCGGCTTTTCAGGATTAAAAAACCCACCAAGTTATTAGACTTGGTTCTACCTAGTTACCATATGGTCTGCCGAACAGCCAGTATAATTTACCCTCTTCTTTAAGTGTGGCATCTCCCAGACAAACGCGGCCAGTTGCAAACGATGACGAATTCGAAACGAAGATGACGGTCAGGTGCAAATTGTACTGGCCGCCCCCGCCGGCCACGTCTGTCTGGGAGAGGCTTACGGCTAAAGGATATATTCATCATCATCATCAGCCTATATCAGTCCACAGCTGGACATAGGCCTCCCCTAATGAGCGCCATAGCGCCCTGTCTTCAGCTAAAGGATATATTATTGAAGTAGAATAAATAAATAAATAAACTCTGCTTAGCTTGGCGTGACATGATGCTGGGTGAACTGTCCGGCATTATAAATAGTTATTTATTTAATTTGTCCGTGTGTCAGGTTCAACGAATGCGTGTGTACACCGTACAACGCAGATTTCGACGGAGACGAAATGAACTTGCATCTTCCGCAGACCGAGGAGGCGCGGGCGGAGGCGCTCATACTTATGGGGGTGAGCTTATAATAGGGCTTATAATATACTAGCAGCGCCTCGCGGTTTCACCCGCGTAGTTCCCGTTCCCGTGGGAATTCCGGGATAAAAAGTAGCCTATGTCCTATTCCAGACTATAATCTATCTCTGTGCCAAATTTCATTCAGATCCGTTCAGCCGTTCTGGCGTGATAAAGGAACAAACATCCATCTATCTATCCATCCATCCATCTATCCATCCATCCATCCATCCATCTAAACTTTCACGTTTATAATATTAGTGAGATTTATATGAGAAAAGATCTAAAAATGTTATTATTGAGATAGCTTAAGCAAATATCAGTCGGAGAATGTTCGTTTTAGTTCATAAAATAACAAAATAAATTTTAAAATTCAATTCAAAGTTTCAGTTTTTTTAATCTGTTTTTAACACGTTGAAATAGTAGCCGCTATGTTATTACGTCATACGGCTGTGTAGGGTAAACTATAAAGGTATCAACTGTCATCAGCAACATTAGTGCATTTGTTTAGGTACACAGATGATGGAATGGAAAACGTTTTTAAAACAAGAAAAAAAACTTCGGTAAAACGTCGGTCGCGCAACGAGGGTTCCGAATAATTGTATATTTTAAACACCTTGTTTGCACCTTGCTTGCGAAATATCATGATTCTAGGTCACCGAAGTACCCACTATAGGTTTTTGGTCCATAGCTAGAATCAAACTTTTTTTTGTTGTGAATTAACAACAAATGTATTATTAGTGAATTAAATATATAATAATAATTAAAATTATTAATTAAAACAAAGGTTTTCGGTTTCCTTAACTTAACTTACTTAGCTTGTGCTACAAGACCTTACTTCTTGTCAATTTTCATGATGCTGAGTCAACGGGAAGTACCCTATAGGTTTTGTGTGCATGTGATTCCCTAAGAAAAATAATTTTGAAAAGTCTTCCCAACGTCTCACGAAAGTCAGAGCGTCGTGATTTATAATCTACATAATCTATTATTGACGTAATTTTTCTCTATTCTACTCTAGACAACAATCCCCTTGCTTGGCCTACTGTCAACGAAAATGTTTCTGACATTTAGAAAGAGTGAGAAAAGTCTAATAGATTTTTTTTTACTGACAATCGTTTTCCTCCCCAGAACAAGTCCAACCTAGTAACCCCCCGCAACGGCGAGCTCCTTATCGCAGCCACCCAAGACTTTATCACCGGCGGCTACCTGCTAACTCAGCGCGACACATTCCTGACCCATTCGGAGGCGTGTCAGCTGGCGGCGTGCCTGCTGGCCGGGCCGGACGCTGCCATGAGGATCGACCTGCCGCCGCCGGCGCTGCTCAAGCCTAGGAGACTGTGGACCGGGAAGCAGATATTCAGGTACCATATACCCTCACATTCCTGACGCATGCGGAGTGCAAACGTAGTGTAGGTCGCCCTCCAGCCAGATGGGATCTGCGAAAGACTGCAGGCAGATGTTGGATGCGGCAAGCTGAAGATAGGGTGCTATAGCGCTCATTAGGAGGGGTCTATGTCCAGTGGACTAATATAGGTTGATGATGATGATATACCCACAAAAATTGGGTAGGCTGTATCAGGTACGCAGCCGCAGTGGAGTCCAAAATTCGTGTGCATGCTAAAGAAACACAGCGCACCATGCCCGCGCCGTCTGCGAGTATGAGGCTTGCTCCGCTCGCCGCACTGGCACAGCGTGTCAGTACACGCGGATCGTTACCTCACTACGCTCTGTCAAAGTTATAATAATTGCGAATCTGCGGTGTTCCAAAACATACAGCTGAATTGAGAACCTCTTTTCTAAGTCTCTTAAAAACAACACCTTAGAATAACCAGATCACCAATAAAAGACCAGCGTCCCATTTATACCTTCCTCCAAATAACTGAATATTCGGTCCACAACACATCACTAAGAAATTAAATAGATCCCAAAACATTATTCGCTCTCGGCGGAGCCTGAACCCGCGACCTTCCATTACTTTTAATTACCCCGAATGCGAGGGCATGCGCACTAAAATAACAAAAACCTTAATATTGATATATGTAATTTTTTTTCTGACATACAACTATTTTGAATCTAGTATATTCTAAGGTTATTTTCGCGAGAACTCATAATAAAAGGTTATAAACAAATTATAAAATATACGCGATCAATCCGGTTAAAACAGTGTTTTATTATTTTGAATCTGTTAAACGTCCTTGTTACAAGTGTATTTTTTCTATAAATATGTTATTTTTACGTATGTCTAGTCTATACCAAACGTCTTTAGTTCTAATTTAGTACCTACCTGTATAAATACAATTTCCGACACAATGTAATAATTGTTTGTGAAAATAAATGAAATGCTTGCTTGCTATGTATTCACTTTAATTTTCTTTTATTCTCTGTTCGTGTGTTTTTTATTATATAATTGTGTGTTCGTATTAGTTAGTCTAGATACCTACCCATTTTTATTAAGTTACTTTTCTTGTGCTGAACCTAATAAAAAGTCTATCTATCTATCTATCTAAATGAAACATAAGCTCGCCGCTTACTCTCCAATAAAACATCTAATTCACCAACGACACCTGTTTTATCATAAGGACACCAGAATCAAATATCTTGACTTTCGTTTCAGTCTCATCATGAAACCCAACAAGTCGTGCACCGTGCAAGCCAACTTGGAAACGAAAGGCAAGAACTACACGGGCAACCGGGACATGTGCGTGCAAGATTCCTGTAAGTATCACATTTCTTGTATTACTGAGTTCATTTATTCATTTTTCCAGTCCAGCATCCAGCAAGTATTTGTAAGTGACCGAGATTCGGTCGCCAATGTAGTATCATGCCTGTTCCTTTTCCTAGGCGACTTAAATTTTCGCTTTTGCTTAAGACCATGAACACTAGACGCAATTCTGTAGGTAAATTAGGTAAGAAATCCCTGTGACTTGGATCGCTATTGGAATGTGGAAAGAACTTTCTGACTATAAGTGACCGATGATTATAGCTACATAATTTTAATAAAACCGGCCAAGTGCGAGTCGGACTCGCGCACGTAGGGTTCCGTACCATTATCTATGAAAACAGCAAAAAAATGACGTTTGTTGTATGGGAGCCTTTAATATTTATTTTATTCTGTTTTTTAGTATTTGTTGTTATAGTGGCAACAGAAATACATTATCTGTGAAAATTTCAACTGTCTAACTATCACGGTTCATGAGATACAGCCTGGTGACGGACGGACAGCGAAGTCTTAGTAATAGGGTCCCGTTTTTACCCTTTGGGTACAGAACCCTAAAAACATTAGGTAGAGGTAAAAGATCTCTGTAATTTTGTATAAAATACAAAATACCTTAATCAAGCATTTACTTATTTTAAGTCCTTCTTCGATTGAACTATTGCCATACCCTATTTTGCAGGGTGCAGGAATACATACAAAACTGTATTATTTTTATTAAGCTATAAAAAACAAACTGAATAAATAATGTATACTGATTTTTGTTCGCTGTGACGGACTTGCACACTGCAAGATCCCTCCAACTCACGTAGACCAGAGGAAGGGCAGCACCTCGCTTCTGTGTATTTTGAACAGTCCACTGCGATCAGTAATCCGTCGCACGCGTGGTGATTATGTCAAAACCATCCTTGTTTGTGAAGGCATGTTTCCAGTGGATGTATGCGAGCTGAAATGGATGAATTTTCTCCTTATTCGCTCTAATTTTTCTAGCAATTGTATGTTCCTTATCCATTGACAGACGTAATTATCCGGAACTCCGAGCTGATCTGCGGTTCCATGGACAAGAGCACCCTCGGCTCCGGAACAAAGACGTGCATCTTCTACATCCTGCTGCGGGACTGTGGCGAGGAGCTGGCTGTCAGAGGCATGTGGAGGTCAGTCTTCACCAGCCTCGATCAGGGTCGACTATAAAAATCTTGGGAGAGCTACAGGCTACATGGCCAAACGATGATCATGATGAAGTCTTGTAAAAGATCTTGTCCGGAAGTAACATAACATAACATTTAAATAAATAAATAAAAAGAGTTTTATTCTGAAGGTCTTATATTATCCATAAAATCTGTTTAAAACCTCGTTCTAGACATGTGATGTAGACGCACTGGCAAAAGCAATCTGTAAAATTTCGTTATATTCGATCAGGTACTTATTTTTTACCCGACTACCGACAGGGGAGGGTTATGAGGTTAGCACCCTATGTTTGTATGTTTGTATGTTTGTATGTATGTGGCCGATTTCTTTGTTCCCACGTAGCGCTGAAACTACTGGTTCGATTTCAACAAATTATGTATCGATTGATTCGTCTCAATACCCCGATGGTTATAGGCTATAGGATTTAGGGCTCCGACCCCGAATAAGCCTTCAAAACGCGTATTAAAGTTTAGGTAGCCGCAGGCTGCAGGCCCCATAGAGAAAAATTACAATACCTACGACCTATTTTCATTTTCAACTCTATGCCTATCAAATATGACCGATACCTACGTCATTCTATTTTGTCAATGTAAATGTTTCAAACTTTTATAACTTTCACGTAGTCGGGTTGTAGTTTTTAACTTTATCTTGTTTCTTTTCAGGTTAGCACGCATGACGTCCTACTACATGATGAACCGCGGCTTCAGCTTCGGAATCATTGACGTGACGCCCGGCAAGAAGCTGATTGAAGCCAAGAACAAGCTGCTAGAGTCTGGGTCAGTTTAATGACGCACGAACGAAACGCGGCAATTGCTTTTTAAATTTTAATTTGGAATAAAGTTTTATCGAAAGTTTTATTGACTCGCAAAGGGCCCCCCTTTGCGAGTCAATCTAAACTAAAGCTTGTGTTGTACCACTGTAGACTGAAATTGCTTTTGTTTTACTTTTGTTCTTCGATGTATGTAGGACCAGTTTACATTCCTGATTAATTTCTGTATACTTTCCGTGCAGGTATTCGAAATGCGACGGGTACATTCTAGAGATGCAGAAAGGAACGCTGCAGTGCCAGCCCGGATGTACCATGGAGGAGACCTTGGAAGCTGTGATGCTTAGCGAACTCAGCAGTATTCGGTGAGACATTAAAAACATAATAATAACTCGAACAGCGAATACATCAGTGCTGTTCTCATCACACATTTGATATACAACAGTATTAGTCACTTATACTGCACTTGGATTTCACAACCTTGTTGTTGGTTTTCAGAGAGTTGGCAGCCAAGGCGTGTTTCCGCGAGTTGCATCCCACAAATGCGCCACTCGTGATGGCCCAAAGTGGTTCTAAAGGTAAGTTCATAGTTTGGAACTCAAATGGACTTGGGTAGTTTGTCCTGTTATCCTGTGTGGTAAGTTACTCAAGATATTTCGTTATCCAGGTTCCAACATCAACATATCTCAGATGATAGCGTGCGTGGGCCAGCAAGCTCTGAACGGCAAGCGAGTGCCCAACGGATTCGAGGACCGGTCGCTACCGCATTTTGAGAGACATTGTAAGTATTACGTACAAAGCACGTTCATTAGGATTTCATTCTTCGTCTTTCCTCTATTATTACAACTCAAAGCAATCAATAAAATAAAAATAACCTGTTGAACGTTAGAATTAAAACAGCGACATTTAGTTTTAAAATAAAAAGTATATGAATAAATCCATAGGATAGAAAAACCTGCAGAATTACAAATGATTTGGTGTGAACACTCAAATTACATAACCCTTTTAATTTTTCTCTTCAACTTGAACGGTTTTTCGTGCAAATAAATGTTTAAACATGAAAATTAGAGAAACCAAATGAGGAATGAACAAAATATTCAGTTAAAAATTGGTTGAACTCCGTTCATATCTCTCTTTACTCTACTCCTAAAAATTTGACTTGTCTAAGTGCTTATTTTATAAGCCTAAAGAAATAAAGCTATAGACTTCTGACTTCTGGTACCGGATTTGCACCAAATTCTTGTTATTTCAGCAAAGATCCCAGCAGCAAGAGGTTTCGTAGAAAACAGTTTCTACACAGGACTGACTCCAACCGAATTCTTCTTCCACACGATGGGAGGGAGGGAAGGTCTGGTGGACACCGCTGTCAAGACTGCAGAGACGGGCTATCTACAGCGACGACTGGTCAAGGTATCTTGGATTGTAGCTCATTGACATACAGTTGAGTTCAGGTTGTTAATCCACAAGATGATAGAAAGAGAGAGTCTTGTAGACGCCGCTATCAAGTCTGTCAAGAGTGAAGTGTCTATAGCGACGACTGGCCACGGTATCTTGGACTGTAGCTCATTGACATACAGTTGAATTCAGCTGCAGCTGTTACCCAATGAGAACTTGGTAGACTGCTACTGCACCAATGGAGGCCAGATTTAAGTCCATCTGGCCTCCTTCGACCTCCGTACACTGAACGGCACCGATGGGTGGTGCCGTTCATATGCCGCCATCTCTTCCACAGTTAAATTCTCTCCTCTCCACAGTCTCTCGAAGACCTAGTTCTCCACTACGACATGACGGTCCGCAACGCGACGGGCGAGGTGGTCCAGTTCCGCTACGGAGCGGACTCGCTGGACCCTAGCTTCATGGAGGGCAAGGACCGGCCCGTTGATCTGGGCCGCGTGCTGGCGCATGTGCGCGCTAGCTGTCCCGCCAAGTTAGTCATCTTTAACATGTAGACAAAGACTTATCATTTATTTACCACCACATATTAGAACACACATTTAAATTAAAAAATTTGAATGATAAAATAAAATACTTAGGTTATTATTAGGTACATTTGTACAGGAATATTACCTTGCTCATTCATTTAGAAACAACCCAACGGCCGCAAATATGTTACTCACTTATTAACCTGTGTGGAGCCATTCAAGTATAACGAAAGCATCAAAGCGCACCGTGTTGGGGGGTCTGGATGGTGATCAAGTCAGTAAATATTTTGCTGAAATTTTTTGTTAATCCTGATTGGATCCAAAAGCTTAAAAGAGCGTTCAGGTTTTCCCGAAAAAAAATTCTTGCATTTTGTTCGGTCTCATAATAATTCAGTAATCATTGGGTTTGACGACCCAAAGTTTACGTAAGCTCGGCAAGGGAGGGGTAAGAGCTCTGTTACTTTTGCTGACAAGGGGGGGAGGGTCTACATTTGGTAAAATTCTGCTTACGCTATACTTGAATGACCCTTGTGCGAGCGAAGCTACTGCGTCGCGAACGTTGGTATCATACTCTAAACCTACTGCCTCTTATTAGCTTATGAAAAGGGCGCGGCCGCTTCTTAGCTTGGTTGTTTCTTAATCAAAACTACGGAATTTTTAAAATAAATATTCAGTATAGTAGTATTTTATTATTTCTAGAGATGAAGAACCATTAGATGGCGACGGAATATTGCTGGCTGCAAAAGAAACACTCGCGCTTGACGACTTTAAAACATGCTCCGAAGAATTCAAGAAAGAAATTCTGTAAGTTCTCCCTGCTTTTACTCTAAGTTCTGTTGTCATTAGCTTTAGTTTAGCTCATTCTGCGTTTATAAACTTAGGCTCGACTACTCAACTAACAAACTACTTAAAATAGTTACAACTCAAACTAACTTTGCCGACCTCTGCGGCGCGGTGGGCGAAGGTCTGCCTGCGGGTTCGATTCCCGCCTCGGGTCAAATTTTTGTACCATATGCAGACATTTGTTCAGTGTTCTGGTCGTTTTCTATGTATAATAACAAATAGGTATTTATTGTATAATGTTATGTATATCAGTTATCTAATACCCACAACACAAGCTCTGCTTAGCTTGGGGCTAGATAATGCTGTGTGAATTGTCTAGCACTATTTATTTACTTTATAATATATATTACTGAGTCAAAAACATGACGAACTTTTCAACACCATGCCATTGTGACACAGTGCTTCTATCTGTTGAACGTTTCCAGAACGTTCCTTCAACAAGTAGCGGATAAAGTTAGTCACCTCCGCAAACTGTACGCAACCTGCGGAGAGGTGGCCTTACAGCTGGAGCGGCTATCTCTCACCCAACTAGTCAGGTTCATCCGGGTGTGCCACGACAAGTGTCAGCGGGCGCACATCGAACCCGGGACCGCGGTAGGCGCGCTCGCAGCCCAGGTAACAACTATACGTTAGGTTAAACCTTAATTAGACAATGTATAGACCTGTCAAAGGCTTTTGATTGGAAGTGTCATGTTTGCTAAAAACTTGAAATTATAACAACAAAACTAAGCAGGAAATTCCTGCAGAACGACCGAGGTCGGTACCAGGAAAGACAGAAAAGTTCTATGATTAGAGGGTGTCGCAAGGATCAATAAGGGGTCCTTTTTTGTTAATAACAAACCATACGTCAAAGTTGCTCAAGTAAAGACAAGACTTTGATGCCATCACATCTTTATTTCCCTTTGATACCTAACATTTAGTTATCTTAATTAACAAATAAAATTACAATCGAAGAACAAAAACAAATTAGAACTAGTTACAGTATTTTACTATTATAATTCTCAAATAGTCCATTGACAACATTGACTTATGAATCGTATACCTAATTTTTTTTTTTGAGTAACTTAAGATTATCTTATAATCCTCTGATTGTCATACGATGAAATAAATAAATAGTCCATCAAACTAACTGAATCATTTTATTCTTGTTCCAAATCTCTTTTTATACCTTTGACAGAGTATTGGCGAGCCCGGAACACAAATGACCCTGAAAACCTTCCACTTCGCCGGAGTAGCGTCCATGAACATCACGCAAGGCGTCCCACGCGTCAAGGAAATCATCAACGCGAGCAAAGTGATCTCCACGCCGATTATAACGGCTGAACTGATGGAACCTTTTGACCAGGAGTTTGCCAGGAGAGTCAAGGGGAGGATTGAGAAGACTACGCTTGGAGAGGTATTTTGGATTGTCTAGAGTCTTAGACGTAAGATATATTTTGAAGTGACATCACATCACACTAATGCAATGTGAGTAAAGTGATATTCATGTCGATCGTAACGGTTGAGCTGATGGAGCCTTATGACTAGGAGTTTGCCAGGACGATGAAAGGGAGGATTGAGAAAACTACGCTTGGAGAGGTATTATGAACTTTATTATTTAAGCACTAGGAAACATATCGTTAAAAGGCTGCCCTGGAATTAGATATGAAAGTTAGTTAATTTGAAAGGTAGATAAAAACACGGTGAAGGATCTGGGGTCTTTATAGATTTCGTAGTTTGATGAATTAATTTTAAAGCGACAAGTTTGCTTCGTCGTCATTAGGTTGATGATGTTTTATTCTTATATCTTATTTATTTTACCACCCATAACGGAAATATTCATACATAATTTATACACTAGGGTCACATTGAATGGGGGAAGCACAGGATTGAAAAGGCTGGCAAAAGAGAAAGGAGGCCTACACCCAGCAGTGGGTGATGACCAGGCTTAAATGATGATGATGAACCGAAATATCGCAAATACCACAAGCTAAGCAATTTATAATATCGAAAATACATGTAATTTGTCTTCCGACCAGCACAGCGTTCCGGACAGGGAAGTCAGAAGTAGCTTTAATTGTTAGGCTTACAAATAAGCACTTGGACAAGTCAAATACATATTGATTTTCTCTCGCCAGCACATGGCATGATCTACTATACCATAGCCCACGCTGGCTGGTGGCCGATTTTGTCATGTCATCTATTGTCTTATGTTCATCCTTTATTCCTTTGGTGTATTATACTGGTTTTGACCGAATACCTTTTTCGTTGACTTACTCAGATAACGACGTACATAGACGAGCTATATCTCCCGACCGAGTGTTTCCTCCTGGTCCGCCTCGACGCTGAAAGGATCCGCTTGCTGTGTTTGGAGGTCAACGTGGAATCCATCGTCTACTCGTAAGTATCATACATTTATGTAGGTTTGTTATGATCAGAGATTACAATTTTGTTATAACAATAAGCTCGATGCATTCCCCTGATTAGCAAAGGCTCTGGTGTTTTCATGCGTCTCTAGTCTAAACCAGTTCATCGATCTGTGGTGTTGAAGTTCCACTCTGGTTTGTCTGACCCACTCGGGTTTACGAAGATCACCACTCTTAGCAAGCGTGCTGTTTATGGCTTAACAGAGCACTTCTTCGCCATGTTTCCTTCCCCCCAATAAATAATTTCTGTTCATTTCACTTTAAAAACTATCGTCGTTTGACGAATCCAATCAATCAATCCAATCATTTATATTACAGGTAGGTACGTGTCAGACCTTATAACTAGAGTGATTCCATTATGAATGCGCGCGCGACCAGAACCGCTCTCACCCGGATGATCTCCCTCGTTAAGGGATTTAACGTTTGTGTTCTTCCAACAGATGTTCGTCGTTAACCCGTTTAAAATCATAATGAATAACTGTTAAGTTTAAAAAAAAATGGTCCCACCTTTCCCCCAGTATCTGCACATCGAAACTCCGCATCAAACCAGCCAACATCTCCATAGTCTCCGACTGGGCGATCAAAGTGCGCGGCGAGCCGAGCAAGCAAGGCGGCTGGCTCAACATGTCGCTGCAACAGCTCGCCAGGCAACTGCCCCGCGTCGTGGTCAAGGGCCTGCCGCAGGTCGCGCGCGCTGTCATCGCGGCCGAGGACGAGGACCAGAAACCTAGGTACTATACTTTATGACCGTGGCGGTCGTGTCGTAAGAATCCTCCAACTCAACCCGTGATTGTCGTAAGTGGCGATAAGGGAATTCACCAGAACAAGTTTCAGTTTCTTTATTCACAAACAAATACTTGTGTCGGAATATTTGGGTACAAAGAACAATAATAATACACAATCAAATAATCACATAAACCTAAATTCAAAAAGTTAAAAAGATGTCATAATACAAATCATTTACACAGAAACAAGTTAAACAGAACACAAATTTAGTACATGTAAGTAGGCATTAACAAGAACAAGAAGTGCAGTAGCTTTCTTCTGTGTATTTATTAATACCTTTAATGCGAGCACCAACCCGGCTGCAAAGCGTTGTGATTATTGCAAAATACCCTAGTTTGGGGGGAGACGTTTAGCAGACGTAGGTGTGCTGATGAGGTTATGTTATACATCATCATCATCAGCCTATATTAGTCCACTGCTATACGTTAGGTGCTCATTACCAATCGACAGGTCCGAACATCGGTTTATGATGCCGAAAACAGGGCAATCTGAATATCATAGATCTAAAGTAAAGTTGTTTTTGAATAATGCTTAGCACAAGCACAAAGGGTGTCGTCTCCTTCGACCTTTCCAAAGCATTTGACATCGAAGGTTCGGCAGGTGCGTAAGCCCTCGCACTCTGGGTAATCTCTCAAAAATTAAATAAGTTCCCAATAATTTCATTTAACTTCGTATTTCATAATGACATTCTTATCAGGAAGTTGAAGATCTACGGAATTTCTTGTGGGGTAGAAATATTTAAGTTTTTAATCACTCCTTTTAACAACAAGCAAATAACTGGACTAAACGGCAGTTTCTCTTTACAGTGAGTAAAATAAGGTGTGCCTCAGGGTTCGATCTTGGGACTTTTGTCTTTATATCATACAAATAATATTTATAACTACTGCTCTAAATATCAATAACGTTTATTTTTTAGGCTTACAAAATAAGCACTTACACATATCTATATGTTGGAATATGTAGTTTGTTCTTGTTTCTTGTCTTTGTTGTGAACATCAAATTTTTTCAAAAAGCTATCTCTATTTTTGTGCGTATACATTAGATTTTCATAAATGTATTGCGATAGTTACTGTCAAAATATTTATGTCTTTAAATAAATCCCTCTGAGTCGCGTGGCTGTAATTTATAAATTGCGCGTATAGCCCTTTTTTGGAGAAAAAAGATAGTCTGGATGTCGGCAGCCCGTCCCCAAAGCAAGATAGTCCAGTGCCTTGTTGCCAATTCCATAGTGTTTAAATTTTCTAAGTGTATCATGATCTACACAATCAAAAGCTTTAGAAAGGCCACAGAATATACCAATAGCCTTTTTCGCTTTCTCCCAGGCATCTAATAAATGCTTTAAGAGAGTTGTACCAGCATCAGTTGTTAATCCACCCTTGGTGAAACCAAATTGATTTTTAGAAAGTAGTCTAATAAGGTTAGAGCACTCCACGATGTAGATTATAAAGTTTTGATGACCATTGTATTCATTTTCAGGTATAAATTATGCGTAGAAGGAGACGGACTCAGGAACGTCATGGCAACCTACGGCATTAACGGAACGAAAACTACTTCTAACAACATATTGGAGGTAACTAATTATATCAAATATTACCAGCTACGCCATGTACCTAAATAGAGCTATTGGCGCAGCCGGTAAGGTAAAACAGTTATTAATTTTTGGTGTAGAGTTGAGTTATTTGTTCCCATCGTATCATAATTGACGATACCCTATTCGTTTATGGCATATCGTGACGTGCCACAGACGTACTGTCGTAACGGAGGAGCTCTACCTTTTTCCTCATCCCAGGTTTACCAAACCCTGGGCGTGGAAGCCGCTAAGTCCACGATAATCAGCGAGATCCAAGGCGTGATGGCGGGCCACGGCATGAGCGTGGACCGGCGGCACGTGGAGCTGCTGGCGGGACAGATGACGGCGCGCGGGGAGGTGCTCGGCATCACGCGCTACGGACTGGCGCGCATGAAGGAGTCTGTCTTGAACCTTGCCAGTGTGAGTATGAGATCCAGGAGGGATGGACACTGTAAGCTGATCATGACAAAAGTAGTATAGGCTGTATTAGGTAGGCTGATGCAACCGTACATGAAAACGTCTTGTCCGTGCTAAGCGCGGTTCGCTTCGCTCGCTGGATTGGCACAGCATGTCGGTATGCATAATGCTCTCTTCGCTCGCCGCTATACGAAGCGGCTTCCCTTGCTCGTCAGGCTGTTTGAGACCGCGACCACCAATTGATTAACTTAAAACATTAAATAACTACAGCGTGCGGAACGGAACATTTTGTTTTTCAGACCAATTTGAAAGACGTTTCACGTAAATATTTGACGGCTACCAAAAACTTACAGCAGCGACTGGCTTCGCTTGAGTTGAGACTGTATCCGACATCTTTCTTTAATTATTTCTGAGTTATTTGTGCTTGTGTTAGTCTTTTTATTTCTATAATAATTCAGTGTAATGAATTATAATCAGTCTGAACATCACTGAACACTACTCAGTTTTTTCAAATCGTTACCACTATGTACGCCAATCACCTGGTTATTTCTTTTAGCGTCTTAAACCCCAAGCCCAGCGTCAGTGCCAGTATCTAATAGCTCTACCCTCGTTACAGTTCGAGAAGACAGCTGACCACCTGTTCGACGCCGCATTCTACGGCCAGCGGGACTGCATCGAAGGCGTGTCGGAGTCCATAATTCTGGGCGTGCCGGCCGCCATCGGCACCGGCGTGCTGCAGCTTCTGCAGCGCGCGCAGCGACCTGGCACTATCACGCAGAGGGCGCTGCTCTTTGACAACCCACACTATCATGATAGCATCTGGGAGTAAGAATTACATCACGGTTCTTAACCCAAGGAACTAGTGGGGACTTAGGGAACTCCTAAGGCTCAAATCATCCTGGAATGTCAGAGGCGCCGCGAGTTGGGCCATTGACAAGATGCGCCGCAATTTTTTCAAGCGACACCTGGTTATGTATGTAAGTAAAGTTTAAAATTATTTGACGTGAAAGTACTCGCCGTATCATTGCTGCCATTGTGAATTGAACCTTAGATACAATAACGAAGTTAAGACATGTTAAATGCCGGGGAATTTAGTCTTATTATTTGTTTAGTTAATAAACTGTTATTTATTATCTAATTCTTTCAATACTCTCACACTTTCCTATCCACCCTTAATGAAACGGTGTTCTAATAAATGTGGCCTCAATATATTTGAGACTAGCTGCTGCCTGCGGCTTCGCGCGCGCTTTTCAAGTAGCCTATGTCCGTCCCCGGGATACCATTAACCTCCATGACAAGTTTCATTGAGATCCGCTCAGCCGTTTAGGCGTGAAAAGGTAACAGACAGACGGACAAGAGTTACTTTCGAATTTATAATATTAGTATAGATTACAAAATATAACAGATAAGGCCTTTAACAAATTGTACATTCAGAGTTGACAGGTGATTCCTTCATACCACAAAAAGGTTTTTCCCATTTTAAATACTTTTCAAGAAGTCTCCGGTCAGCCACCTTCCCACGGATGAGTTCATGGAGCGTATTGCCAATTGACTATCTGGCCTGGTCGCGCGTAACAATTATTTTGGTTGTATTAGACGTTCTCTAAGCTTAGGCAGAAATTTTAATATCCAGCCGGGTTTAGAACAAAGCAAAGCACGGCAAGATTTTAATAAAACGCTTCAGTAAAAGTAATCTATTTATTACATAACAACTTAACTTACATAAATGCTCAAAATTAAAAGCAAGTAGTACTCAATGTACAAGACTATCAAATTGTCCTTTTACTCTCTCAGTTACATTTGAGATACAGAAAATAGTTAATCGCTAGTTTTATCTCAACACTCGACAGCGACTTTTTATTGGCAACTATATTATAATTAAAGCCCATGGTTTACGCTGTCTACACATCGATTAAGGTGTTCCACCCCATTGTGTTTACAACTCAAACGTCATTAAGTTAGAAAATTATTTCCCAAAAAGTGTTAAGATCTATAAATACATGAATCCAATGATAGGGAGTCTCGGGAGTCAGTGAGGTTAACACTTCGAGGGCCCATGACGCATGTTCCCGTGTTCGTGCTCATGCCCTTGCAGGTCACACCGCGAGGGACACCGAGCATTGAATGATTTAAAATGCACGTAGAAGTTTGAAGTGGAGTTGGGCAGCCACTGGTGTGTTGATCTTGGCGCGCGGCTGCCACAGCGGCTGCGCCAAATTTTAGCCTTGCGCGTTGGTACCATAAAACGCTACAGTAATATTTGGTGGTCTTCCTTGGAACTGATGGATGACTGATGGTTGTTCTAAGCAGCCTGTGGTTGGTTGATGTTGGCGCGGTGCTCCTCCAACTTGGTCCACTTCTCACTGACTTGCCACAGCCACTGCGCTAGCTCGTAGTCTTGAGCGTCCTTGGATGGTTCGGTCTTCTTCATGTCACTGGAAATAAACATACAAATGTTGTATTAGTGAGCAAAGGAAACAGGTTTGGGTCGTAGCTTGCTACTAAATTTTATATACAGCAGGATATTATTACTTCTATCTTAAAGAAGTCAATATTTAAAACTAACTTTTTTAAGACTATTCCTATCCTATGGGAACTAATTTATGGGATAAAAAGTAGCCTTCATCGATTCGAGGTAACAAACATCCACCCAAAGATCTAAACATTCAAACTTGCGCATTTATAACATTAATTTAATGAAAAGCACCGCTGCAGCGCAGCACACATTTGCATTCAAATATAGACTTTAACTCTATAACTTTAGATACATTTTGCACTGAAAAAATGGCTTTCCACAAGCTTCAAAAGAATGGCCCTCGAGCCGTCTGTAATCTGATGCCGTCAATGTGAAATGCATATAAATTAAGTAAGTTACGAGTTAAAGCCCATTTTCGAATGGACATTTGCGTGCTGTGCGCCGTTACTACGCAACTGCGTGCGCCTCTAATCTGCGACAACCATAAGCTTATCACACAATTGGTAGTGTCATTTCGCCCATTAATGGGCGGAAATAATGGGCGAAACGACACTACTCCAAATTTATCAAGTTCCTGGATGACAGCCAATAAGTCGATTATTAAAAAAAAAAAAAAAAAATCTTTATTACATTGTAGGTACATTACACTTATTTAGGGCTCTCATTACCAATGTAAGTTATTTAGTAAATAACTTGTGGTTTGGTAGTGAGTGCTTCCCCTTACAGTAATTACATCATCGTACAAGACTTTATTGAACATCTTATATTAAAGAAGAAAAATATAATTGATACTTACAGCTTTTAAATTAATCAGAAATAATAATAATACTACTCTACATTTAAACATAATATTAAAAATTATGTGTCTGAACTGCAGAGCGACATTGGCTACTCACACATAATAGTCTCCCGAAACCTTCCTCATGTCCGGATCCAGCGCCGCGTGCACCACCGTCTGCGCGCCGATCTTGGGATTCTTCATGAAGGGCCAGAACAGAGGGTAGACCAAGTAGCGCGTGACGCTCTTCATCATCGACATGTGACGCGTGATGTTCGTGTCCGTGAGCCCTGGGTCCACGACTACTACTGATATGTCATACTCTGGAACAGAAGTAAAAGAGGTCTTTAGAAAAAAATATGATGAAAGTGATCGGAAAGAGACAAATAAAATATATACAGAGAATTACCTGCCGCCCGCGGCTCTACCTACAATCTCTGTTTTGAGATAGAAGGTAGCCGTATGTCCGTCTCTTGAATACCTGCTTCATGTTGAGGTCCTCCTTGTGGATCTTGTACAAGTTAGTGACTTACCTAGATTCCTCCTAGCTAGCTCCCTCGCGAACAGTATGTTAGCTAGCTTGCTCTGCGCGTAGGCAGAAGGCGCGTCATAGTTCTGCGTCATGTTGAGGTCCTCCTTGTGGATCTTCCCGCGGTAGTGCGCGCTGCTTGACACGATCACCACCGTGCTCGGGACTGAGGCCTGAAAGAGGAGAGTAAGGTACTTTAACACATCATTCATGTACATCGTTCCTAGTTTCAACATCATCATGTAATATGTACCTACAGTTGTTGGATTACTTAATAAATTTATTGTTGATGTAACTTTAGAATATTTTATGTAACTTTAGAAACTTTAATGTACTATGTTAATTTGTAATAGCCAGCAATTTAAACCATTAGTACATAGATTAATAAATAAGTAGCTTTTAATATTAGCTAGTAATTACTATTTTTGTACTATTCAGGAATAAGAATAAGCATCAGGAATCTAGGAGTTCGGCGTTGTCACTACCACACAGTTTTTTAAGCTTCGGTAGTGTCATCGTTTCAATAAGCATCAATGATCCTTATGTAAAATGTACTGAATAAAATGATTTTTATTTTATTTATTTGATTTGAAAATTAAAGTCATCTACAGCCAGATTAACCCACTGCTGATTATAACTAGGAGTAGATAAAATCAACGTCGCGGCATAGGTACTATGTAAAACGTCGGGAAAATAAGGTAATTAAACGCGATAAATACCCGTTAAATAGTATTTATAAATAGGTACTATGTCGTCAATTTACAAACAACTAACAAACGCTTTTTTGCCGATCCTCAGCCACCAATTGTGCATTTTGCTCCACCTGTGACCTACCTTCAGAGTGTCCAACATGAGATTGGTCAGCAGAAAGTGTGAGAGATGATTGACTCCCAGTTGGACCTCGAAGCCGTCTTTAGTGACTCCTTTGGGAGGCTCCATGATCCCGGCGTTGTTTACCAGGATGTGGCAGTGGGGCTCTTCGGATTTGAACCTGGGTATTAAGTATTTATAACAATAATAATAATGCATTTATTTTCAAATTACATAGACCCATAATTATGTCAGAACAAAAAAATCTTAGACTATGTTAGTTTAAATAGTAAAAAGTTATATTTATAAATGTATGTTCTGTAAACTAACAATATTGATATGACATCGCATCGTCATACATTGCGTTCATAACATAATGTAACATCTCCTCAATTTTGTATTTTACCTATCTTGTTTGTGTTTGTCTGTGCAGTTCTTGTTGAGTCAAATAAATATATCTTTATCTTTATCATAATAGGCTACTTGACTACTACTGGGAAATAATTCTAACGTATTCTCTGATAAAAATAATGCAAAGTGTAATTAATATTTCTTCAAGGCCAGTCGTATTAATTATAAAAACTAATTTTAAAGTTTCAATAGAATAATGGCGCGCCAAAACGATAATCTCTGTCATGGCTCCGGTGATATAACTCGATGACGTCACACCTCAGACCACACCTAACAAGAAGAACAACACGCACTGCAATCTGTGAGAGGTGTGACGTCACCAGCGATGCAACCAAACACAGAGCGTTTTCGGCAACGTCACATTTATTATTAAATTTCAAAATTATACATACGAACACAAGGAAAAAAGTCTCTTGGTCATAAAATTTTACACAAACCCGTTTGCCCCTTAATCTAGTTTAGAAATGGAGTTTAGTTAATAATAATAATAATATTTATTTATTTATAAAAGTATACATAGTTTAGTAAATATTGCACCATTAAACCAACGTTGGTTTGTAGTGGTGCTCACACTCGTATTGATCTTAATATCAATAATTATTTTAGTTAATTGTGAACGGTTTTAAAATTTCAAAAGTATCACCCAGAGAGTGACGTTTAAAATATTTTGGCCTAGGTCGTCACACACGGTGAAGATGCCACAATATTTTATGTTAAGATACCTTACGATAAAATATTATAGCATCTTAAGGTATCACACACTGTTAAGATACGATGATATAATTATGGTCTCATTCTCTTAAAAAACGGCGAAGGTATCATACGTATTTTTCACTTATATTTCCACAGCATCTTAAGATGAAGTCGCCCTATCGCTTAGTATCTAACCACCACAAACCTAATAAGATACCGTGTAATATGAAAATGTATATTATATTATCCGTGTGTGATGCTCGTAGTGATTGTATGGCGAGCGATATGTTATCTTAAGATGAAATTAATATAGCATCATCGTCGTCTGTGATACGTTTTACACATATCTTAGCGTCGACCTACTTTCGCCTAGAATATTGTGGTCGCATTCAAATTACCTACAAGTGTCAATCCAACATCTGACACGCCAGTGGATACTTTTCAGATAAAATAATAAAAATAAAAAAATTTAAACAACTATTTTTAAAGTAAATCATTAGATACCTTCTGACGAAGTCGACCACAGACTGCGTGGAAGCGAGGTCGCACGGTCTGCAGTACACGTACTTGTTGCTGGTTTCTAACACGATGTCGCGGCGGATCTTCTCGCAAGTCTCCATGTTACGGCATGCCATGAAAACCTGGGAACATTACCACACTTAGATATATTACAAATGGGAAAGTTTGAATGGATGGATGTTTGGAACTTCTTCCAAAGCTACTGAACGGATCGGGCTGAAATTTTTCATTGATGTACTTGTAGATCTAGAATAAGACACTGCGGGATGGAAATTACCCGCGAGAAGAAACTAATTTGACATAATTTATGTTCTTTGAGGGAAAACCATTGGCGCACAGTCCAGTCAGCCGCCCCAGGAGCGCAGCATCGAAGAAGTAGAGGCCGATCTCCGCAAACTCGACTACTAGAGAGGCAGCTCAGAGCCGACATGCCTGGAGACTTCTTGTGTCCGAGGACAAGCTCCACTTTGATAACTACAAGCGACAAACTTTTATTTACGATGAGCTGCGCACGGCAAACTTCGTTTCGCATTAGAATCAGAGATGGCGTTGAATAGGAAAAATTTATGAGAAAATTATATTTCAAGATATTTTTTTTGTGAATTTTTCATATTTTTAAATAGGTACCTAGATACCAATTTTGCTTTCGGGGCGGAGACAAATCCAACAAATAAAAGATCTTCTGGTCCAGCCGTTATCAGGTTATAAATAACTAACGCGATTTTGTTTTATAAAGGTATCTGATTTAGGTATCTAAACCTTAGCGCCTCGCCTTGCGAAGTCCCAGGCCACCTCCTTGCCAATGCCGCTGGATGCCCCGGTGACCACCACGGTCTTGTCTTCCGCCCGCAGGCCCTTGTCGAATGGACCTCCGCTATACAAGTCCCTGGGAAACCAAATATAATTTTTGAGACTGGTCGTTTCGAGTTGCCGCGAGATTTAAAATATTTTGGGCGTTCTAAAATGAATAAAACTAGCGGGAAAGTAATTTGCCACAAATCCCGCAATGCATGCCGTTTCATAGAAAATAGTTTTCGATTTGCGGCAAACTACTTTTCTGTTAGTCGTATTCCTTGTAGAAAGCAGAAAAAAATATAAACAAAGAAGAAATTATTTTATTTATTATTATTATTATTAGCACCAAGAGGTCTATGTCCGTCCAGCAGTGAGTCAAGTTGGATTGTAAATGATGATAATGAATTAAATAATAAATATATGATGCTGGACGGACAATGCACCGAGCAAGCCCCAAGCTAACCCGAGATTGTGTTATGGGTACCTACAAGGTAACTGATATTCGTAATAATTTAATACAATGAGTACATAGATCGTTTTTTTTATGACCAATAACGACCAGAACACCCAGAACAAGTATCTTGCAAATCGTACAAGCACTCGTCCCGAAGGGAATCGAACCCGCAACCTCCTGCGTCACGGGCGGACCATCATCGCCCACCGCCAAATTAAATACACAAAGTTAACACAGAAGAGTTCTAGTCCAGCAAACCGAAAAAAAAGAGATACAAAGTAGATGTACGAAAAATAGGGAATTGAGATTTAATCCTAAATTTATTTACGTTTAACTTCAAATAAGGCTGAGGCAGCGCCAAAAAATTGTGAACGGATCATCGGTTGCTGTCAAACCAAAATAGTAAGTAAAAATAAAGTCAGGCCAAGTAGCGACTTACTTGAATATACAGACAGCGCCGGCCGTAGCGCACACCGCGCTCGCTAACGTCACCGGCAGATTGGGCACCCACATCCTAAAGGCTGAAATAAAACGCTTAAGTTATTACTTACTCATATCTTGCAGGGATAAGCTGAATTCATGTGTGGTTTACTCACCTGATTTTTTATTTTTATCTAAATACTGGGGTGGGGTTTAAGAAAATTATAAAGGTGGTATCACACTGATAACTTTTGTATGTCGTGTAAAGTAAGCATAAGTCCCGTAGCGTAGGTAAAATTGTGATTGAAAATGTTAGCGGGTAATCATGAGGTGGTAATTTTCAGTTCCAATCTACGCGACTTATACAAAACATATTTCAGAGACAGTAATGTTACAAAAACCAACAAATTTTTCAATATTTTTGTATTTTACTTACAATTTCCGTGTAAGGCTTTGTGTCGAAATAATCTTATACATCTAATACAGTGTGCTGTCAAACGAACGGTTAATATAATCAATGAAAATATGTGAACAAATCTAAGTTGAATATTTACGTTTGTATTATTGTAAAAAAAAAACTAGCAGAAAAAAAAATATTTGAACTTTTATGTACATGGTCAATATTATTAATAGGAACATCATTATTACATTAAATCGGAAAATAAATGACTAAACATAGCTGTTCACACATTTTGAATTGATTTATAAGCTTTTATTTTCTACGTCAGTCTGCTGTAGTGGAAGAATTATGATTTGATTTACATAAATTAAATACATAATACTTAAAAAAAAGTACCACAAAAATTTCGTAACTAGATAACTTATGTCAAGGTAAAAGCATTGAATAAGGTCTTTATATAATTTAAAGTAATAAGAAATATTTATTTGTTATTACTTTAAACAAGAGTTATTCGAAAAGATCAATAATATTTTTATAACATACGAGTAAAATAACAGTTGTATATAAAATAAATACCAACAAAAGTAAGTCTATTAAAAAGAAATAACATGGTATTCGAAAGGTTAAAATAGCGTTTGATATCTTCACAGTTAAAACATAAATTACCAAATGGTATGTTACAAACTAATTTAAGTACAATAGGTAATTTCCTTAGTGCTAAAGCTAATGTAAATTAAGCCAATTTTATTATAATCTAATTTAAACTACAAGGCATTTAAGGTAGGTACATCAAATGTGCATTATAAGGCTGCGGGCACACCATCTAAACATATTTTAAACAATAAGAAACTGGACAGTGGGGAAAAACATTAGAAGGTAGGTAATTAGAGTATTCTTATTCGCACGCATATTGCCATTATTAATTTGTTTTTTAATATCATCATCATCAGCCTATGCTAGGCCTCTGCTGGACATAGGCCTCCCATAATGAGCGCCTAATTGTTTTGTATAGCTAAGGTTTAAAAAACAGATAACTTCTAAAGCAAAATCACAGCATGGTGTAGCCGCGCCTTATAGGATGATTTAACATTGTTATTATCGTGATCATTAAGGACATTAATCTACCATTTTGGTCATTTCACAAACTACATTTTAGTTAATTAATTTTACACTATCTTTATGTTATTCTAGCATGCCACAGCCTGTTTTGTTAGACTAGTTGTTTACAAAAACTTCCTGATTAGTTATAGTTAAAACAAATAGAATTAGAAATTTTTTAATTTTAATTTCATTTTATGTATAATGTCAATAATGTACGTAACCTCATTCCAGTCAAATCTCTTTTGATCAACAAAACAATACCGAGAAGTTAAGGGCTTGTAAAGGAATCTATAACTACTTTCTACTAAGAAATTTCTAAGAACGATCTAAGTACTAACAGGTTTAGTACCTTCTTTTTAAGTTTAAAACTTGCCTGAATTAATAAGCTTTAAGCTAATAACAGTAACTCGCTACGCTCTATTAAAAAATCTCGTGTGTTATGTATTTCTGTCAATTAAAACCAGATTAAAAAGAAATTGTAGCAGTAATAAGCAAACAGCGCAAGTCATTTTCAACCGAAAGTGAAATCCGATTGAGCCACAAATAGAAACAAATGAGCCCGATCAAATATTCAATAGCCTGACTCATAACTTATTCACAGATTCAAGACAGTTCAGATAGTTCGAGTCGAAGTGTCGATGAATATTTTACACAACTATATATCTGGTTAATCAATTAAATACCTATATTTTTTATTTAAATTATCACAAGTGCTTTGCTAATTTTTAGTGCAATTTTATAAATTTTTACATATATTATAAAGCTTATAGGTAAATCAGCTTTATATAATATAATATTAAAACAGTCAAATGCATATTTGAACCATAAATACCAATCAAAAATATTTCGTAAAACATAAATAATTAGGAAAGTTTTGGTAGTTATGCCTGAATTGCGTGAATAAAATATATTTGGGTTAGAGGGCGGACTTGACCTTTCGTTTACTTTCGATCTTGATCACAAGGCGTAGCGATCGAAATAAAAACATACCTTTTGGTATCAGTACCTAAGAATAAACTTAATCAAATAGTAATTTATAATAAAATGGCAAGAACTGAAAATACTCAAGTTGTTTTTTTGTTATAGGTATATCAAAGTATCATAAAGGTTTTCTTGTGTTTATAGATCTCAGGAGATTCGAAAACATGTATATTTACAATAAATTGCTCCCTTACTTTAATTAAATCTACAGTGTCATAAATTATTCGTATTTTATTTGTTGCTAAGAATATGGCAGGTTAATAATCTAATTTAATTCCATTTTTAGTTTAAGTAATGTTGTGGAGAGCCCATTCTACTTTTAAAATTAATTATTGGTTCAATATAAGTTTTTGTACTATATTTTTTTATCAGTGTGCATACAGCTTTATAAAATGTAGGATATTTAGAATGGGCTTTCACAAGAATGTTTTTATATAGCGATATAATTACTAATGGATGTTCTAAAATTTTGTGCAATAAAAAGTGTAGGTATCTTAATTATTTAGGAGTAAGTTATTAATACTTTGTTGACTAGTAAAGCGTAAGTTTATTATTGTTTCAGAGTTTCCAGCTCTTTTTAATGTCGAGCGCTAGGGGCCTATATCTGTATCCATTTGGCTCCAACATACCAAGCGCTAGTAACAGACCCGCTTGATATGTACCGACCCTTAAGCTCACTTTAGTAAGATATGAATTTTCGACTAATTAGGGATTAGCTAGCTTTGTTGAGTGCGGTGCTGCTTTTCGACTTATCATCAGGGAGGGGCCGCGCTATGCCAACTCTGACGATGCCTCTTGGGGCGCCTTTCAACGCCTGAACTGCCTGATCTAGAGTGGCGTTTTTTATACTGACTCCATTCACTGACAAGACTCTGACTCCCGGTGATATTTCTCCATTCTTCTCAGCCACTCCACCGGGAACCAAGCTTCTCACCACAATGACTGTTCCATGGGGATCAATAGGATCTTGGTAATCAAGTATGGAAAACCCTAGACCTTGATCTCCTTTGACTAGTTCTATGATGTCCTCTCTGCTTTGCCACATGGCTAGGTCTGACACCTGCTGCAGGGATCTTGACTTCTTGGACTCCCTGGAGTGGTTGGTCAGTGTTGCTGTGCTTGAGGTGTTGATGGAAGAGTCTGATTGAGCTTTCACAAGAGTCGTCAAGTTGTTGAGACTGCCTGATATGATTTTTCGGGCTTCGAATCCTTCTCGATCCGATGCCAAGTTTATGAGCGGTCTTGGTCCACTGTCTATGCTACTTCTGGCACAGACTAGACGGACTCTGTTGGGCAAACGCTTTAGAATATTAACAACCTCTGTGTGAGTCAAGCCATGTAGCCTGTACTCATTGACTTCAAGGAGTTCGTCACCAGCTGTAAGGGTTCCTTGCTGACCCACTGGGCCTTCAGGAAGGACAGATCTTATGTAATGATGTGGCCTCACTTCCTGGCCCCCTTCCACATCAACAGTTCCTTCTAAACTGATGCCAAGTCCGTCTAACTTGTTCACCTCCGCTACAAGTATCTCTTTCTCTGATCCCAGGGTCTCCTTCCACTTTTGCTTGATGTCTTCCTTATCTACAGCTAAAATCTCATCAAATCTCTGGTCTAATTCCTCCTGCGTGGGTTCCTGTAGGTCGCCAAGCTCTAGTACATTGGAGTCTATGGTAGTGTTGGATTCCGGATCAGGTTCAATTACAGTGGTGCTGTTGTCAGTTTGTGAAGGCACAGGGAACCAGGAGAGGGTAGCTGTGGAGGGCGAGGGCGACGGGGGACGCTCCTCTTGGTTGAATATTGCCAGCTGCAGGTGCTCATACTTAGGACCGCGCAAGTACCTTTCCAACACTAAGCGGACAGTGATACCTGTGTTCCTCAGCACTTCCACAGCCTGGTGGTTACTCTTATTAGATAACGACACACCGTCCACCTCCACTATCCTATCATTGAGCTTAATCTGTCCGCTCTGCTCCGCACTGCTGCCCTCTATGATACTTTTCACAAAGATGCCTGACAGCTCCTCTTTCTCGCACACATACCCGGCCACAGTTATCCCTAAACCGTACACATTCTTATTCAGATCGACGCGGATCACCTCCACCTCCGGCGACGGGGGCAGCTGAACCGGGACCACAGGGATGGTGATCGTTATGGTCGGGGAGATGGCGTCTGAGAACATAGGCTGGTTGGGCATCTGCACGGGATGGTCGCCAAGCACGCTGACGGCCGCCGCGACCAGGCCGCTCTCCGCCTTCAGGCCCTCGATGTAGTCCGTGTAGCACTGCGAGAGGTCATACACGGCGCCGTAGCCCGTCTCGATGAGGTGGCGGTCCAGCAGCTCAGGGTCTTGTAGTAGGCGAGTGGGTACAAGCGCGGTGCCTGGCGGTGGCGGGCGCAGCGCCTGCGCGGGTTCGGCCGGCCGCGCCACCAGCAGCCGCACGGGCTGCGGTGCCGCACGCAGTACGCCCGCCACCTGCTCCGACGTGAAGCCCCGCAGGTTGACGCCGGCTGCCTGCAGCACGTGGTCGCCGCTCTGCAGCCGTCCGTCGCGCTCAGCCGCGCCGCCCGGTACCACATACTTGATGACGACGCCGGTGCTGCGCCCGCCAACCAGGTTGAACCCGAGCCCATTCCCGTCGTTCGCGAGCTCGACGACCTCCACCTGCGCCCACTCGGTACTCAGCACCATGTCGCAGCGCCGCACCATCGGGCGCTCCGCTCCGCTCCCGATGTTACGTGATGCGCCCCGCGCCGAGGTTACCCGTCCGCCCCGACCACATGCTGACTCACACCTGAACGATTTCTTTTAAATGCACTCGCGTCTCGCGCGAAAACACTACGCGCACCCCGCGGTAAATCACAAAATTACGGAAAAATAATAAAATGACATTTACATACTTGCTGAATCGGAGACAGCGAGAATGTGGCCAGCTGCAGACGGGGATTCCGACGAAATACATTCAGATTCTACCAAAGCGCTTCCAGAGGCCTATTTATCTTAAAAAAAAAATTTATTTTAATATGTTCAATGTAAACAAAAACCATATGATTTTGATTGATTGATTTATTGCTAAATTGATTGAAGCAAGCAAAGCTCTGAGCTGCCATTGTAAAAAAAGAATAATAGCTTGCAATACTTTACAACAGATGGCACTAGTAGGTTGTTTAAGATCGTATTGCCTTGTTCCAAGTTTGAGATGGACTTACTGCTAGCGCCATCTGATATTTCTATTGCAAAGTGCTGATAGTTCTATTCAACAAATTGAATCATCTATTCTCCACTAGATGGCCCACCAGGGATAAACCACATTTATCAACAAGATAAAGCATCGGATTTCTTTTATTTTAGTTTCCATGATGGTACCTAGCGTACACATAATCGAATTCACGTTTGCTGTTATGTCTAATAAATAGTGTCGCTCTGATAAATAATACGTGATGGATCACTGACCCCCATTAAACAAGTACCTACGTTGGTACTGGAGGTACCAGTCACACAGTGCGGCACTGACAGTGCCATTATGCATGGATCCATACCTACGTAGTACTTCTAAAACTCCGTGAAATGGTCGTTAAAATTGCATGTTTCTGTTAATTTTGTGAATCTTGGTAC
This sequence comes from Eupithecia exiguata, assembly GCA_947086465.1. Taxonomy (NCBI): domain Eukaryota; kingdom Metazoa; phylum Arthropoda; class Insecta; order Lepidoptera; family Geometridae; genus Eupithecia; species Eupithecia exiguata. Next base: position 11,393,087 of record OX352242.1, read on the forward strand.
CTATTAAATAGATATATCACAATCATTTCATATCATCAGAAGAACTCACACGGAGCACGGTGGAGCTTACATGGGGAAACACCCCATGTAAGCTCCACATGAATCTTTCACAGAGATAATAAAAACTAGGTAGACTAGTGAGTCTCAGTCTTCCAAAGAGGGGTGTCTGCAGTTGCTGCAAAAGACAATAGATGGCGCTAAGTGTATAAAATTCCAGTATAATTTCCTGTCACTACCGAAGACGAATCGAGATCGGTTTCGAAACCCATTTGGTCTCGCTCTGTCGTCCGTCCCCTTTCTTTCTTGAATATCTTAGTAACTACAGCAGCTATTAACTTGAAATTTGAAATAATAATACATTCCGTGCGCCATTGCTGATTTAAAGAAAAAAAAAGAAAAATCAAATTCAAAATTTTAGTAAGTTTTCAAATTTCAAAATAGACCTTATGGGGGTAAATGGGGTATAAAATGAAAGGTTTGTACATTTCAAAACAGTTTTCAATATTTTTGTAAGTTTCATAGTTTTCGAAATATGTTGAAAAAAGTCGAAAAATTGACTGTCCCCCCGCTCTATCTCCGAAGTTTGCGGAGCGATCCATGTAGAATGTATATGGCGCTTGTAACAGAACAACACGGCTCGCTCGGCTCGTTGTTACATCTTTAACTTTGTTGTCAATCGCCGAAAAAAATCGCCAAAAAATTGTGGTTATCGCAGTTCGCCGTCGTCTCTACTTCTTGTCTATTTGCTAACCTCAACAAACTCCAAAATTACCTACTGTGGCTCCCTCCGCTGGCTGATATTTATATTCATATCTGTTTATTTATTTTGACATAGGTAGAGTACCCTGACAAACTTAGTTACTCTTCACCAAACACCCTAAGAATCCAATAAAGTTCAAAAACTGTCGCGGCTCGCTTAAAATCCTACGTATTCTTAGAAGTTGAGGGTTGAGATTGTCAACCAACCCCCAAGGCGGTTCAGTATTTTTGTATCCGTTTTTTTTTGTAGTGATCAAGGACCCCCTTTTGGTAGAAAATTGCCCCAGGTACCAGCCCACGTAACGCCGCCGCTGGGGCTAGATAATGGTGTGTGAATTGGCCAGTATTATCAAGTAGTAAACATACATTCACCAACATTTATGTGACTCTTCTTATATATTCTCACTTTCGTCTCTTTCTCTTTATACTTAGATAAACATCTTCTGCCGTAGAAGTACATAGCGCGTGCTCCGATGCTACGCCCCAGATCCACGAGCAAGCAAAAGATTTCAACGCGTTCTCCATTGTGCAGAAATCTACTTACTAAAATTCTCATATCTTTGAAACTAGGTACAAATAAATCACCCCATCTCGCTATCACAGTAATATTATAAAAGCGAAAGTTTGGATGTTTAGTTGTATGGAAGGATGTTTGTTACCTTTTCACGCCAAAACTATAATTGATTAAGTCGTTCATGTTGTAAGAAGGATCTTAGTTAAACATAAGTATAGTACCAAACAGGTAGGAACCCCGTTGGGGCGCTACAAAATAACTTAAAACTAGATAAATCTAATTAAAAGAAGAAGTTATACTATAGTAAATGCTAAATGCTATAATAAATGCTACAAATGTATTACAAAGACACAGAGAATATACTGCTGGACTTTATGTGAGTAATAAATGATGTGAATGAATTGATCACTTAACTCCTTTATCCTCAAAATATTCTTGTAGGTCATCATAATAGCATTTTTGAAATACATACCTATTTACATTTTCGTATGGGATTTTTTTATCCCACCAATGTGGCAACAAGCAGGCTGCCCGCCTGATGGTAACCGCAGCCTATGGACGGCTGTGATAGAAAGAGTTAAAAAGCTCAGGATAAAATCCAGTTTTAACTAACTTGAAACCAATTTGACGACAACGACGACGACGGTGGGCGAAGGTCTGCCTGCGACGCAGGAGGTTGCGGATTCGATTCCCGCCTCGGGATAAATGTGTGTACGATCTGCATACATTTGTTCAGGGTGTTCTGGTCGTTTTCTATGTATAATAAAAAATATCTATATATCGTATTGTATTATGTATATCAGTTACTAGTTACTCACTAGTTACTTAGTACCCATAGCACAAGCTCTGCTTAGCTTGGGGCTAGATAATGCTGTGTGAATTGTCCAGCATTTTTTTTTTATTATTTAATTGGCTATGTTACAAGAACTCCTAATAGGGTTGCTGTTGTGGGTATTAAAGAAAATAAGCACAACTTATAAAATGAATACTCTTCTATTCAATAAAACAATCTGGCTAGAACACAAATTATGGAGAGAAGGAAATACATTATCAGGTCATAAGAAATATATCTAAACATGAACGAACAATACCTACTACCGAGGCTGCCGATTCCAAAGTGGTCGTACTGCCCTTTTAAGGCGGTAGTATGCGTCAAACTAGCGCCGCCACCTATTTTATTTCATTATTACGTTGAACAAAGGAGATTTCAAAAATCCATCGCACAGTTTGTGATACCTGTTCTATGCTTTTTTTAAATGCCTCTGTAATAGTTTTATTCTATTTAGTTTAGCCAGAAAATCGAAAATAGATATTGGTGGCCACCAAGGGCAACTTCGATATTCTGCCTAAACCTAATAGAATCAAACTATTACAAAGGCATTAAAAAAGCTTATAATAAGTATCACAAACTGTGCGATGGATTTTTGAAATTTCCTTTGTTTTGCGTAATAAATAATAATAAGATAAAATAGGTGGCGACGCTAGTTTGACGCATACCACCAGGCGTTTTCAAACTGCCCTGAGTAAATCGCTTTCAACAGTTTTTGGTGCCAAAAGTCGTTATAACCATTTATTGTTTCTTATTACTAAAAAATACTTTCAGAACAAATTAATGATATCAAAATAATAATTGTAAAAATTATATTCCACGTATTTTTTTTTATTTCCTTGTTCAAGGTCTCGATAGAGCCTACGCATTTGCTCTCCTTGGAGTCGAGACCCGTGGGTCCACTATGCAGGTATGTAGGTCGATGGGGTACCGAAGCTCTCCGGGTTTTAAAATAAAACCGGCCAAGTGCGAGTCGGACTCGCACACGAAGGGTTCCGTACCATTATCTATAAAAACAGCAAAAAATCACAAAAAAATTATAAACTAAATATTCTGTGAATATTTCAAGCGTCTACCTGTTGCCGTTATCAATATCGAGCAAAAACGAGCAAAAAATTCACGTTTGTTGTATGGGAGTCCCCTTAAATATTTATTTTATTCTGTTTTTTAGTATTTGTGGTTATAGCGGCAACAGAAATAGATCATCTATGAAAATTTCATCTGTCTAGATATCACGGTTTATGAGATACATTCTGGTGGCAGACGGACGGACGGACAGCGGAGTCTTAGTAATAGGGTAAAACGTTTTACCCTTTGGGTACGGAACCCTAAAAAATGCACGCTTCCGACACAGCTTCCGACTAGTATTGATATGGATCAGTTGAGCTACCTGTAGATTGTTTACAACAGTCTGCAGTTAGCTCAATTTTTTCTATTGTAAATACTAGTTTAAATTTTATGTTATTATTTGATTGTAATTTTCTTTCTAATAAAGAATTAATGATAATGTATCTATAAGATCTTTAAAGACATATTTAATATTTGCTTGCGGGTTAAATATATAGACATTAGGTACATATCTTTAATATCTTGACATATAATTATTGTATTCTGCAAATAAACGATTGATTGATTGATAAGCTATTAAAATTTGTCAAAGACAAAGAAATACCTAATAAATTTCTGTTACGTTATTGAGGGTTGTCAGAGGCCAATCAAGTATTACGTAAGCACGTAAGTGAGAAGGGTGCTAGCTTCGCTTATATTAGATGACATGTGGGACGGGGTGCTTGGATGTAGTCATGTCAGCAAAGGTTTTCTGAAAAAAATTGTTAAGGTGGTACCATACGACGCCATTTTGTGACAAGGATAGACACAGGATTTCGTGTTCCTAAGAGCGGGACAGGGCATAGCAACGCTAGCCCAAAAATCAAGTTTTTGCTTAATATCTATTAATTAGGACATTATTTGAAAAAAAAAACGCAACATGTAAAATGTTCTTCAAACTTAGTTAAATTACAATGCCTATTCTCAAGAACTTCTGTATTTATTGAGAAATCAAGGTTTTAGTAAAAATTTAGAGGTTAGGTAGGTACTTTGCGTTTTTTTCGATCGAGAAAGTTTTATGGAATCGTATTTTCGAAACATATGATCGATAGAGTAAGTCTTGAACTTTACCATTTATACATTTAAAAGTCAAATATTTAGTAGTTTGGAAAATATAGAGGTCCGGCGGAGTTGATTTAGGGTAGGTAGTATAGGGCCTTAAGATTCTGAGTTGAACTAAACTGAACATGTTACTTATTTATGATCAAGGAGTTCCTGTTTTAGGTAATGTTATTAATATTGTTTACTCTTCGTCTGTCAGGTCTATCTGGTTTAGTTCAGTATCATTGGATTTGTCGACCCAATGTTTAAGTAACTTTAGATGACAGAGGGGTGGGGGGGGGTTCAAATTAACTCAAATAATGCTTACGTAATACTTTAACTGCCCTTCACCGTTATCTAAGTACAAATCTATACAAGAGATATACAAAATACAGCAGATCACTTTCAAACTAACAAGGCTTGATTATACTATCACAGTTTGTCCAATAACGTGCAGCGACACAAACGCAACTTCAAAACTGTCCACACAGTCCAATCATCAGATAGGTGTTCCAATTTCACTGTTAATGAACAAATGTCACAATGTGTTCACAGTTCAAACGCTCAAAATTCGACGCAGTAATTAGCGGGCCGCAGAGTTCCGGGCGCCGCCGCCGCTCGCCCCCCCACGCCTGGACACTGGCGGCCCACGGCACGCGAACAGGGCCGCACGGCCGCCGGGGGCCGGGCCCCATGCGGGCCAGCCAATGGCAGGCGGCCCCGCCCCGCAGCTGAGGGAGGCGGGGCGATGCGCCGGCCGCGGCGGGCGCCGGGGGCTCCACTCTCGCCACTCTCGCCCCGAGAGCCACTAGAGGCTGAGCCGTGGAGTGGCGTCGAGTGTCGGTCGGTCGGATGTCCGCGGAGGGCGGCGGGTTCTCGCCGTGTCCGGCGGAGGCGCTCCCGGAGCTGAGCGCCGCCGAGCTGGCGATGAGCCTGTCTCCGAAGTCTGCGCTGCTGCAGCAGAACCTGTCCGCGCTACAGCTGCAGCACAGCACGCCGTTCAGCGTCACCGACATCCTGTCGCCCATCGAGGAGTACCGCAAGCTTGAGCTGGGCAACAACCCGCCGTCGCCGTACAGGTGCGTGGATCGATGAGGGGGGAGCGTCCCCCCGCCCGGCGCAGGCCGAAGGTTGTCGACGAGAGTACTCGACTCGAAGCGCCCAGTCGAAGGATATAGTTCGGTGACGTTTGTTTGTGCAGGTATGTTGTGATTGCCGGTCAAGTGATGATGCGTGTGAGTGCGGGGGCGCACTCAGACACCACTTAGCGGTTTATCGGGCGCGCTTTTCTTCGTTCGTTCGGGACTTGGAGATTTTAAAATGTTTTCGCGAATTTTTCGGGACTTTGAAAGTTAACAATTTTCGAATTCGAAATTAAATTAAATGAGAATGGACCTAAGGTGAAACCCTGCGCGACGCCGCGCCCGGACCATCGCCGGAGCTATGATGGCGGTCGAGGCCTACTACCAATCCATGTACGTACCTTACCTACCAACTACTCCCATCTCATTAAATACTTCAGTCGGCTAATTACCTCGCCGAGTGATTAGCAAACAGCCGGAAGCATTTATTTGTCAATAAGTCAACACAACCGAAAGCCATTCAGTAGTCCATCCATACATTTTAGGTACCTAATGTAAGATTTTATCATTTTTTTTTAAATTTCAATTGAAAATAGGAAGCTTTTCTCAATTTCTCGGATTTTCATAACTTTTTTGATAGAAACTGTTCAGTGCTACAGTGTTGTCAGTAGTCATTGAGATAAAAGTAATATATCTATGAGTGGATATAGTTTTTTTACCCAAATTAATCATGTTTTATTTTAAACTTTTAACTGTAAACACTATTAATTTTCAACCAGTGCTTTTTGTGGAAGTGATGAACCAACTTTTGTATTTTTATCTAATCATTAAAAAAGGTAGGTACTTTAAAAAACCTAATCATAGATTTCAACATAAAGCAGTTGAAATTAATAAAATATAATGAACAGGATGTGTTCAAGATGACGCGATGAGATTTCTGTAGAGACGAGTTGTTTTTAAACAAATACTTGAAGAGCCTCGAAGTAAATATACATTTTTTAAGAAACGCAAATAACGTAGACGATTTTAAAATTCAAATCAATATTTTATTTACTGTGAATTGTTGAATAACTTCTATAAAATCGAGTTCACAACTTTTAAAAGGCGGAGGAAAGAAATTAGGTAAATTAAATTGTTCAGAATCTTGTATCTAACTTGTCTCTTTAGAAAGTCTCAGAGCATGAAAGCTACTTAAATAAATTTTTAAGCTATGATGAATTTTCAGAAGTTATTCATCGTAAATTAATATTAACAAAAAGCATAAAATAATAACGCCTCTTTTTATGGGAGCATAACATTTTAATTGCACATCCCTGTCGAAGAAACATATTAAAGGTTATATAACATATAACACGTCCAAATTATAATTTACAAAGAATACTCTAAAATAAAGCCCGTTCCGATATAGATTAGTTAGGTATATTCAAAAGTTAAAATATATTTTTTTTGTTAAAAGATACACTCATTAGTTTTTCTGTAATATCCCTTGTACTAAAAGTCTGTTCACTATGTTTTATAACATGTTAAGTTATCTAATCTGGAAGCACATTAATAAAAGTCATAAACACATAAAATCAACAACTCGTTTCATATCAACACCTGTGAATTTGACTTCTTTCTTCCACTGTTTCGCAACCAGACGTTGCTTAAACCAACAACCGATCAATGTTTGGTTTGTAGAAGTGTTGTAACGACATTATTTTTACTTTAAGATTACCTTAAGATTTTTTTAACTCAAACTTCAGATAGTTAAGTGTTTATTCTGCGACAAGTGCTGCTAGAGTCACACCTATGATTTACATGGGCAAATAAGATTTTTATAAAATTTAACGAAGCTCGACCGAGCGTTACATAATTTAAGATAACTAGCAGCTTACGTAATTGTTTGAACCAATGAATCTAACTAGATATCGACTATTGCTGAATAGCAATTTTTCTATCACTTCCCATGCGATCACCAATACACCAGAGACAAAAGGAATCCCCTTGTTTGGAAGCATAGTTCAGCAGCGGACGAGTGTGCTGATTATAAACTATTTCATGATTTTAGGTTTACTTTTGTTACCACAAACAAAAAACATTCTAATTGGGCATTATTCATTTATTATTATTAATAGTGTGTCTAGTATTTTCCAGTAAGTATAATATACTCTAAGACAGAGCATAATTAGAGAAGCGGCATAGGTTGATGGTCTCTCTTAAACCCTACATTTACGAAAACTAGGCCAATCTTTTTTCTAGTTTTCTGTAGATTTAATTTCTTTAATTTAGTTTCGGAGTTTGTGCCCAAAGTCTACACAGTTTCAATTAATAATATTCCGTAATAAAATTAGTTTCCCGCAAGATGATATAACAACAGCCGTCAATTAAAATTATCTTAATAAAATTAGTGGCGCTATTAAACGCTTCTGCCTCCGGCACCCTGTCAAAACTCAATTTGTCAGATCAAACATCGTAATGGACTTGCCAAGGGTGTACTACCGCGAGGGTTGTATCTTTTAGCGTCTATTCCCAGGGGATAGGGATTAAAATAATTTGTGTAAGGGATTAAATCGTGTAAATAGGGATTAGGCAGATAAGCTGGGTTTTGTTCGAAGTGACGAGTTGGCGGCGAGCTGTGTGTGGCAGATTTAGGTTAGTCTTTAGAAGGATAAACTGGCTTGCACAAGAAATATAAGCAATCATTAATGGGATAAAGAATCACATGATTCGATCTACTTTTTAAATAAGTAGATCGAAACTAAATCGAAATAATTTTTTAAACATTTTCCCAGGAAAATGCCAAAAAGCTCCTCTGTTTCTTCAGGTCAAACTGAAATTAAACCCCTCAATTTTATATTTTTTCTCAAAACCTAAAATTACTTTTCCTTTACTATCGAGTACCTACTCTAGGTACACTTACCTACATAACGACCACAAAGAAGAAAATCAACAGCTATGATAACTTGAAAAGATTAACGTAATAATAAAAGAAAAATCATTCATTTCTCCATTATATAATTCATTTTATATTTCCGTTATGGCACTCCCAAATAAATTTTTAATATTGTTTTTTTTTACAAACAACTTTTATCTAGGATCAAGGAGCTTGTGACAAATAGGACAACAAAAAAGATAAATCCAACAAACCTAAACTCGACGGGGTTAAGTTTCTCGAGTTTCTATGATCGCCTTCTGTCTCCATCATCAGACCAGCTCGATGGTACCATGTCATTGCACTGTCACCGAACTTACACAAGTACACCAAATTCAATTGATTGAAGATAACGGTTCCAAAATTCAGTAACAATATTTGTCGCTCACAAACTGACAGGGTAGAGTAAAAGCTTCTAAAAAAGATCGCTCGATACTCTACGTCATGTACTATCTATAGTACTATCGCCAAAAATTCCGCCTTTACCCCCTAAGGGTGATTTTTCTGTGAATCGACTAGCAGGTACCCCCGCCCTACTAACGTCTACTAAATGAATTAACATAGAATTAATATAGAGAATTAACATATAAATGTTGCCAATCGCAAACATCCTATACGATTTTTCAGCATATAGAAACTCAAACGTCTCTCAGAGAGTGGCTTACTCACGGAAACCGGTAACCAGGAGTACTCGGTTAAACACTAAGTTCCCTAAGGTCTGAGTTCACCAAAAGATAAATCAGACAATTAGGCAGTTTTATCGGTTAACTTTAATGTATGAAAATTTGTGTCCAAAACGTCAAAACAACTGTAAATTTAATCATCTGTTGGTGAACTCGGGTCTAAGAGAGGTGGCTCTCGATCGAGATATTCCCTTTATTTGTTCTCATTTGAGCCGTTAGTCGAAAGAGTTTTCTTTTTTAACCACAGCACTTCTTGCAGGTCCAACTCTTCAGGGAGCAGCATTAACTCCCCCTTGGGCCCAGCGACGTCTTGCGGGATGTCGAACCCGTACGCAGTGCCCCTGTATGGGGGCGCCCCAGTGCAGGGCTATGGCTGTGCCCCCACGGACTTGCCCCACTACGGGGACATGCGGGGAGCCAGCTGGTACCCCGCCTCCAACGACCCCAGGTTTGCCAGTGAGTCGGCGGTTGTTTTTCTTGATTTGCATGGTTTTATCCTCTATGATTAAAATACTTCATCAAATACACGTTTAAAAGGAAATAGTGAAAAGATACAAGCGGCGGAATTCAAATTATGATCTCATGACACAAATGGTTTAATTCTGTTAACATTTTCACCGTCAAAAATGCAGGCCACATTGCGCGTTGGCTTTCATTCTGGCTAGGTAACAATACATTTTCATATAATGTGTTATTGCCTGCTCCATGGATAGCGATTAGGTACGTTTATTTTTTTAACATATAGGATTTCTATAGAGCCCCTACTTTTCGTCCTAAGTCCGTCTCTGGTATTTTGACCTCGCCATTTTCTTTAATATTTACTGAACTAACTTCTATCTTTACACCTTCGGCTATTGATTTATCTTGCGTTTTTTGCAATTTAGATCCCGAATGACAGTTGTAATGTGTGCGTGTGTAACTCGATCCGAAACACGAGTGGTGATCGAGTTACCGTAGTAACCTACACGATACGCTAGTAGGTATTCGTACTATAAATTTATACTGTGACCTTAATTTACCGTGATAGTACAAAACAATGAAGTATTAAGTTACATTTGAGCTGAACTGACCCTCGCAGGTTTTGTTTATCAAACTAGACCAAGATCTCAGTACTTAAGACGGCCCTGAACCTCTAAGCTCCCATACAAACGTACTTTTCGATTCATTTGGAAACTGCGTCCCGGATTTAATAAAATTTTGCATACATAATCGGATAAGTATTAGCCATCTATGTTTGTATCGTTTTAGTTTTTCAAAATATTATTATTTAGTATATCGAAAAGCTAAAGTAATAAAATCACATGAAAATAAAAAAAAAAAAAAAAATGAAATAAATAATAATAATATATGGATAAAAATGAATTTTCGCTCTCACTTTAAGATGATTTGAAAATCTAAAGAAGGCCCATCTACTACTACGTATGGGAGCTTAGAGGTTCAGGGCCTTCTTAAGGGACCGAGACCGAGGTACATACCCAAGTAGCATTTTACTCCATTTAAGAGTACACATTTAGTTCCCATGTGTACTTGAAGCATTACTACAGTTCACACGTGATGTGCAAGCTGCATTATTGCGATATATAACACCTATAGCTGTCTAAGGGACTTATAGGAGTGTAGAGTTATACTTTTATACGATTGTTGGTGTTATAATACTCTAACAACTATCCTTTAGTCAGCCGTCTGACTAAGAGCATTACAGGAGGGTAGAGATACGGCAACCGCTGTTTAACGGCCTACTTGTGCGATGTTATAGAGCTAGCATTTTAATAGAGCACACGTGGTCATTTATAAAGCCAAAGGCTGTTATGTTTACTCGTTTTAGACTATTATACAGCTAGTAGCTGTAGTAGGACTTGTTTGTGATCATAAAATAACCTTCTTTTACTATCTGTACAGAAGTGTTTAAATGGTTCACATGTACACTGTAGGCTGTTAAAAGGAGTATATGTGTTGTCCATTAACATCAATAGCTGTTTATTTGTCCACAAGTACTACTCTTATTTGCTGTAAGCTGAACATGACTGTGAATGTGATATTCTATTACACTTATCCCACAAGCTGTGTTTATTACGTCGCGTGCATAAATTGTGAAAATGAACAGAAAATCTTGGAAAGTAAGAGCGAGAACCGGGGGAATAAGGAGAAAAATTTCAAAAGAATATTCGAAAATGAACAGTCGATTGACAACGACGCCCGAAAATGAGCCCGTCGATACGGCTGCAACAAGTGCGACAGCAACAGTTGTTCATGGTGGTTCTGTACATGATGCAGAGGAAAATGTGCCTGAACCTGAAAGTTCCCTTCAAAATATACAGATATCAGAGTGTGGTGATTGCAGTTCTAGTACTGCACCATATTTTGCAGAATTTTAACAGATAAATATCAGAAATAACAGTTATTTATTTATCACTAAATAAAAGGAATAATATTAGGTTATTTATCTGATTAATTCTGCAAAATATGGTTACACTATTACACTTGCCGACTCGGCGCTTACGGTGCTGACAGGTGTATGTTCACCTTTAAAATATTGTAAACAGTGTTTGTTACTATGGCTGAGTGACAACTATTATTTTCTGTCCTTTTCTGTCGCAGGGCATAATGTTGTCCCTCTTTATGTAGTTTGTTTACATTCTTTTAAATACCTCCTTAAACAGAGTAGTGTTTTTTGTAAGTGTAAATACTCTGAAACCAAACTGTGTGTCTTACACGAAATTAAAAAGTATTTTTTGTTAGATTGTTACAAAATTTGTAGGTACTTTAGGTATTCATACTTGACTTAGTACCTGGGCTAGGCGATTTAACGGACAATAATTATTATTGCTTTGCCAAAAAAGGGCAAACAGAAGAATTATCGATGTCGTAACAATAGGTAGGTATAAGTAACAGTATTTAAAAAACAAATTTGTAAATTTTTCTGAATAAAGGCTTGAAATGAAATGAATTATTATTGCGGATCTCTAAAATTGCAGTATATTGAAAGACGAATACGATGGTACACAATTGACCTAAACTACATCTTAAAGCTGTACATAAGTTCACATTCGAATTAATTTGTAGACATTGGCTCTGTAGTGGTACAAATGTGGGACTTCATATAGATAACAGCATTCTAACAGAACACATGTGAACCTATATACCGCTAACCGCATTAAATTGGAGTTATAACAGTTCACATAGTCGTATTTCATTTCCACCATTTTGTTCTCGTGACCTAAAATGTTTACCAAATAAATCTCCAATATTATCATGCAGATTTATCACAAAATACGCAGATAGAGCGATTGAGTTTTGTTTCATGTTATATTTAATTACCGCAGTTTAATTATAATGCCAATATAATATCAAAAACTGAAAATTGTAGATTTCCTCTCAGCCGGTTTTAAATATTTTAAAATGAATATCGCGTTTTTACAGAGGCGCGTGAATATTTTAGCTGTAAATATGTATACATTTCACGATAAAGTTGCATTGCCATGGCATTAACAGCTAATTACCGCGTGTTATCATAAACTTTTAACCAATTGATATCCGCCGGAGTTTGTGTTTCATGATGGCAAACACAAAACCAATCTAATGAGTAATTCATAAAATAAAGAAATAATTTAGTACACACGTGATTTTAGGGTAGCAGTGGAGTACGTTTGTGGGATGTTATAACTGTGAAGGCTGTATATTGAGCCACTTGTTACTCTTTATTACACTCATGTACTTTGTATGGTTCACACTGCGTCCCATATAGTGCCGTAAGTCAGCCTTAAGTCCCATGTTACTACTTAAACAGCTATTATAATGCTATTATACAGCTAATGTACAGCTATAGTGAACTTAAGGCTGTCTAATTTGTGCCCAAACTGGCTGTATAAGAGCATTATAGCAAGCTATACAGCTCTTATACAGCTGACTTACACAGCTTGTGGAGTACATGTGAACCACTAGACATCTTTTATAGAACCCCGAATGCTACTTGGGTAGGGTATTACACACATTTTTGAAGTGCTTCAATAAGGTTCTGTAGTGCTAATGAACCACTAAAAAAAACAAAAATATTAAATCGATATGTGCTCTGAAAATGATTTTAAAATTTATATTATCAAGTTGCGCGCGTAACTTGACGAAAACTCTGGACGCAGTGGACGCCATATTGCTCTGAGGCTGTGACGTCAGTTGGATGTGAGAACTGAACAAATGCACTAATGTTGCTGTTGATACCTACTTTTTAGTTTGCCTACACAAGCGTATGACTTATCAACATTGCACCTACTATTTTTTGGTGTTTGAAAACAAATTAAAAAAAAACTGTAAACTTTGAATTGATTTTTAAAATTTATGTTCTTATTTTATGAACTAAAAGTAACATTTTCCGACTGCTTTTTGCCTTAATTAGGCATTTCAATAATATATTTTTAGTAATTTTTTTTTCTCATTTACATAGAGTGAAATACCTTATTACATAAATTCAATTAAGTTTTTCGGTTCTACCTATCAACGAGAAAACACGATCATAAAATAAAATTTTACCTGTCTACATTTTACGGTTCATGAGACAGCAGGCTGACGAACGGACAGACGGATAGACCAATTGACAGACAGCAGAGGGTTATTAATAGGGCCCCGTTGGCACTCTTTGGGTACGGAAACCTACAAATGGATACGTCATACAGCTTTTTTACTTGCCAGCATCAATAACGTGTTGTTTAACTGGATTCTAGAGTCCTTACTACCTACCTTCCGATATTCGTCACGCGAAAACCAATCACAATCAAAAATCAAAGCCATTTGTAGCTCGAAATCTGAAATAGACCGCACACCCAAAACACCTCTCTTTGCATCGATCCAAGATGGCGGAATCAGGATTGAAACTCGATCTGCCGACACAGTCAAGTGCTGGTCGAGTTACAGAGGCATTGGTGAGATGGCTGCGCTAATTTAGAGATTTGATACGCTTCGTCGAATAGATATTATATCAACGCCTTCCTCATCAGCACCAGCACACACAGGTAGGTAGGCCATCATCATCATCAGTCTATATTTAGTCCACTGCCTCCATTAACTAGCGCCATAGCGCCCAGTCTCCAGCTTGCCGCATCCAGCATCTGCGTGCAGTTATTCGCAGGTCGTCATCGCACCTGGCTGAAGGGCGTCCTACACTATGTAGAGACTATGTATAGGTACCTAGGTTCAATGTTGAATGAGCCTCCTAAACTAGGGGGGTTTTGACATAATCATCACGCTTGGCAGGGTGATTGGTGCACGCAGTAAAGGTATTAAAAACATACAGAAGGAAGCTGTTGACCTTGCTCTGGTAGGCCACCTGAGGTTGTCGCAGATCAGAGGCGCACGCGCACAGCTACGACGCAGAATAAAAATATGTAGCTATTCAAATATTATGGTCTTAACTAAGAAAGAAAATTACAATCATATATTAGATATAAATTCACAAGATTTGATATAAATTTTCAATTCACAGATGATGTATTTCTGTTGCCGCTATAACAAAAAATACAACAGTATAAAATAAATATTTAAGCCTGCATACAACAAACGTGTTTTTTTTGCTAGATTTTGCTCGATATTGATAACGGCAACAGGTAGACGCTTGAAATATTCACAGAATATTACGTTATAGATTCACTTTAAAAATAAATAATTTAATTAAATAAAACAAATATTTAAGGGTGGCTCCCATACAGCAAACGTGATTTTTTTGCCGCTTTCCCTTCATGCGCTAGTCCGACTCACACTTGGCCGGTTTTTTTTGATATGTCCGTTTCAATTTCTCTTTTTATCATAAAATACAACATTCGTATAAAATAATTAAGTGAATAAAAAGTCAATAACACCATTACTTAATTGATGATCATTTACTTTAGTAGGTATACAATTTGACTTATCGAAGTGCTTATTTAGTAAGCTTATAGAAATCAAGTTGTTGCAATCAGAAATCTTTATTTTGCTCTTTCTTACCAATCATATCATCTTTAATAGTAATAAAATGATCTCAACCCAAACCCAGAGTCAATAACGGAGCTGCCCCGTCGGAAGCCGCGCAATTAGGCCTAACCTCTCCTCTCGAATGAATCCTCCGACCCATCAACATCAGCCATATTTACCGACGCTGCACGTTTACAATCTGTATCGAGTTGCAAAGCTATAGCAAACACCATTAGTGGACAATAAAAAATATTAAGCAAACCAATCGTGCCTTGGATGATGAAGAGTAGAGCGTGAAGGCAGATGAGGCACTTCTAAACATTTTAAGAATGAAAGAAGAAAAAAAAATATTCCATAATGCATAACACGACAATATTAGATAGGTAAAAGGAATCCATAATATTTTAAAAAGTTATAGACAAAAACAATACAATTATACCATGTGTTACACAAGGGGCCAAAAATGTCCCTGCTTCAGCATTATGCCGCTACAAGCTGAAGTTAGTAGCGGCCTCATTTTCAGACTGGTGTCCTGGTGTGATGGCACAGAACTGAATTAAATTTTCATTTAGTACAAATAAAGAACGGAGTAGGACAAAGGTTTATATCACGATAGGAAACTATCGTGATAAGAGAGAAAAGGAAACATGTATACTAAGAAAGTAATTAAGTGTAGACCTTTATGGAAATCACTTAATAACTTACTTTATTTTATTGGGTCAAACTAAATCATAAATACAAAAACGACGCAGGTATAGTTTACAGTGATTATATTCCCGATGACGTTAGTGCCAGTGTATCAGTGTGTATCAATCAAACGAAGATCTATCGAAAAACGTAATTGAAAGAAAAATCTACACAAGCTCTGCTTATTCTTTTAGGATCAGACGATACACTTCATAGTGTCTAAAATAACTGTTGTTAGATAAAAAGATAATTCCTTACAAACTATTTAAATCTAAATCAGTTGTTTATAAAATACTAAAAAGGGTTCCTGAACAACGTTATAGATACGAAAGTTTGATTGACATCTAGGCTACTTTTTATCCTATAAATCAGTTCCCATTATTGAATAGAAATAACCTTTAACCGTTTCCATAGAAACAAAGCGAGCGAAGTCGCGGCCAGAAAGTAGTTTTTTTTTATATAAAATTATTCTGATTTGAATCAGAATAACCATTTTAAGCGGATACCTAAAAAAATCTCCTAACAAAAGACTTCAACGCGCTCGTTTGTTACAAATTTTACTTTCTTTAATATTGTTTTTTCCAAAGTAATTAAATAGTGGACGAATTGCGTAAAAGAAGGACAAAATATTGAAGCGAATAACACCTTATTTCTAATAATAATTACTAGACATATTATAATGCTGTTTATGATATTTAGTAAGCCTAAAGAAATAAACGTTATTGAAATCAGAATAACGATGATGTCGAACTGTTTAATGGACGAATTGCATAATGGATTCTTGACGAGCCGCATATGTATGTGACAATTAGTGATTTGGACGAATCGCGTTTTGGACTAACAAACAATCTGGAAATCAAAACAAAGATTTGATTTTCAGATTACCCAAGCCAAAATGGAAACAAAATTTGGGGCAGTTCACACAGCATCGTCTGACCCGATGGGTCCGGTCAATTCAAATGGTTTAGTGAGTGTATCACTCATATTATACCTGGAAGAGATCGCTCAAAGCGATAAGGCCGCCCTTTGTACTTCCTTGATTCTCAGCATTTCCTTCTGTATTGTATTTTGTGTTTGGGACTTTGTACAACAA
The DNA here is from genome assembly GCA_947086465.1 of Eupithecia exiguata. Lineage (NCBI taxonomy): Eukaryota > Metazoa > Arthropoda > Insecta > Lepidoptera > Geometridae > Eupithecia > Eupithecia exiguata. Next base: position 11,409,733 of record OX352242.1, read on the forward strand.
AGAGTTGTATATATCTATCTATCTATTATTTTTGCTGGTCAATGGTTCACTAACTTTTGTTTTTATTATTGCACAAAATGCCGTAAGCGGCTATAGTGTGAGGGAATCACTCACGCATTTATACATCTGAATCAACTAGCACTAGTTGGGAGACTGTCGTTTATGTATCCGGTACCAATATACTTAACATTTATACATCTGAATCAACTAGCACTAGTTGGGAGACTGTCGTTTATGTATCCGGTACCAATATACTTAACATTTATACATCTGAATCAACTAGCACTAGTTGGGAGACTGTCGTTTATGTATCCGGTACCAATATACTTAACATTTATACATCTGAATCAACTAGCACTAGTTGGGAGACTGTCGTTTATGTATCCGGTACCAATATACTTAACATTTATACATCTGAATCAACTAGCACTAGTTGGGAGACTGTCGTTTATGTATCCGGTACCAATATACTTAACATTTATACATCTGAATCAACTAGCACTAGTTGGGAGACTGTCGTTTATGTATCCGGTACCAATATACTTAACATTTATACATCTGAATCAACTAGCACTAGTTGGGAGACTGTCGTTTATGTATCCGGTACCAATATACTTAACATTTATACATCTGAATCAACTAGCACTAGTTGGGAGACTGTCGTTTATGTATCCGGTACCAATATACTTAACATTTATACATCTGAATCAACTAGCACTAGTTGGGAGACTGTCGTTTATGTATCCGGTACCAATATACTTAACATTTATACATCTGAATCAACTAGCACTAGTTGGGAGACTGTCGTTTATGTATCCGGTACCAATATACTTAACATTTATACATCTGAATCAACTAGCACTAGTTGGGAGACTGTCGTTTATGTATCCGGTACCAATATACTTAACATTTATACATCTGAATCAACTAGCACTAGTTGGGAGACTGTCGTTTATGTATCCGGTACCAATATACTTAACATTTATACATCTGAATCAACTAGCACTAGTTGGGAGACTGTCGTTTATGTATCCGGTACCAATATACTTAACATTTATACATCTGAATCAACTAGCACTAGTTGGGAGACTGTCGTTTATGTATCCGGTACCAATATACTTAACATTTATACATCTGAATCAACTAGCACTAGTTGGGAGACTGTCGTTTATGTATCCGGTACCAATATACTTAACATTTATACATCTGAATCAACTAGCACTAGTTGGGAGACTGTCGTTTATGTATCCGGTACCAATATACTTAACATTTATACATCTGAATCAACTAGCACTAGTTGGGAGACTGTCGTTTATGTATCCGGTACCAATATACTTAACATTTATACATCTGAATCAACTAGCACTAGTTGGGAGACTGTCGTTTATGTATCCGGTACCAATATACTTAACATTTATACATCTGAATCAACTAGCACTAGTTGGGAGACTGTCGTTTATGTATCCGGTACCAATATACTTAACATTTATACATCTGAATCAACTAGCACTAGTTGGGAGACTGTCGTTTATGTATCCGGTACCAATATACTTAACATTTATACATCTGAATCAACTAGCACTAGTTGGGAGACTGTCGTTTATGTATCCGGTACCAATATACTTAACATTTATACATCTGAATCAACTAGCACTAGTTGGGAGACTGTCGTTTATGTATCCGGTACCAATATACTTAACATTTATACATCTGAATCAACTAGCACTAGTTGGGAGACTGTCGTTTATGTATCCGGTACCAATATACTTAACATTTATATTAAACATGGACTTATTTGCATGACCCCAACTCTTCCCTTGGGTGTCGTAAGAGGCGACTAAGGGACATACACCGGGGGGCGGGCGGCAGCGCCTCTTGCAGAATAGATCTACCACCGAACTGCGATCCCAAACCCGCATGCCCAGCGTGGGGATTATGGACACTACCTCCCATATAGAAGTCAATAAGGCGATTATCAGGGGAAGGCCTGCGTCCAGCAGCGGACAATTATTTTAGGCTGTCGAGGTGATCTGCGACTTACCTACCTAAATCTAGGTATATAAAAGTAAAAAAATCGTGATGTTTAGCTGCTAGTTACCTATAGTCTAACATAATCGATTATCCTACTACGCTTGTCCTATCTGTATCCGCGTTCTTTGCTGTCGCTGTAACGTGATCCGAGCGAGGTCGGGAGCGGCTTGCAGGTGCAGGGCGGTGCATTAAACTACTGCTTGTTATCATTAGAATACCAACACTAGTTTCGGCCTGTGGCTTCGCACACTTTTTTTCGGTTTTTTTCGCGCTGGCTGGATGCTATTTTTATCCCGAAAAAAAGTGTGCGAAGCGTCCAAGCTATGCTATGTATGCTGTGTATTTCCATAAACAACTAGCGCCAAATGAAATCGCAAACTCGCGATTTAATAATGCTTTTTTGTAAAAATCTTCTCTACATCAGCGGAGTCGGAAATTCCTGAAATCCGTTTTCAATAAAGAAATCTCGTTTCACGAGTTGTTTTGAAAAATTTTGATACCCGTTTAAGTAATTGTATTTGTTAAAATTTCATGTCGATATGCATGTAGCACTGCAAGTTAAAAGTTATAGCCATTTCAATACCAACTATACAATACAAATATTTTCACTTCTCTTGCTCGAAAAGTGTATCATAATAGTGTAGCTTAGCAGGCCTAAAACTCGAGTTTAATCCCTCGGGCTAAAAAGTAATTTTTCTTTTTAATTTTTGTCTAAAATCATCAGCCAGTACAAAGCATTCGTTCTCTTACATAAAAACTCGACTTCTTGGTGCTCCGTCAACCTTTTTTTTGAAAATAGAACCTTCTTGGTGATGTTTTATGAAGGTTGATTCTTCCCTTCACGGTAGAATGCGAACTCTTTCGTTGCGGGTTAAATAGAGATTTAAAAAAAAAGATGGTATTGGCGCTAAATCTCTAGAATTTTCTTCATTCCAAATCACAAACTTTTACGTTTAACTTCCTGACTTTTACTTCCAAATTGTGAACGTGAAAAATGTCATCAAGTGATAGTGAAGATGCTAATATGCAAATGGAAGAAAAGGGCAAAGAAATAATTATGAATCTGTTGCCGACAAAATCACGTGGAATATATTTAAAGAGTTACGAAAATTTTATGAAATGGAGAGATGAGAAACGTGTGGATTCTTTTACAGAAGGGGTTTTTCTCACTTATTTTGATGAATTATCGAAAAAATTCAAATCGTCGACTCTTTGGAGCACATATTCAATGTTAAGAATGACCTTACAAACGAGACACGACGTCGATATTAAAAAATATGTAAATTTAACGGCTTTACTGAAGAAATTGTCCACTGGATACAAGGCAAAAAAATCTAAAGTCTTGACGACACAAGAAATCGAAACATTTTTAAATAACGCTCCAAATAAACAATACTTGGCAACAAAGGTAACCTACTACTTATGTACTCAACTCAGACTAAATAAATAGATACCTACCTACATACCTAAATTATGTACCTAGGTTATTACGATTAATAACACACTTATTTTTTTGTTCAACAGGTTGCTTTAATTTATGGAATCAGCGGTGCATGCAGAGGAATAGAGCTTGCTAATATAACGCTAGAAGACGTAGAAACGGATACAAACCTACAAGCTGTGAGTCTGCCGAACACGAAAACAAACAAAGAGCGTAAATTTGTCATCAGTGGAGAATACCTTAATATAGTTAAAGCCTATCAGGAGTTACGTCCCACTAATGTTTCAACGAGAAGATTTTTTCTAAATTATCAAAATGGTAAATGCACAAGGCAAGTCATAGGCAAAAATAAATTTGGTAACATGCCTAAAGATATTGCCACTTATCTAAATTTACCAAATCCGGAACTCTACACGGGCCATTGTTTCCGCAGAACATCCGCGACTCTGTTGGCGGACTCGGGTGCGAATATAACGACATTAAAACGGCACGGTGGATGGAGGTCCGATCAAGTGGCTGAAGGTTATATAGAGGACTCTATACAAAACAAGTATCACGTCACGCAGCGGATTACGGAAGGAATCAATATTCTACCAAACATTACAGAACCCCAAGCATCTACATCGCGGGATTGGATGAATATGTCAACTCAGCTGAAGCCGCACTCAGATCTTAATAATGCACGAAACTCAAGCATGAGTCGAGTCTCTCCAACTTTTACTCCACAACAATCAACTCAAAATATTACACACACATCCCAATCACAGAGAACCGAAATAAAATTGCCCGGGAAAAACATATCACTAAACATTCAAAATTGCTCTAACTGCACATTTAATTTTTAATAAAATTTCTGAAAATTGTCTAATTTTGAATTGTTTTATTTTCTCGCAATCGAAGTGAAAAGTAGAGTGTTTTACTCGGGCCAAAACCACCCATTATAACTCGGTCTTCTCATCCTCCCTCGCTACGCTCGGGAGTATAACAACCTCGTATATAATGGGATGGTTTAGTCCCTTGTAAAACAATCTACTATTATTGCACACCAAATTAATATATCACAGAACACAAAGACAAGTAGAGATAATGGGTGGCCTGATCGCTAAGAGCGATCTCTTCCAGGCAACCTTAGGATAGACAAAAAGTGATCGAAAAAGTGTAGACGGTGACACCAACCTTCGAATCTCGAACTTCAATAATAGGATTTACCTATTTTCAGGATATTTAAAAAAAATCTGGAATACATGATCAATAGTTGTATTTTTAGTATCCTGTGTATGTTTCAAGTAAATCGGGATACTGGTTAAAAATACAAAAAGAACCTCAATAGCTTCATTTTACCCTTTTTTAAGAGTTTTTGAAAATTCCCGAAACACGTTTAAAATTTATTGTTGTAGTACATACTAAAAATATCAGGTCATAGCACCATACATATACATACAAAAACTAACAGGTATTTCAATACGGAACTAAACTACGAATCTCAAACTTTAATAACCAGTTTTACCCTATTTTCAGGAATATTTGAAAAAATCCTAAAACCTCTACACACAAATTTTTTATTGTTGTAAAATTATAAAATTTTGTAAAAACTGTAAGTTTTCAGGAATATTTGAAACAATCATAAAACCTCTGTACACTAATTTTATATTTTTGGTATTATCTGTAAGTTTTAAGAAAATTGGGCCACTATTTTAAGAGTTACTAAAAACACCAAAAAAAAACCCCTTTTTTTTACTCCTCAGAGGTAGAATTTCCAAAAATCCCTTCTTAACGGGAAGTTGTGTTGTAAAAAGTAAAATATAACCAATAATATAGTACCATAAAAAATCAGCATTCTAGCGTCAGCGGTTTGGGCTAGAAAAAAAATAGTAGAAAAAAATAGAAATTATGAGAGAAGTAATTTATTTTAGAAGAGAACCCTCTGATACTTAACTACTAAACCATCGAATAATCAAACTAATTTCTCAGTACTCTTGACGCCGAAGTTTGACACCCGAAACCTCTCAACAAACAAACGGACAAGTCGAATCTGAATGACAATCACCAGTAGTCCGGAGAAAGCGCAAACAATAGCTCACGGTCAAGTTATTAGATCAATACAAAACGAAGCCCCATATCGATTTTAACTTTTGTCTGTAAGTCTATGCATATTTTCTGACTCTAGCCTTTTTATTAACCATTGCTCTACCTACCTCAAAATCGCTAAAGCTACACCTGCTTGGAGATCGCTGAAATCATACCTACTTACCTAAAGGTCCTTGTAGTCTTACCTATTTATGTCAACGTACGGCACACATAATTGACTGCAGCAATTTCAAAATGAGTCAGTTTTAAACAGCTAAGCATGTCCAGGATAATAGTCAGTTTATGTGTTCTAATTTTAATAGCCAATTTATAAAACTACATGTTGCTCAATTTGATTCTAAATGTGTCAACGCAACTTTCCTATTATTGTCGCACAAAGAATTGTACTCCATAACTGTACCTACCTACAATAGCAAATTAGCAGCACCGTAACTTTAAACAGGCGTAAAATTCTAAAGTAAGTACTTATAATTAAACGGACAGTTACGGCACGCTTCCGCAAAGATAAGCATCTCTAAGCCGAGATTAAAACGGTACATCCTCCGGCGCTGTCCGACCAGAAAAAAACAGCTCTCACCGACCACCGAATTATTAGACAAAGAATGTTAATGTAAAAAGAAAAAGTGGCACAGAAAGCTTCCCTGGGGCACGCCACCGCCTCCCGTACCTGTCCAGTCATACATGGGAGTCGTGTACAGACAAAATAAGCAATTCCAACCGATCGGTCCCATGTTTGTCCACCACTAGAGTCTTGGCTGAGCAAACATTCGGCCTCACGTCCGCAAATAGCATGAGGTCGATGAAGCCCAACTCAGTCGAACGCTCTCGCCGCGTTCAACTTTTGTCTAAAGCAAAATGCTGCGCACGTACACGAATAAATATGACGCTCTTCAAACGTTGTTACTTAGACAAAAGTGGCTCTAGGAGTGCTCACCAAATAACGTTGTAATTTTTGTAAATAAAACACTAGTTGGAAATCAGTAAAACATGAGTTATTAACATACGAACCAGTCTCTTGATGACGGCGGCGTCTAATTGCATATTCATGTTGTTTTCATCTTTCGAACGACAGACGAAAATTACTTACTAGAAAATTGTGAAGTTCTCGTATCATGGAGGCACTCAGACCTTGTATGCAATGCAGGTGACAGCCGGAGCAAAAAACTCGATAAGATACCTGCAGCGTTTCAAGTGTTGCCATACATCAAACGCTCGCACACACGGTCAGCTAGCTGAAATTAAAATTGCCGCGGGGGAAAAATAAGTGTGTGACACACTTAGTTTCCATGTAGGCGCGGCTAATACGCGGCGAGTGGACGTCAGCGGCAGGCGACCGCAGTTTATCTTCCTTGTGTGGCAACACTGAGGGAAATAACCGTGGAAATGTTTGCGATTTCATTTCCTGACTACGCTAGCTTTACGATTGCAGTGGTGAAATGGTTTAACATAAAACTAGAATTTAAAATGTTATTTATTTAGGTTTACTCTTGCTTTAATTCTCTATAAAGACTGCTACATTTTCGTTCTCCAGCCTCCGAGCCATTTTTCGTCCGTCGTCTGTTTATGTGTGGAAGTTGTTAGTACGAACATGCCTTGTGTCCTTTATTAATCAACGGCACCCATAGAATCACACTCTTATTATTAGGCCAACTTTTAGATTCAAATGTAGAATTTAAAATCAATTTCAAACGTGTCAACCAAAATAATCGTTTCAATTCAAGACCACCCCTCAAGAAAAAGTTCAACATCAACTGCAACTCATTTCGATGCGCGCAGATAGTGTATTTTAGACAGGGGGAGTAACACAATACGGCTATTATCGCAGTTGTTTATTCACGCACAATTTGCTGGAGTTTATTTAGCGTTGGCAACACTCTGGGGTGATGGCCGATCTGCGTGATGGTGAAATTTAATGCGATTATTATGAATAGCCGTTACTATTGTTGTAGTTTTGATGTGTTTAATTTAAGGGCCGAATTAAATCCGCCTTAAATACACTTCCTACCACCAAATTATCGTTTTGAAAGGTAACCTACCTAACTAGGTTTTTGATGACGGTGTGAGTGACTCACGTCAGACAAAAAAAAACGGGGAAAAATTGGTAAATAAACGCGATAAATACCCGTTAAATAGTACCTAACCTACTAATAATCACGCCAGAAACATTAGGAACCATACTGAATGAGAGGGAAAAGCCTCACTCGTGTCTTGTCGACGCTGAGAATAACCCCGCGGGAGACGTTGGGAGTTTAGTACAACATAATATTCCGAGAACTCCAGACTTCTTAGTTTCACAATCTTTTTCTTTTTTATGGCAACGTTTTTCTCAGAAAAATTAATTCCAACTTAAATTCCACGTTCACGGTCCGGTTTTGAGAATCAAAAATAATCTGAACATTTACACCGATCGATATCTCAACAATTTGTAAATGATTGAGTGACTCACAAACCACTAGCCAGTAAATTATCTTATCGTAGCAGTACCAATTACTTATACAAAAGCGACACCTATTTGTTTGAACCTCTCTCCACCCAGCCGCTGGACCAGAATGTGAAAACTGTCAATATTTACTACTGTTAATGGATTTTGCGAACATTTAAGCAAGTTTTTTTGTGCATTTTCGGTGCAAATTATAGGTAAACCACTAACCTATCGAAAACTATATCTAAGTAGGTAAGTATAGTACCTAGTACCCAACGTCTGATGAGTACCTAATCGTTAGAGGAACCTTTTTGTAAGTCGAACACAATGTTTTCTTTCTTGTTTTCTGTTTCGCTATAGTTAGTACCTATATATAATTCTTGAATATATCATAATAATTTGTGAAAATTACGAGCACGGAAAAAATCGGCTTCAATAAGTGTGAGGCCACACGAGCGTAAATTTTTGAGTTGTAAGTCGCGTATTTTCGCTCTATTTTCGGCTATTAGTGTGTTCACTAATAGCAGTAAAACTAGCGTAGCTTGCGTAGCTGTTCGTAGCACTCGCGTAGGCCTGTCGTAGGCCACTCGTAGAGCTCTCGTAGACGTCATGTTCTCAATGTTCAATCTATCAACCTTTTTCATTGTATGTAGGTAATAAAATAATCAAATAAAATAATCTATCATATTATATTATTTGGAATGGTTACCTAAGTTTGAAATAAAGAGTATAATTAATATTTAAAAAAATTGCTGATATTGTACTAACTGAAAAAAAAATTATTAATTCTAATCTGCATTTTGTTTGCATTTAATTTGATTCAAGCACTGAAATGCCATCAAATTGCATAATTCTATTCAATTTCACCAAGTTCCGGTCAAGCATTAACCCCTAGAACGCCGTGCCCCAAAACTTGAATTTTAACGACGTATTTAGCCGGCCATAATTACACAAGTTGCGGTCATCGGGGGGTCATCGGGGGCCGTCAGACGCACGCACTATGGGACAGGAGCGTGATTATCGTGTCAAAAATCTGTAACTTTCTCAGTTTTCAAAATATCTTAATGAATCTTTCGCAATTATACTCTTAGATATATGGACTATAAATGAAATAAAAATAAATAAATAAAAATTCTTTATTAGTATTAAAAAATTGCCACTAAACTTAAAAAATATATTTTTTTAAGTTTCTTGCTGGATTTTAACTAATCCAATGGACGTAATTAAAACAAAATTCTACATTTACATAATAGAAAATAATACTTATACATTAATAAATAAATTAAGATAAAAAAAAATACGTTAAATTAAACCTTACTTTTTAATGAGTAACAAGTAATAAAAATCCTATTAAAGAAGATAAATTGGAAACTAGTTAATAATTATTATAACAGAAGTACTTTTATAAATATAAAATAGAATAATATTATGTAATTAAAATTCTAATAATCGTAAAAAAGTAAATGCAAGGTTTTGTTGGTTAAGAATCTAAAAGATGTATATAGCTTCCTGCCACAGTTCTTTCGGAACAGTTTCGCTTGGTCTCCTTAGGCTAGAGATATACGGATCAGATGAATGAAAAACGTCCTCATTTGTAGCCGACCTAGAGCATTTTCTGGAATACTGCAATCGATTTATTTTTGTAGTCCTTATAGCGGGACTCTTGAACATATTCAGACAATTATTGTCCAATAGGTAAAACAGCATAATGATTATATTTCCTCCGTGGAGTAAGATCTTGTGTACAGAAGAGGGCATGTAATTCCATCTATATTTATCAACATGTAATTGGGCAGTAGTACTCTGAGTATATTCACCAAATTTTTGAAGGTTAATGCTAATTTTTAGCTTAAAAACGAATCACTAAAAAAAAAAATATATAGTTGGTTCAAAAAGTTGCTTTCGACCAACGATCACGGAATTTTTGTAATATATTTTGTTGTATGTTTTCGAGAACTTTTTGGCGTTTAGTTGGTGTTAAGTTATAGTTTTCTTTCAAATACGAAGATTTTCCGAAGTGGCATCGTTCTCGAATAAAAAAGAACATAATTCGCGTTTTGATACAATGAATTCACACATTTTGATTTATTAATACACTTGTTTGCACAAATCTAGCAAAACAGTTTAAATGTTTATAGTTGGAACCTGAATGCCTTTTTATAGTGACAGTAATTGATAACATATGTATTTGCACACGACAATGGAAATCTGTACAATTTCCATTGCGGTTTCTTGCACACGTTCCTCGAAATATTTTCCACTGAAAATTGATAACTTATTTATTTCTTTATTAAGAAACTAAATATTTCGGTTCGGTAACCGCAATATTTAGTTTCTTTCTTTGATATGGTGATAATTTTTATCAAATTATGCGATTTTTCTCTTATTTATGGCGGAAATAATTATAAAATAGGTACCTTCATAAATTTAGTTAACCATGTTTCTTACGTCAAAAATAATTAAATTTTATTAAAATAAAACATTCAATACTAAATTTAAGGTCATCAAGTGAATAAAATCCAGGATATATGCTACAATTTAAACCAAATTTTCCAAAAAATCCACTTTCATGATTTTTCCTATTTTCTCACGGTACACTTTTTTGCCTCTAAGTCAAATTGGGGCAAATTGGGGCAAAAATTTAGTTTAAATCCTATTAGTATACAGATCAAGGAACGTAATAGTAGTCGTAACTCCTTGTCGGGAGACAGCGGTAAATACGAAAACTCAATTTGAATTTTCAAATCTGAAAAAATAGGAGGGCTTTCAAAAATTGACTGTAAAAGCTAATTTTCTTATCCATATAAGGATATACTTGAATAAGGTGGAAAGTATTAAGTACCGCGCTTTTAATGATGTATAATAAGTAATAGTTTATCAAAAAGTATTTGTAAAAAAAACGATCTGAAAGTGGAGGATCACAATTTTTCCTACATCAATCAATTCACTTCCTTACATTCAAGTTCAAGCTATCGCTATTAAAATATGTTATTATACCATATTTTTTGTGGTATATGATATTTCAATCATCCTACTTCATATATTCACTGAGAAAAATGTAGAAATCTAACTTTTGTCAAAGTGATTTTTGGCACGATAATTACGCTGCTGACCCATAGTGGCACGCCTTACCCCCTCTTCTCCCCCTGTACCTTTGCTTTATTCCTCCTATTTTGTGGACACTGCCCTGACTCATCTAGGTATCAAAGTGGTTCATACTACAACGTAATGCATCTAATTCCTGGCTCCAATTGTAGATTAGCGACAAATAAATAAATATAACTACTTATAAATATTACTGCGGACAATTCACACAGCATCGTCTAGCCCCAAGCTAAGCAGAGCTTGTGTTATGTGTACTAGATAACTGATATACATATAATACATTACATTGCATAGTTATATGTATGTATATTTTTTATAGCTCATACAAAGCAACCAGAATAACCGGAACAAATATCTGCAGGTGGCATAAATAAATGTCCCGGGTGGGAACTAACCTCTTGCGTCGAAGGAGGACCTTCGCTCGTTACACCACTGAGGTCCTCAAATGGTTAAACTTTGTCAATTATAAAAAACTCGTATACCTGTAAAAAATGCATCTACCATGCTTTTAGAAGCTTGACGCTATTTAGTTACTATAATCCTTAACGCATTCACTGCCTGGGCTAGCCCATGCATTAACACCTGACGTGCCACACCGCGCTGCCGACTGACAGAACTTCTCAAAGTTTTACTTACAATAAGTACTCATGCAAATGTCTTAGAGCTGCAGTTATGCATGCCCGCGTCATTCATGGACATTGAAACTGTTCTACTGACACCCAACATCATTCGTTTGATTGCTCAAACTAGACGGCTTTCATCACACCCATATCAAAAACGGTCCATCGTTAGGTGCTTCAATAAACCCTTCAATTGAAAAATGTCACCAACCAATTACTAAAACAACGAGACGGTGGGGTATGATGACACCAGTCAAAGAAACGAACTGAGGTTATGAGGTACCCTTGCAGCCGGTTTTTCAAACGCTTGTTGTAAAATAACAGGCGTTTGAAAAACCGGCTGTTAGTATTAATATCAATGCATGACATTTTGCCGTGTAATTGGCTAGTTGGCCACCGGGGGACAGTTTTCCATGTTGATATCACAAATTTTGACAAATTCAGGTCTAAGTCACCAAACAAGAGAATGACCCCGCGGGAGACGTTGGAAATATTTTATAACATAATTTTCCGAGAACTCCAGACCGCCAAGTTTCAATATATTTATTCAATATATTTATTATTTATATATTTATTTATATTTTATGACAACTTATTTCCCGTTTTAGGTGTAAGTGATTTTTAGCCAACTTACGTATATTATTATCTCACGTTCATAGTCCGGTTTTGAATATTCTAAATAAAAAATAATCTCGACTTCTACATCGATCGATGTCTCTACAATTCGTAATTTATAGACTGAGTCACATACTACTAGCCTACAGTTCTCCATGTTGGTTTAAATTTTGATTTATGTTCTTCAAAATACTTAAACATCATTAAATTAGAGCGAAAGTAATAAAATCGCTGAAAATGGATAAAAATGAATTTTCGCTCTCACTTTATGATGATTATGTACCTATATTGAAAAACTAATACGATACAAGCATATTTAGCTATTTCTTATCCGATTATGTATGCAAATTTCATTAAAATCAGGGACGCAGTTTCCAAATGAATCGAATAGTACGTTTGTATGGGAGCTTAGAGGTTCAGGCCCATCTTAAGTCACCAAACCTTCGTAATCAACTAGTTTTTTTTAATTTTATTCGCTCATCTGCTGCACCGATTATCATAGAAAAACATTTGCCGTTTCATAATTGTTATAACGTGATAGGCACCGCATTTCTTTTCCGCAAGATGGAGGTTTCTATTTTTCAACGTAATTTATATCCCAGGACTTTGCCCTCGACCCTACACGGTGGCCATCCCTGCCTGTCCGTGTATTTGTTATGAAAATATTGTGTATTGGGACCCTTTGGACATGACGTGACAAGACGCCGTGAGGTGGGGCTAGGGATCGTTCTCAATTTAAAATTGAATAAGAATGGAATTTTCGTCAAAGTGCGTGGCTCAGAATCTCCTTTCAACTCGCTTGACGATGATAATGTTAAAAACATGATTTACCTAGGTCGTGGGTTGCCAGTTCTCAGATTCAAATTCCTAGGAATTTAACGGCAAGGTGTCAACAACAAACGCTTTCGAAAGCGCGGGCAGACGCAGATTAAAAATAAATCAGAAAAAGGACAAAAAGAACGTTAAACATTACACAAAATTATAATTATTATTTAGAATTATAATTAACATAATTCTAAATGTTTAACGTTCTTTTTGTTCTTTTTCTGATTTGTTTTTAATCTGCGTCTGCCCGCACTTTCGAAAGCGTTTTTTTTGTTTCGCGCAGTAAGTACTTATACGAAATAGTAGTTAGGTAGAATGTTTTTTTTTACTCCATAAAACCTTTTCAATGTTTTCTTTATCGACCAAAAACATGTTACCGATAGTCGGATACTTAAAAACGATAATTATCTTAAAAAAAACTATATTAGCCATCCAGATAGCTGTTTGTAAACATCTGTTCACGTATCATTACCCGATCCATCTCCATCCACCACACCCTCATACAAACCCATTCAAAAACACATTCAAAATAGCGCAACAATTCAATTAGATTCCAAAAAGATCTTCCACCAAGATAACAAAATGTCCGGTGGCCTATTGACATCGACAATGAAGACTTTTTTTGGCCACGGCACAATTCACGTTCGGCGCACAATGGCAAGTAAAAGAATGGGGAGTAATATTTTATTGAAAGACCCTTTTCGTATTGAAGTGTTGTGTAAATAGAATGAACGGTAGAATCGTGTATAATGTGTGGAATATTGCTTCACGATCGCTGACGCTACAGTATAAGGTTATGAGATTCAGAACGCACGGCGTGATTATACATGCGCATATTTGAACGGGATAACTGATGTTCACAGAATGCGAGTTCCTTTGTATTCTCAGAATAAGTACTTATTGGAAAAGAAGAGGCGTTTTTATTTTTCTATATTTTTCCTTTAGCGTCCTAGGATGTCAACGAACCTTCTTACAGAAAATTGTTCTGTTCAATTGGCAATAACAGCCATTACAAGATCGTTTATTTCTGTGTAGGTGTGTTTCGTTCAAGTATAGACGTAGGACGACAAAAGGAAATATTAAAATGCTAAAAAACTACTTAAGACTACATCAATAAACTACTGTAATTAATGTAAACATTTAAATAGGTAATTCAATGTAGTTATTTAATTGCCTATAGAAATTAATAATGCTAAACTAACTTATGTAGTATTTTGTTGAAAATAACTTAAGTAGTAAGTATTTTAGCATTTATTCTGTAGGTAATCAAAACAACATTGAATTGCCTAGATATAGTATTTTAGCATTCATTCTGTAGATAATCAAATGACAACATTGAATTGACTATAGTATTTTAGCATACAGAATAATGTAGGCATTTAAATGACTAGGAACATTGAATTACCTATTAAATTATATAGATTAATTTTAAAATTAAACCTTCGTTTACGCCGCTTAAAACATTACGGTAAAGTGTCATTACAATAATGGCGGGCTTAAATGTTGCCAGAGAGGAAAATAATTTCCCCCACAAGTTATTAATTTTTATCCATTTTCTCCACTGCCTTTGATAACGAGGGAAGTGCAATCTCCCTGATGTTTAAAACTGTCGTATAATGATGATGATGGCACAACGGCACCAAACAACACGAATTTTGTCGTTGGATTATTATAATTTGCCCGCAATGCGCATTCACAAATTCCACGTATAAATATTTTTAGTTACGGCCGAATGTTTTGAGTGAATGACATTTCATTAAAAAAGTAGAGTTTATGGTTCTCAGGTATACTTTTAACCTGACGTAATAGGGAAGATAACTTATCAATTGCTCTCAATAGCGAGCCCGCGCGGGCCTTACGCGAATAAGACTGGTTACGTACCTAACTAGTTATTCGTAGTCTTCTAGAAATAAAATCTTTGACAGTATTTTTACTAACAACTGTATTTAATATAGTGCGTTTAAATAAAATGCTTATAGGAGCGATGAAAAAGATGATCTTTTTTAAGTGGGGAAATATAATACAAATATACTTTATTGTACCTACACAAAAAAAAAAATTAAGAGGAAGGAACCTTAGGAGCATTCCATATTTTGAGCCAAAGGTAACAAAACGTCTGGAACATTGACGGGTGCGCATCTGAACGGCTGCTTTAGTTTCCAGGCTGATGACCTCTGGTGGAGGAGGCATGGGGCACGTCAACAATATGGGCGGGCTGGCGGCCTGCGCGGGCCCTGACGCCAAGCCGATGCAGTTCCCGCTGGCACAGCGGCGTAAAAGGAGAGTGCTGTTCACGCAAGCACAGGTAAGATATGGCAACACTAAAAATGTCTTCATACGGCGTCGCGAATGATTAACAGTAGCATTTAAGAGACCTACCCACAACTCCACACTCATTTACAAGATACCTAGTAGAGCAGGCGCAAATGTCCCGCGCAGAAAATGAAAACTATAAAAACCAAAAACTTCTGCATCTCAGTTGGACCTTCGGCCACTGCGCCACAAAGGTCATCCAAAATTGGTTGTCGTTGTACTTAGTTGTAGGGCCAACCGGCACTTTAGGTACTATAAGTTGGGAAATCATTGTACTAAAGATAATCCTAAACCACAGGAGTCAGCCCTAATAACCGTTGCTATCATTAGTTTCGCCGTAGTTCCGTAGTTCCTTCATTAATTTTCCTCTCAAAGGCATAGGTAAGTAGAGCTTTCTGCTACATAGAAAAATGTAGAGTATCTGCCCCGTGAACAAATTGCAAACGAGGGGAGCTTTATTTGCAGATCATTTTACAAATAAATACGGCCGGGGACGCTACCTGCTTTCGTGATGTAAAGACGGGCATTCACTGATCTACTCAAATTAAACAGTTACTAATACGAAAAATTGTTTACGTACTTACCTAAGTACCTTTCTAAGTATTATCTGCTGATGGGCAAAGAGAAATGTCTCCGAAAATAACGATGGCAACACATTGTATTGTAACGAATTAAAATTAAGAAGGTTTATATTAATTAATTCAGACTTAATGTTTGCTTTTACGCATTCACCGTCCAGCCTCTGTTTCGCGAGCCGCAGGCGCACGCTGCAACCCATGGAAGTCAAAGACATGGTGTGTAATTATATATAATAATATAAATGCATTGCCCAATGCAAGTTTTAGGGCACATAACACACGTTTTCATTGAATGAAAGACAAAAAATATGCATATTATATTTCATTCTCGAAAATTAGGAAAGTAAAAAACCGTAGTATTTCTCGTAAAAACGAGAAATAGTTAAGACAAGTCGCAACGTGAGTATCCGCCTTTATTCATCTCGAGGGGAGATTTCCCTGATCATGTCAAACGTGACGAGTTTTATTGCCGACCACTCGGGTGACTGGTGTGGCCATGGCAATCGACTTTTTGAATACCGGATGTCATAATATTATTTCCCCAAAGTTTTTAGTTCTGTATCTTCTGCTTGCAGACTTTTCAGACATGAAAACACAATGTAAAATGTTTGTTTTTGCTCTGCTTTTGCTCCATGATGGCCCCTTTCTTTTTGTATTTGGCCCATTCACGATGCCTGTCAAGAGCAAGAGAAGTGAAATACTTGTAGGATTTTAAAGAAAATCCACTCAGTTTTTGACATTGAAATACACATTCACATTTAAATTGTTAAATACTTTTGTTTATTATTTATTTATAAATTTAATTCGGATTGCCATCAGCAAATAAATATAGCAAATAACAATGTAATTTAAAAGAGAGACAGAAAGCTAGCAGGTAATAGGTAATAAGCATTCGCTTTCATTAGCTTAATAAAGTAGTATAATTATATTACTTAAAAATTACAAAAACAATAGATAGAAATTAAGAGTATAATTGCATCATGTGCAAAAGAAGTTGAGAGTCATGCCTTGCCCTGTGAATGCTGGTAGGTATTGAAAGGGTCATGTTCAACATCCTGCTGAATGCAATGACTCACTCGCTCGCACTAGGTATAAATGAATTTTGTCTATATTTTGTTCACAGACATGCAGTACCTACTTATAAACAAAAAGTTACACAACAACAAATAACTATAGCTCAGAAAATCTGTTCATAAAATATGCTTAGATATTATTGGCCTAGCTGTAAGAAGTGTTAGGCTTTTTGTTTTTTTTGTTCCCAGGTTATGGCTATGACTATGGCTATGGCTATAGTAGGTACCTACAGGGTAAAGGCCCAGCTTCATTACTTTATACAGTAATGACCAGTTACATCATGCGCGACCAACGTTTAGACCTTTTACATAAATCTAATCGCGAAGGTTTAGACGTTAGAGAATTTTCGTGCCATTTATTCTTCGGCACAGAAGACAGTTTCCCTTCAAGAAAACCTCCCCAGCTCCCCAATAATTACCACATAGGCAGCACACTTTTCCCCACTAACCAGAAACCCAAAATTACGTTAACGCAGCTATTTAATTGCGAACCTCCCCCCGCCTACTTGAGGCTCCGCCCCCGAAGGCGCCGCACTAGAAGTCTACTGTTCCACTATGTAATTAATTCTATTCCGTATCGCTAGCCCGTTTGTTTTAGATTTGCCTGACTTGGTTGTGTGTGTGATGTTAGTTACAAGTGTGTGAGGCTAGAAAACAAATCATGCCTATTTATGATCAATATTTAATTATTACACTGTGGGAGTGACCAGATTTATGAATTGTTTTTATTGAATAATAATTAATCCATACTCTATACTTACCCATAGGTATTATAAGATCGATAGCGATTCCTTCTCTTTGTCTGTCTGTAAACTTTTCACGACGAAACGACAGAACGGATCTAGGTAAATAATGACAGGGATGTTAGACTCGTACTGATCTCGGAGAAAGACCTAGGCTACTTTTTATACATGAAAGTGCGTGCATAGTCGCGGGCTGAAGCTAGTAATGAATAAAAACGAATTCTCAAGTAGTTGGATCCAAAGAAAATAAATTATTTGATAGAAACAAAGTGAAGTTGTTCAATAGCGAGTAATCAAAACAACAGGAACAAATCAGCTTCCTCCCAAATTCTTGGACAATCATCAATAAAGGATGACTATGGATGGACTATGGATGGACTATGGATGACTATGACTATGGACCAATTACTGGACATCCATAGTCATCCGTGTTTTAATTTTATGTTTTCGTTCATGATTATATTTGCCACTGTTTTAACCGGATATCTGTTTTTTCCACCGGAAGTAACGTTCAATGTTGCTGTTTTCAAAGCGGAAGTCTGATACTCCCTCACCGGAAGCGTCTAGGTATACATAGACTAAATGTTTCTTTTTTTCAGGTGTACGAACTGGAGCGGAGGTTCAAGCAGCAGAAGTACCTGTCAGCGCCAGAGAGGGAGCACCTAGCGTCGCTCATACACCTCACGCCTACGCAAGTAAGTCCAGTTTTTACATAATTTTAAAAATATTTTACATTTTCATAGGTTCTTAGTGTTTTTAAAGACCGCGTTTTTCAGAAACGATATTAGCTACATGATAGAAAAAACTCCACTGACTGATTTCGTGAAGATGACATCAGTTTTGATTTGATAAACTACAATTCATATCTCATGTGGCTTTTTCCACCATAACCATACCATCGTAACACGTGTTATGCGTAGAGTCGTTTATTGTCTCCCACATTAGCAATTGTAACAACATTAGGGCGTCACCGTCGCCGCCTCCAGGCGCTGTTGTCGACACAAAACCATAAATCAAACTGTAATCGGTTTCATGGCCGCCCCGGGCATCCCCTATCAATTACCGAACAAAACGACCCATAGGGCGCCACTCCCGACTCCCGCCCCAGGCGACTTGTTCACCAGTTATTCTACCACATCCGTTTGTTATTCCACCGCTGCTGGCAACATTAGATACCTGCCTACACGGTTAGCTCGTTAAGTTGGCATCTTGTTTCACGCGCCGGCGACGCCACCAGTGGATCGGGGGACTGCCTTTGATTCTCGAGAGTTGAGGAAATTCTCCTTGTTGTTTCGTATTTTTTCAAGTGCTGTCTCCGAATTAGTGGAAGCTCACTTTGATGTTGTCTAGGCGCATGGAACCTACCGTGAGTTTTGCGAATTTTGCGAGCGCTGTTATTAATTTTTCTGTCAGCGCCACGCGGCTCGCTTTCCCACATTCGCGCGACGTTGGAAATTCAAATCCTTCATAACAAAGACTCGATAATCTCGGCCGTGTCAATATAAATTTCATAAACTCTCTGTGTCCAACAAAGGGCCGCAAACATCCATGAATAATCTCCATTTTGAGGGTGTCAACACCATTTACGGCGACGCGTTTGAATTCGCGCCAAAACAAACGTCAAAGTGAGTCGGCGGGAACAATGGCGTGTCACGGAGGCACGCGCTGATCGGCGATTATAATGTGGTGCATTGTCGGCACATTAATTGGGTCTGCATGTCGCCGGTCAAGGCATTGTTTGCACTAATTAATGGGATCCGAGTGCTTTGATTGCGCTCCAATTTGGCAGGTAGGTCAACACCTGCTTAGCGGTAATTCCAGTATTATTGGAAGTCCAGTACTGTACATCCAGCTACCTAGTTTAATAGTTCATGCAAGGAATTTATAAACTTATAAATTCCTTGAGTTCATGTCGCAAGGTAAAATATCATAGCCAATAAATTGTGCCTGTGCGTCTTTTACTCTACAATAAAGTTGCCTATCCACAAACAAGTTGTTGTTCTCCGAGCTCCTGCAGCAGATGATAAGTCGCATTGGTGTCACAATAATCTTTTTAGTAATTTTTATGTTCTTACTTACACATAGTTTTAATGGTTGTGAGCAACCTAGGTAGGTAGGTATACTTATTCTTATTCTACTTGCACTATAAAATGTATCTGCTTAGATCAGACCATGATCTGATAGGCAACCCAGCATAAAATCTTTGCCACCGGCTGTCAAGGAACCGTGAAAGTGGCAGTGTTGGTGGCGTGTTATCTCG
Source organism: Eupithecia exiguata (assembly GCA_947086465.1). NCBI lineage: Eukaryota > Metazoa > Arthropoda > Insecta > Lepidoptera > Geometridae > Eupithecia > Eupithecia exiguata. Next base: position 11,429,847 of record OX352242.1, read on the forward strand.
TCCATAACTGTGGTCATCCCCCTCGAGTCTGTCAGCGGCAGACGGCGCGTGCCGGACGGACCCACGACCATTACGTACCCGAAACGTATTGAATTACACGCCTCCGAATTGTATTGACACTTTCCAATATTTTTTGAAGTCTCTTTTTTTAAACTTCCGAGGAATTTTGTAAGTTCTTTTGATTCGCTACAAGTTTCATATGGTGAGTTTCATGTCTTGCTTGTGTTTTCACTCCATAAATATTTTTAAGGATGGTAATCAATCATCAATTATTGTTTTCAATCTATAAGGTAGGAACATATATTCAAGGAACAAAACATCATCAAATAAATCCCTGACTACGTTCCAACTCCCCGTTTAGAAAGCAAACCGCGAAAATAGCTAGCGCATTCCATTCCTGCATATTCATAGCGCAGTTTAAATAGAGGCAGCGCAATAAAGGAACTCTGCCCGCCATCCAGGCCACAATATTCCGCAGTATTTGAGCCTCGCAAACAGAGGGCTCGCGTTTCGTTAACTTAAGTAAATTTCGATGTTCGCGACGCGCCGCCACTGTTGATACTGAGCTCAGAACGAACTGCCCGTTTCCATTTTCAAATTACTTTTATTTCTGTTTGTGTAGTTCAATTGACTTCCGAGGTTAATGTGTTCGAAAACCAAACTGTAGCCCTGGTAGAGTCATTTGAGTAACAAATTGATATCAGAGCGGCATGAGATAAAATCAAAACATCATCGGTCGATGAACTCCATGAGAATCTCCAAAAAAAATTGAAACAACGGCAAAGATTTAGCTAAACAAAAGCGCCCTAGAATCAGGGCAATCCTTCCTCCTCTTTGTCTATGGTCACGAACGCGGTCTCTGGCCCTCCGGCGGATGCGGCACATGCGGGTCCTCGACATTAATGGGAGTAATAAGATAATGGTGCCATATGACGTGGAACAATGACTGCTTGTCAGATTGCTGTCGTTTTCTGGACGTTAAGTAGGTGGAAGTGCTGAAAAAGTTAAACTTCTTTTGATGTCTGCTGGCAGTAGGTAATTGATATGATTAATAGTATGAGTATGTCTGCCGGAGTGATGACCTTATTATCAATTTATCTTCGACAAACTGAACCGATAGGAAACACACTTTGTAAAAAAATCTTACATTTTAAAATACTAAGCCAATTCACAATCATATATCATTGGAAAGTTGAGTCTATTAAGATGTCATAATTATTTCAGCTAACCGCGGCGGCTCCTTGTCTGGAACATCCCTATAATTTTCCAATAATACCACTTCAATTTCTTCTAATCTCTTAATCTGCGTGGGATTTCAATAAGCTTCCTGCCAAAGCCTAGCCGATACGAATCATCTGCTTATTACTCCGGCGTAAAAAAAAGTAAAAATTGTTTCTGGTATCATTGTATGAAATTCGAGCGCCGCCATTGATCACGACCGGCATGTCAAAACAAATTTGAAAAACGAACTTTGATTTCTGCGGTTGGGTAATAACCGCGAAAATTATTGCGTAGACTAAGGCCGATTTGTATTCGAAATGTAAAAAGCAATTTGAAAGGGATTTGGTTTTGGTGAATGGAGGAGTTTTTGTTGCGTTTTATTGTGAGGAAGGATTAGAGATATAAGCGGATAATGCACCTGACACGGGCCTTTGTACAGCAGGTATGGCCGTATTGAGATATTTTGAGATGAATTCGCACTGTTACCGGTATTGCGGTGTTTACGTAGGACTGCGAACCTATGTTGTCGAAGGGAATTGAACGAGTGCTGATGCCTGCTAATGATGTTTTTAAAATATTACCTAATTAGGTATAGATCTTGCTTACGTTTGAAGTTAAAGTAAAGTAAAAAAAAAAAGTAAAGTTATTTTAAAAGCAGAATCATTTACTCACTACCACCAATACCAGGAAGGTAAAAAAAACTCTTAGGCTTACTCCTCTTAAGGTTTTTGTATTAGTGCGTAAGCCCTCCCACTCTGGGTAATCGATAAAAATTTGTATGGCCGTCACGTCAATCAAAACCGAATTAAAAACTAAAAGCACGCACTCATAAGCTTTAAAACGGCTACTGTAAACAAATAATATTAATTTGATGGATTGCTTCATAAATATTGACTCGGTTTAAAGCTCACGGTTGGCTGGCAGGGGCTGGCTACATACATTTCTACTTTTAATAATTATTGCGATATAAATACCTACTAAGTTATAGCTATGGATTATCTTTGATCAAATATTTGATGTTTTACAAAGTTGGTAGGACTGAGTTGTTTGCAAAGGTTTTATCCTTGTCAATCGAAGTGCCTTCTTCAGTTATGATTTTCCCTATAAACATTTAGTAAGAACCCTGATTCTAATAATAGAGTAGGTAGCACGTAACCACCTGTCTATTAATAATGCTCTACTACACTACTATACCTCCTCTATTATACTCTGTCCACGCATTCATTCTCTTTGACTAATTTGGAGAGATTACAATTTTTAATACACACGTAATCTGTCAGCTCGAGAAATATCAAAGCTCTCGAGTCCCGATATTTTTCGAGTCGATAGATTCGTACCACTATTTATAAAATGCAGCAGAGCCTACGATATATTGCATTCTTTCACCCCTACAAAGAAAATAAATGCGTGGATGGAGTTATAGGTAAAAAGGTTCGCGATCCTTGATTTACAATATAAGAACCAAGACATTTTATGATAGATAGATGTTTTTTTTATTTCATAGCCTTAAAAAATATTCGGTAGGTACTTAACCTAAATGTTCCTATAAAGAGGCAATGGCAAAGGCGGCCTTATCGCTTATGGCGATTTGTTTGAGGCAACTGAGTTGTACCTAAAGAAAATTCCTTAGCATGGCGGTGCACGTGCTAATCTAGCACTGATATTAAAGTTCCGTGAGCTAGCTGAACTATTCTTTTGTCCATGTCTCACCTGTAAAAACAGATCTCCAGAATGCCGCATTCACTCACGTAGTCTGGCAACTCCCGATAATCTGTCAAAAAGAACATTACCGTTATTTCAAATTGATTACATTTTACTATAGCTAAAACGCTCTTTTACTTATTCACATAGAGTTTAAAGTCCCGTAAATTAAAATAGTAATGTGATTGATTTTTTTTGGGTTATATTTTTGTAAGTTACTAAATAAATGATGGTATTGATCGGTTGTCAGTTGACGGACGGGTGTTTGTTCAGTGGTGCGTGCGAGAGCGGATAATGTGACAATCACACATTGTTGGTTAGAGAATGACAAATCAGCGACTGACGTTACGTTGGTGCAGCTTGGTGGAGAAAGAGAGAGAGAGAGAGAGGGATGAGAAACAGTAACTACCTAGAAAAAAGTTCTGATAATTCATAGTTAATTTTAACTAATTCAAAATATATGGATTTAGAAATGTGACGATGACAATGTTAAAATCGCCCAAGTTTTTTTTCTAAATTTTACTTGACTCCAAATAACGTAACATTTTAAAATAAAATGACCAAATGAAGATCTCACTAAACAAACACGAGACGCGTATATTTATAATAATTGTGGCCTGATTTTTCAAGTCATCTTTCTCAGGAATGGAACACCTACACGCCGAGCCCTTAAAAATCCTAATACGTACATTCGAAAAACAACTTTATTTCATGGACATTAGATATAAAATAAAACTGTGGTATGAACTGGCCTTGGCGCCAAAATTGACATGTATTGTGAAAATGACAGCCGGTTGGGTGGCCATATTAATTCTGATGATAGAAGTATTTTCTCGTAGGTAATTTTTATCTCGAGCCGAGGGCAGCAGCTTATTGAGAATTGCTCAAGATTTTATACCAGGAAAGGAGATCTTAGAAAACCATGAAACAAACAAGTTCTCTTGAACTCAAGGCGTATAATGTTAAAAAGATTCCAGTAGCGAAGTTATTACAAATGCGTAATAGGAAAACATTACGCTCGGTAGCTAAGTGGGTGTAGTGTAGACTCTCGAGCACGTAGCCAAAGCCCTTGGACACACCCGAAATGTGTCGACGCTTGCACGAGACACCAGACGTTTAGATGTAAAACAAACAAGTGAATGGAGGGCTCAGCGCGAGTGTGTGGAAAGCCAGCATTATGCACAAGGATACTGAAAGCAAGCCCTCGACACGAGAGCGTCCAAGGCTCGCCGGAGAGCAATAAGCGACGCCCGCCGACGGGCCCCGTTCATTAACTCTCACCTAGCTCCTCCATAAATAACCTAGCGAACGTCATTCCTGACGCGCACAAAAGGCCTCCGTCGCGTCGCGTCGTCGGCTGCCTCGTTCCCACCGCTGCTGCACCTATAGAGCAAATATGAAAAAATAACAAACTGATAAGCTTTCTACGAGTGGACAACGCACTAGTAGCGCGTTACAACATTTGTTATTCTAACGGATCGCGTCAGTATCGACTCGGACAAAATGGCGGACGTATAGATGCGCGAGAATCCGAGGAGGGCACACTCCATTTCAAAGAATAAACACGGAGGAAACTCTCGATGTATAAATAATAAATAAACGAGTATATTTTGCTGCGTGCGTAGACAAAGGCTGAGCTGCGCCGAGGGGCAAACATGCCCGTGTTTATTCTTTCGTCATTAAGGTGGAGTGTTGACTGTACGTAGCGTGCTCTGCGCTAATTTCAGGGAGGCCAGCATGCGATGACTTAGACGCACTGTTGACTTGGCTGGAGATGTGCGGATGGGATTAACACCGGCTTTGCCGGCGGGTGGTTAAGGTCAACCAGAAGCTCACTTTTTGATTTCAACTCTTGCAAATTCGATCTTCCGTCGAGAACTTTTCAAATTCCAGTAGGATGCTCTTTTTGCATATGAATGAATATTGATAGAAGCATTTTGTTGCAGGTCAAAATATGGTTTCAGAACCATCGCTATAAATGCAAGAGGCAAGCGAAGGAGAAGGCGATGGCGGAACAGAACCAACATAATCAGGTAACAACCATATTTTTCTAAGTTTAAAAAGGATGTTTTCTTTTCAGTATCCGACATAGATCAGACTAGTTATAAAAGCTGGAATATAGCGTTGGAAGAGAGTAGAGTTTTAGGAAGATTTACAGGCTTTTTTCAAGGAACAATGAACAATATTAGGACACCGCAAATATTAAAACACGATTTCTCGACAATATTATAAAGTCAGCCAAATGCTAATGAATAATGAATATTAATAAGAGGTAGTGATAAAATCGTCGACGTGACACGGCCGCCCCTCGACGATCTCCCGCTGACGTGAACTACCCTCGGCGATGAAATCAATAAGTGGAAGAAAGAACAAAACCCACAGTCTTGGCCACGAAGTGTACAATCCGTAGAGAAACTTCATATTAAATTGCCAGAGTGATATAAAACCACACTAAATAGCCAGTAGTGCTCCACAACCATGAATTACAATTTTCTAAGATATTTGGCATCGAAAGAGTTACTATTTTAATTCGGTTTAAGGGAATCTAATTTCTTACTTTGATCGACCGTACGCAATTTGCTAGCAATCAAATTTAAAGTACTAACCTATTCAATCATAATTTTAATAAAATATATCTTTTATGTGATATTTCATCCCCGTCAAATTCCAGAAGTAGAACCCATCATACAAATTCAATCACAGTCAATGCTTGCAAAAAAATAACAGCGGTGGTTACCTATTTTATATTTTTTCTCAAACCCTGAGATACGGGTCCCGCAGCGCGCATGGCAACCCCACAGCAATTAGAATTGTATTTCCCGTCAAATCAGGGCTACCGCGCGATGGTGCGTGTTGATAGGCGATCGGAAGAGAAATCTTGATCTTTTTGTTAGAATTTCTGTGATTGAATAGGTTAAATGCCGCAGTTAACCTGCGCCTGCGGGTTCAACCATTGTTTTTAACAAAAAGACGAAAGAACTGCGAATATACCTTTAACTCGGTTCTAGAATCCTAGATATTTTTTGTAAACAATAGCTACATTGTGCCAGAACCAAACTTATACCTATTTTAATACTTGTAATTAGTATTTTGACCTAAAAAAAAAAATTAGTGAAAAATTTTTACGACATTGATTGAAGCAAATCGTATAAGCTGGAAACAATTTTAGTTAGGTATGAAAGTTTTGATTACCATTATCACATATTTCATTCGACTCTCGTGTGTTTTGTCTGTTAATGTTATCAGGTTTTGTTAAATTTTTATTGTTGAATAAAACTTTGTTGGCATGAAATATTTTAGATAGGAGAACGGAGTAGGTAGGTAATAGTCACCTATTTTGTTAGTCTTATTTAGAGTCGCCAATTTTTATCACGCTAAATAAAAACAAACAAATTCAGCACCTGAAATTCAGACGAATCTTTCAACCCCGTAGGTAGGTATATCGCCAAAACAGCACCCCTGTCCCGCGTGTGTTGCCAGTATACATAGGTCGGGCGCTCGAATTGGCTCAATTTGCGCGACGTGTGGGGGCGGCCCGACTCCTGATTGTTAGCGCCTCGCCTCGCCCTCGTAATTATTGTTTTGTAACGTGTAATTTGCGCGACGGGCTGTCAAATATAATAATTTGAAATTCCGGTGTACATTTTATTATTGGGTTGCGATATGTGGAATCACGTGCGAAATTTCGTTAGTTTGTTTTACAGTATAAGAGCTCTTACGTTAATGTTCTTGCCTTTATTACAATGAATAGTTAGTACTAAAATATTGAATGTGTCTTACTGGCATGGAGGTTATTGACTGATTCTGAGTCTCGTTTCATTTTTGTTTCTTTTCTCATAACCGTTTTTCCCACAGTCCTCGTCATCACCTCGGCGAGTGGCAGTCCCGGTCCTGGTGAAGGACGGTAAGCCCTGCGGCTCCGGGGAGTCTTCCTCCCCCGCGCACAGCCACTGCGTCACCCCGACGTCAGGGTATGCCAGCCAGCAGGCCCAGGCTGCCTGCAGCAACCCCCTGGTCTCCTCCTACCGCCAGCCCACAGCCTACCAGCAGCAATGCTCTGGGTATCTACCGCTACAGGGTCGGGCTTGGTAGAAGTTCCCACAGCTTTACCACGAGACCATGTTCAAGGAAGAGATGTATTTCGATTAGGGTGGTGGGATTGGCGCGGTTTTGTTCACGCTTGTCAAGTGGAACTGACTACTTGGTGATAGTTTCCTGGGTATTGTATTACCAAGTTTACTGTCACCAGGGTTAAATTGTTTGCCAGTTTTGATATTTTCTCTATTTCGAATGTTATGTGGGGTTGTTTCTTAATCAAGTATTACTATTTGTTTTCTATCATCCTACGTTTTAAGATACTGACTCGATAATTGCCATCTTCATTATTTTACCCGATATGTTGGGAGTCTTATTTATGTTTCGGATCATTAAAAGCGCCATGAACTCTTCCAAGAACATTGTCTTAGGTGAGGCGATGCTGGGGGCAGCTATAAAATAAACCGACAGACATTTTAGAAATAGTGTTACGCAGTGGAATTTGAAGTGTTTGTGAGAAGTGAACTTTTAGCTAATTGTAAGTTTTCGTATCGGGAGGAGGGTATTGTGTAAATACTTAAATAGGATAGCTTAGTTTTAGCGAAGCACAAGAGAGGATTTGAAATTCTTTGTTGTGATTTGTCGTTACTAATTTTATTTGCCTGATCAGAAGTATTTCAAGATTAACTTATTTACGATTTCATGAGTTCATAACACTGAATAAACATAAAAAAATATATCCACTGTCGATTTATGTGTACCTACTTCATATGGATTGTGCAATACAGAATTATTGAATATCTTCTGCTCAGGTTCCTTCTGACTAAGTGCCAAAATGAATAGGTACTTTTAAAATTTTAAACACTTAAATCTTGAGTGTCCATAAACTATCTTGACTTATATTGATCATGACCTACCTGCCTAACGGCCATTTTTGCAAAATATAATTACACTACAGTGTTTTTACTGATAAAATTACAAGTTCTGTCTGTGTTTCTATGACATAAAATTAAAATTTTCCCATTTTTTTACATAAAATTGTAGGAGTTCTTAAAAAAAATATTGTAAATACCAAACAAGTAGTATTATGTTGTGTGAATAGTACAAATAATCACGACAGTCAGTGTTTGAGTGTGTAGATAATATTTTGTAAATACTTTAAATTATTATGTAATTAGTCAAAATATTCGATGAAGACAAATAACATTATTTTTGATTGTGATACTTAAAAATATACATTTATCAACTTAAAATTGATTTATCTTTTATGTTACCGTATCACTGTTGAAATGGAAACATGACTTTTTTAATATCTGGTATTATAGTAGTGAATTTAGTTGTAATAAGAAGAAAAGGTTAAAAGAAAGGTTTTATAGCAAAAAAGATGAAAGAGGTTGTTAAAAGTTTGCAATTTCAATAAAAAAACTTAACGGCTTCATCGATGAGTTGTGTACTTACTTAAATAAGTAAGTAATTTTGTTCAATAGACATTCATCACTTTTAAAATCCCAAGGAATTTCAGTAGTTTTGACTAGCAACATCGTAAAGTAAGCGGTTTCCCGCGCTCAGAGACAATGAATAGCAATAAGCTTCAATTTTAGAGTTAAATTGTAAAATTAATATTTCTAACTTAATTTATATGTTCAGATAAATAGATCGATGTAAGTATTGTAAGTAGGATTAGGGGTTATGATAATTATTAACGAGAAGGAATTTGTAATTATATCTGCCTACTTATTAAAAAGTGAGGTTCATGAATTTCGATTTATAAAATTAATAAAAATTAATGAGTTTTATCATTGCACTTTATTATTTAATTAAACACCCACTTACCTATTTAGAAACATTCCCATCCCGTCACTTTTTTAATCCCTAACAATAACAAACAACTCTATAAAGTTTACCTTTGCCTTCCCCGACCTTTCCTCGCTCTCGCTAAGCTCATTTCATTGTCTTCAATATTCCCAGATTACGCTCTAATCTCTCATAACGGGTACAAAAGTTTATTCCGCATGGCAACATCGACTTTGTAAACGTCAGTCACGACCCGCCAAAACAAAATAATAACATGGCGTTTCTAAGCAACAACATCCTATCATTTTCACGAAAACTGTGAATTAAACGCCATGATACAAAGTGTTAGAGCTCAGTTTCGAGAGGGTCAAAGTTGATGGTAAGTTGTTTCGTTTTGAGAAAGTAATTTCGATAGAACAAAGGCGGGGAAGTGCACACGTGCGGGGAATTACGAGGGTAGGCTAATAAAATGGCGGATTAGCCAGACAGGCAGGTGAGGGCGGCGAAATTGAAAACTATTGGCCTCTTCAGCAGACAGCCGTATCACAGGGTCGAGTTACGCAGGATTTATGTCAGGAGACGCGTAATGAGGAAATTCTTCATGTAATCAATAAGACCAGTCGTGCAATTCACTCTCGATTGAATCATTGCATTGTTTGTGAGGAATTAAGTACTTGGCTTATCACCGGTACCACCTTACCGGTAGGTCGATGTTGAATCTGTACCTAGTAATTGAAATGCACCATGAAATGAAACCTATGAGTATCTACTCTACCCCAACTCGCATCGCCAAAATGCGACTTTCATCATCATCAGCTTATTATTAGTCCACGGCTGGACAAACTAGACATAGGCCTCCACGAATGATCTAAAAGTATTGTAAAAGAGCGACTTGTACTTTGACGATTTGTTCATAGGTGTCACTTGGATGTAAGCATACGACAGAGGAGACTGTCAGAAGCGAAAGGAGGCAGTGTGTGATCCGGGACGATGATGACATGATAGAATGACAAAGATGACTGAGAAACCATGGGAAGGGAACCATGCACCGGACGCACGCTAGTAGAATAGTGGCAAGCTAACATACATAATACGTATCTAGCTAGCCAACTACACAATAACAAAAACTTCAACTAAGCAAATTAATAAATCCCAAAAATTTACGATCTCGACGGGATTCGAACCCGCACCTTCCCCTTCAGCGCAGGGTTGCTCTTTTTCCAACTAAGCTACGTGATCTTATCTAGTCGACCCGTAAATCTTTGGGAGTTCTTTCGGCACTTACGCCGTCAGCGCCACCTACAGAGGAAACAATGAAGTTATCCAATTCTGCTCAAAGACCAAATTTACATTTAGTTCTTTGACGAGAGGTTTTGCCGTTGCTTGAAAACGTTGAACGTTGTTGCGTAGTTAGTGGCCGTAGCTGAGCGAGCCACATTCAGCCTAGCTCGCCCATTGTCGAGCACGTCCCGAATGGATCGATCCTGTATACCGTAGATATCTAAAGTGTTCTACCTGCCTGCATGTAACGGCAAGGAACAAATGTAATGTTAATCAGTTTTTTCGTCGGAATTTTAGTTTTTGTACTTGCTTACTTATCTACCTACTTTTACCAAACATAGCATGATTTGCTTGACTGTCGGATATTTCATGACGTATCAAAGATACGTAAAGAAACGTAAGATATCAAAGTGATGTTCTGAATTAACCTCACCTATACAACTTACTAACTCACTTACCTCTTAGCTCAAATATAAACTTTACTTTTGACCTGAATATTATTTGGCAAGCTTAAAATTTTTTTGAAGTTCTACTCAAAGTCCTGAATAGAATCATCAGAATAAATTGTTGTAGCTAGTCGTAATTTTTATAAAGAATTATGTTGTTTTTTAAGCTTGACGGGATATATACTAATAAATTTTTTGAAACCACCTCGGTAACATTCTTTATACAATAGAGAAAAAAAAATTAATTGGTCTTTAACTGACGGACATCAACGAAAATACATAAAAATACATACCTACAGCTGAATATATAACCTCCTTTTTCGAATTTTTTGAGTCGGTTAATAAAAAAAGGTGGCGGCGCTAGTGTGAGTCGGGGTAGTGCCTTAAGCGAGTAAATTCAAAGCAGACAAAAAAGGGTTTCAGCACCCCTAAAAATGAATTTCAGAAACAGCGAATTTCCCCAACATAAATGTATTTAGTCCCGTTTTCCCTATTCATCACAATCGTGCGTTTCCTCCCGATCTGTAAACAAATTTGAGAACATTATTCCTGGGGCCATGAATACCTACAAGGGTTGGAACTTGGAAGGGTGGAACGCCATTAGGGACTTAAGATTTTCCATTCATGGAACAGCGTCTTGGAATACATGGGGTTTGGAATTGCGTAATTGCTGTAATTATTTCACGGCTGTGCTGCCATTGTATGAGCACAGACGGAACCATGTTTCTTCGGTGTTTCTTGCTACACGAGCTTAAATTTTATGTTAGTAGGTACAAACTATAAACAAATATGTATGCCCTCTCTTTACGCGATGAAATAATAGTAGATGTTTTTACAAGGGACTAAGCCACCTTATCTAACAAGGTTGTAAAAGACCGAGCGTAGCGAGGGAAGTTGACAAGACCGAACTACTTTTCACTTCGATTGCGAGAAAATAAAACAATCAAAACTTACCTTCAGGAAAATATTGCTCACGTTTTTCTTTTCTCTACTTCACGAATTTGTCGTGTCTTTAAATATGTATTATTTCACGTGATTTCGACAGCAACACATTCTGTATGATAAAAAAGGTATAGGATAGAATATAGAATAGATCTACTTATGCTAGCAAAAACAGCGTTGCAAGTTTCATTTTGTTCTTCCTAATTCCTTAATTACGCCACGCTACCCGGCTACCCACTTATAATCTAGGTTCCATTAAAATTGCATACCTCAAGGACATGTTGAAAGCAGATGAGTAATTTATAAAGGGGAGTTTATTGCAGATACAACTACTTTTTATAATGAATTTCCCTGTAACATTGGCGGCAGAATTGCTGGTGAGAGCTTGCTACCGAAGGTTGAGGGCCGAGGGGCTGACTAATTAGAACAAAAACGCGGGAAAACACAAGTACGCTTGACAGTGAGTCAGAGACAAAGAGCACCAACTTTTCACACAAAAAGGTTTTATATCACCGGAGCTAAGCCGTTGGATTATAACCTCTTTGGTTCAATGCACAAAGCTGGTTTCCGTTTTGCCCGTTGTTGCTAGCTGGAACATTTATTTTCCGTAATTGAAATTCAGAATGCTTTATGTGGTGGTCGGCCCTCGATAGAAAATGAGCTCTATTGTAAAGGAGGACAATTAGATTTCGCAGTCGGTATGTTTGAATTAAGAACGTTTTCCCCGTCGAGTGGAATTGCGTAGAGAAGCGCCATCGCGTCGATTGTCTCTGGCACGTTCGAGCAAAGAGGCCACAATCGATAGAGCACGGGCGTGCGTTGTAATGAATTTATTAGAGAACTATTGTTTTTATCAAGTTTAGGTCTTGTTCATATCGCCCCTGGGAATATGAAGAGAACAAAAACAACCGGGTTCCATGCATGTTAAAGTTACAACTAAGTAGTTCTATAGCTGGTAAGCGGATTTCCGAGCCGCTGAATCCGATGACAAAAATTAGATTGTATAAAATGCTCTACATTTCTATTTTATTCATAAGGTTCCTTGATCTAAATCATTCTGATACCATTCATAAGTAAGGTTTGCTATACGCATTTTTTCTTAAATAGCCAAGTAGGTAGGTAAAATAATGTGGGAAAAACATTCGTAAAAAAATTTCAAGCAAAACAAATCGCGAAAGAAGAAAATATAGTATACAAGTACCATACCTACAGTAACTCCAGCCAACTAATTCTTATTGACTCATCAGAATATTTGACATTCCCTCCCGCCTGCCAGTCACGGTGGCGCAAGGCCAACAGGCCAACAGGCCCCAGCCATCGGCCAACAGGCGCTGACAGCGCATCTCGACAACTCATTACGGAGAGGCGTCGACCACCATAGGTCTCGAGGACGAGGGTTCCGTACGGTGACACTTCACCGTACGAGGTCGTCCATAATAACGTGATGTTTTTTAGCAACTTTCTTTACCACCCTCCCCATGGTGATACGTGGTGAGGTTTTATTGGACTATATTTTAAGGCGATTCCCCGAACCAAACTAGCGCCTCCACCTATTTAATCTTTTATTTCGTTGAACAAAGGGAATTTAAAAATTTTCAATGGGCAGTTTGTGATACCTTAAATAAGCTTTTTGTTTCATGCGATTGTAGTTTTAGTTTGTGTAAAGTTTTTATATGAAGTTGCACTTTGTGGCCACCAAACTCTATTTTCGCATCTCTGCCTAAACTTTAGTAAATAAAAATATTACAAAGGCACTAAAAAAAGTTTAGGTACAATAGGTAACACAAACTACCCATTGAAAATTTTGAAATTTTTCAACGAAATAATAAGATAAAATAGGTGACGGCGCTAGTTTGGGTTGGGGTATCGCCTTAATCGTATTCTATTTCGATAGCGTTAAATGCAACGAAATGAAGAATTAAATAAATGCTACTGCTAATCTGTCACTCAGGGTAATACAAATACAAAAAAAGTTATTAAGTACCTATTGATGTTTCCCGGCCATTTTGAATAATAACGTGACTGTTAAGACTGGACAGAAAAAACTCTGAGGTTAACACGTTCCTGGCCTAAGATGCAGATGGCGTTCTCCGGCTCTTCGCCGGCGGCGGCGCGGCGCACCCCAGCAAGTCGCACCACCGAGGTTGGGCACTGAATACTATGTATGTAGTTGTTGGGGATTTTATGACTCTTTTACTAAATTACCTAATTCTGGTTATATACTGAAACAGAAAACCGTATTAAGTACCTACATACTTCATGTTTCCTAAGAAATAAATAATTAAATTGCACCTATATATAGGTATTCGTTTTCTTCTTTATTACAGAACCCTAAACATCTCACACAAGTGAAGATGACTCGACATTCCTCGACATTGCTCTAACAAATACCTTTTATTTCAACCCATTCATTTCAACGCATATTATTTTGACAAGCTTTGACAGGTGCTACGTATTATCTCTCTCAAGGCTCCTCATTATAACAATTCAGTGTTTTGTTTGTTTTAATGATTCTAATATTCTATTTGTTTGGTTAAATATAGCAATCATTTTGTAGTGGTATTGAAATTAGTGGGAAATGATTTGGTTTTTTGGTCTCTTGAGTGGAATGAGGATCGGGGGACCTCACATGGTGCGATTTTAATATAGAAAAAGAACTAACCTTCGGAACCTCTTCAACTTGGTCCTTTGAGCCGGATTACATTTGTAAACAAACAAGCATTCGATGGGGCGTAACAAGCGATGTACTCAGTCAATGTGCAGTTCTGTAATGCGATAATTCAATTAATTAAAGATAAGTCGTGAAATTCAGCAGAATCCGTGATTAATTGATCAAATCAGTTGTACAGTGACATACATTGAGACAAGTTTACTGTAGGTGGTAGGGAAACACTTAGAGTCTTAGACAATTGAAGGTTAAACCAACTTACTCGTGAAGTTTGCCTATAACTACACGAGTCGTTGCATCCTCGAGATTATCTCTAGTAAAGAAATCCCACACAGCGTAGTTTCAGGGAAATAATAGAATTTTTAAGTCACAAATAGATGATTAGAATATAGGTACTGATACTGACGTATCAAGTATAAAATAATAGAAAGGAACGCTTTCTGAAGTAATAGCACTTTGATCTTTTCATCCGAACAATTACATTAACAACATAGGTACCTACTCGTTTCAATTCAAAACCTTCCTTTAATGTTAGCCGAAGACCCACAAAGGTTTTAAATACAGACCTGCAACGTTTCAAGCACTCGAAGCAAAATGGCGCGCGATTTGACAGAGCGGTTTTCGCGCGCTTTCTCCGACTGTGGGCCGCTAATGGCGGCCGAGAACAATGCGGAAACATGGGAACTTGCACACAAAGGCCGTTTGATGTGGATTGCCACATTTGCTACTGTGTGTGATACGAATAAGTATACTGGATAGGAAATGTAGGTTTTGTAAATGGATCCTGGATTTTGGTGGTTTGTGCAATGGAGGTACCTACTACATTGCTTTCTTTTCTTTTCAGTGTGCAACGAAACTTCGGAAAGGAAATTACCTTGAGAAACTACGCGACTTTATGTTTATACTCACATAATAACCGATTAGTTATACCTTAGCCAAACTCGATGTAGATTTTTTTTTGTGTCGTGATTTGTTTACGAACAGACTACAAGGAGTTCGGATAAGGTATAGGGGGCGCCAGAGATGACGGAATTATGTCATCTGTGTGGTTTATGTTGGTTTTATGATCATAAGCATAAAACCAAAACTTTCTTATTTATCTTCAGCTTGTGTTATTAATTTCTTATGGTGCGTCCAGATTAAGAAGATACCTAGCAAAACATGTTATTATACATAGATATTTAACATTTTTATTATATGGACATGATATAAACTTAAGTAAGTTATATAGGTACCTACTTAAGCTAAATCTGGACGCACCCTCAGAACGACGGTGTATTAAAGTGAAAGAAATCATGAATAGAAGAGAAGTTGGAAGTAACTTCTAAAAAAACAGGAATGTACAAAGGTATGAATAGGATCATATTAAATAAAAATGATGAGAAATTAATGAGGGTGAGCTATGGACAGAGCTATGCTCGGAGTTTCTCTTAAGGATAGGATTCGCAACGAATACATGCGACAGAGAACCAAGGTTATCGACATAGCTCTAAGAGGGCTGATAAGTCGCAGTAGGCCATATCTCGCGAAGAACCGACAACCATTGGGGTAAACAGTGCCTAGACAAACCTAACATAGGCTTTAAGGCACTACTAACCAAGTTATGTAACCAATATTTTATGAATAAATTATATATCTATCTACATCGAAACGTGTTCTTGAGTAGAGACGACTCGGTCAACGTAGTGTAGGACGTCCTCCGGCCAGGTGGGATGCGAAAGACTGAAGACAGATGCTAGTAGTAGCTAGTCACATACAAGTGTTATGTATGCTTCAAGCTTTTGTAGCTGCAAGCGTGGCTAAAACAACGAACATAAACTACCGTCTGACCCAGCTGCACTCACATATACATGTATCATTGCGAAAAACTACCGACTTTGAAAGCACAAAGGGTGCGATTACAGCTCATTACATAAGCGCTTAGTGTTGCCACCTTTACGTGAACTACATAACGATTGTAGTAGCATGCGATGTGAGCTTCAGGCGTTGAATAGGGACCCTCGACTCGAGGGCCGGCCGGGGCGATACCGAAACAATAGATTTTTCCAAAATACATAATAATGCTGCGTCAAATGACGCGGTTTTGTGTTGGAGCTTAGAGTTCCGCAGGCCGCGGTTGCTAATAGAAAACCATACCTAAGTCTTGGCGTGCGGTAATAACAAAAAATGTTGAAATTTCGTCCCAGAAACTACACAAGTGCAAATGTAAAATATAAGTCTAAATCGTGCTTTACGTAGTTTGAAGATATAGGTTGATATGTTGGTATGATAGGTTAGTTTCCAAAAAAAATTGTTAGTCATTTAGCGTATCAGTAGATATTGGACAACTATGTTCACTTTTGTAAATTAAACAAAAAATAAGATAGACACTTAAAGATCCGCGTGACGTCACACCTTGCTACCTTTTAAGCACGGCGGCGGCGTGGCGGTGCCCCCCCCCTTCCTATCCCTTAATCTCACGTCAGATTTTTCAAACACGTAATTTAATGTAAAATTACATCTTTTCATAACAAGACAATCGAATATCTTAGCTTTTAGTTTCAGACTAATCAAAAGTAGAGTAGGTACCTACATACATTGGCAATTAAAGGTTAGTATGGAAGAGGCGCGAAAAAACACCGACAACCGATGGAGCGAAAGAGTTTTGCATTGGTGGCTAAGAGATGGAATGAGAGACCCTGGTAGCAGGAAAACAATGGGCACAAGACAAGAGCAGCTCAAAATGGAGCAACCTGGCAAGAGATGGAGGAGGCCTTTATCCCGCAATGGATAAATCCTGCTTCATTACTACAATAATCTAATGAATGACAAGATTTATAATTAATTCTGTTTTGCTGTTTGTAAACTCGGTGTTTGTTTGGTTGGTTCTTGTTACTGCTCTGTTTTCTTTTTTTTAATTATATAAATCTGTGTCATAGGTAATTTACTAATCATTTTATTATTGTATGCATGTACCTTGTTAGATTTGCACGCACTTTGAGGCAGGATGTAGTGAGACTATTTAATGTAAGACCTACTGTACCTACATTTCAGCAAATAAAGAATATGAATATGAATTATCTACTCATGGAAAACACATTCATTAACATACTCATATTATTGTTAAATCGTAATTATAAAGGGAATAAATGATATTCTATTTTATTTGTGGTAGAGTCAGGAAATGGGTTTTAGAGCGGGAGTCAATAAAACTAGGTACCTATGGAACTTACCTACACAAAAATCTAGCAGCGTAGCATTACATAAGCCGCACTAATTTAGGGCACAAATCTATAGAATAGAATAGAAATGTCTACGGAACCCAGCCAAACCACGAGACCGGCGACAACACATGGGTTTTTACAGATTTTTTTGGGTTCGTGCTCAAGTGCGCCTCTCAAAGCTCGACCGCTGCGCGCGAATTATTAAAAGTAAAAAAATGAAAAATATAATATGACACTCGAGGGCGCGGCCGTCTCTGAATATAGCATGGCTTAACGGCTAAATGCTCGCGAGCTCTAGTTAAATCATTCGGCGGAAATTATGGCGGTAGTTTGATCTGTTTTGTTATTGTTGGAATCATGCGAGGTCGGAAGTTGTAGGGTGAAAAGCTACGTGGTTACTAGATATATTTTCTGGAATTAATCGACGACGACGGTTATAAGGGTATAAGCGACTTTTTGGTCGAAATTGTGTTAAGAATACCTTCCTACTTAAAATTTTCCGCTCTTTCGATCGTCACTTAGGCTCAAGCAAAACACTGCGTTTTCAAAATGTCATTTCGATGTAACCGAACTCCAAACCATCGCCTTTTTTTACTTAGAGGCCTTCGATCAAAAATAAGGAGTTCGCGGCCTCCCCCGTAGATACCTAGAGCCTTACAAAAATGTCACTCAAAATTGGGTTCGTTTTGTTTTGACGCAGACAGTTTGCGCAGAGCCTGACAAGTTTTTTCCATACGGAACAAGAGATTGGTGGAGTCGAATTCATTTTATTTTATTTTGTAAGTAGGTAGGTACCTACCTGAGAATTATATACCTACCTACTCAGTTTATTTTCTATAAGGATTAATTAACAGAATTCAGGTAAAGATAACGAATCATTTATTGATGAAACTATAAATTGGTGTCTCAACAGTAGGTATTTATACAAAAGGGTCATTTCAGACATACAATAATTTAAACTTACAATACAATTTCAGGCAGGCACTCTAGATTAAAAAGAACTGGTTCCTGTCTGCGGCTTTGCACGAGTTTTTTTTACGGGAAAAAAATAAACGTTTTATAAATTCATACTTCTGGTAGGTAGGTAAGAACCTAGTCTTTCTTTTATTAGAGAGTCTACGCAAATGAAATTTTAGGGCGGGCCAACTAATTATTTTAAAAATCATCAACTAGTAATATTAAACTTATTTTTATGAAAAATATATTAATACATACTATAAATGAAAAAAAAATTTAGAAGAAATAGCCTCTCCATTTATCAATTTAGAACAAAATTAATATTTTAACATAGGCAAACCAAACAACAATATTTTATGCTGATTTCACAAGTATATGACTCACATCTCAATATACGGGTAAAAAATATATATAAACTTACTGAAAATAAGAAATTCCATCCTTTTTCAGCACTTTGGACGAGTGATTCTTGCATTTTTTGTACCCATGCTTTTTGTCTGAACGCTAAAATGACACTAGTTGAAAAGCTTCCCTAACATGTCAAAATGTTCTCTTTTGCTACTGAAGGTTGTGGCGTGCGCATTGTGAATCTAAGGGGGGCCGGCAAAGCCGGACATTTTTGATCGATGTTAGAGGCGCTTGTATCCCTGTAAATATGGCATTACTTTTGATTTATAGTCGGTAATATATTTTGACTTCTTACTGGCGTAGTTTCCGGGCGCTCACGGGTCTTTACCATTAGCACCTGTTTTGAAAGCTGAAATAATTCCTCTTTACCTTTATTGCAAAAACATTAAGCGTCACTACCAAAACGAGAGAATTTAAGTTTACAATTCAGTTAGTAACATATAGATTAGTCCACGTGATCATTTGCCTAGTGAATGCCGTATTTTGGATGTTCTCGTTTTACATCTTTTTAACCCACTAACGGTGTCGCTAAGGTCGCTTATGCCTTATCCTCACGAGGTTTTCGCTAAGTACTGTTTTAAGCTCCATTCCCTTTTGGCATTATGATATCGTCACTTATCCTTCTTTACCCATTAAAGTTATTTAACAGTCATGTGACTTTAGCTCGCTTGCCTCTTGGTATGCGGATATATAACGTAGCTAAAAGCGTCTTCTATACCTACTCATCGATTTTTTTTGTACTTATAAATAGATGTAACTTGATGAGATAAAAGCCAATAAGGCGATTATCAGGGGGAGGCCTGCGTCCAGCAGTGGACCAATATCGGTATTTAGACTGTTGACGAAGCTTTTGCTGAAAAAAACATTATTACATACAAGCCGAAGACGCCTGCTCAAAAAAAAGGCTTAAGTACGCTTCCTTGGAGCAGCTTTACCATTTTGTACCTGTAGCAGTGGAGACCTTGGGTAGTTGGAGAGTGGATGCGAAGTCTTTAGTGGGAGAATTAGGTGAAGTGACAGGAGACTCCCGCTCCGGGTCATTCTTGGTGCAAAGGATTGCCATCGCTACTCAGCGAGGCAATGCTGCAAGTATTATGGGCACCTTTGCACCGGGAATGGTCAGGGGCGGGTTATTTAATGACAAATTTTTATACTGTGTATTTAATTAATTAATTAATAGTGTATTAAGTGCAGTAGGTATTTGATGTTTTAAATTTGTGATTAATGTATATTGAAATTGGACATTCTATGTTATTTTGTTTTACATTTTGACAATGCTATTGCAGCTACGAAGCTTGTGTTATTTTATCATCTGTATATTTTGAGTATCATTTTTGTGTTTTGAAATGACTTGACTAAGTGTTCCCTGTGAATCTATAGTATGAATAAATGAATTGAATAGAGGTGCGGTGAGATATGTAACTTATTATGCCGTATTATCTCATAAGGAAAATAATATTAATTGATCAAAGCGGCGTAAACCACATAAACAGGGTTGAATCAAATACCTAAATAAGACGTTATTTTAGGGTTCCGTACCCAAAGGGTAAAACCGGGACCCTATTACTAAGACTTCGCTGTCAGTCTGTCCGTCTCACCAGGCTGTATCTCGTGAACCGTGATAGTTAGAGAGTTGAAATTTTCACAGATGATGTATTTCTGTTGCCGCTATAACAACATATACTAAAAAACAGAATAAAATGAATATTTAAGGGGGCTCCCATACAGCATTGTGATTTTTTTGCCGTTTTTATAGATAATGGTACGGAACCCTTCGTGCGTGAGTCCGACTCGCACTTGGCCGGTTTTATTTTGTTTCTAGAGCTGTTTCCATTTTTACGATTAGAGAACAAATAAAAAAGTTATGTCCATTTTTCTGTAATTTCAAACGTCAATCTCCTGTACAATTTTATTTTTGTTGCTTTTACCCTAATACTTACCTTTAACCATCGCAATCAGAGGCGGATTAATGGTCGGCAGCGCCCTAGGCAAGCAGCTTTTTGGCGCCTCTCTGTGAACGAGCCGCGGTAAAGCTCAGTATTGGGGGTGGTGTTAGTAACATAACAACGACAAAGTTCCTCAGTAGTTGACAAAAAAGTATATGTATAAGGCAGGTAAATAACTTGAAGTAATGGCGAGCGAAGCGAGCCGTAATTATTTTCAAGTTTTTGGTTAGCATGATAGAGGAGGTTGTCAATTGTCAAAGTTAGAGCCAAGACCATATGGGTTTGGCGGGGCCAGCTAGAAAGGTATAGGTAAAGAAACATAACGGCGAGCGGAGCGAGCCGCGAATTTTTGTGATTTTTTAAGATTAAATAAGATGGGTATGTGAACGGTGATACGCACAACTTTTGTGGTTATCGGTAATAAAATTATCTCAGACAGAGATTTATCTCACAACAGAGCGAAATAGCAAAAATTTTCGAGACTTTCCAGTGGTTTGACAGAGAATTTTACGAAGTCATAAACATCCAGACTACAACAGATAGAAAACAACGGCAAGCGAAGTGAGCCGTAAAAAATTTAGATTGTGGCGATCGGTGTTGTACGCACTCACGTACTACGCCCAGCTGCGCAGTTCGCTCCTCTCTCAGAAGTCACCATATGGATAACTTTTCGCTCTAAATAGATTGTTTGAATTAGGAATTTTCGCGTTGTGGATACTTGGGCATCGCTCGCTTTACCCTAGGATCGGCGCAGATAAACAGTAAAACATAAAATTCGGCATTAAAACAAGTGCCTTTCAAAATCTCGCGAATCTGTGGCAAAGTGATTTAAAACTTACAGCCAGCCTAATGCATAATGGTTAAAGGGTCATTTCAAACCAATTTTTTTTTTAACGAAAACCGAGCGCTGGATCCTCATAGCGGATGTGCGCCGCGTACCCGGAAAGGCCGCCCTTGATGCTAATATAGGCTGTATTAGTATCAATGCCCACGATTGTTGGTGTCTTTTAAAACATTAAGAATTGCCGTCCCGGCGGTGGCGTCAGGCATAACAAGGGCGCATGGTCTGGGTTAGGAGGCCTGCGGCTGCCACCAGGGTCCCCTATGGTCCTGCGCTCGTGTGCGCCGCTAAATCCGCCTCTGACGCTCGTCAACCAATATCATCATATCAATCATCAGATTTTTGCTTCCTTCTAACTTCCTTCTTTTTTTATTTTTTGTTCTACACAGAACAAAAATAAAAAGTTTCGACAGAATTAAATAATCATTTATATTTTGTAAGTAGGATACCTGCTTACTCATATACTTAATTAATTTTTTACTTACTTACCTTACATAATTAGTTATTTACTAGTGTAAAATTTTCCGCGCGCGCGCCCCTTGTAAACTCGCGCCCCTAGGCACATGCCTACTTCGCCTTGGGGATGATCCGCCACTGATCGCAATCATCATCCCAGCCGAACGAAGTCCACAGCTGGTTATATGCCCTCCTAAAGATCGCCCCGATGACCGATTATTGGTAAAAAAAACACAGTATTTCTTATTGATGAAAAAAGTTTGTACAAGATAAAAGAGCAAACATAATTTTGATCGATAATTGGGGAGAAAAAGTATGCAGTGTTTATTCATTTGGAAATTAATTAAAAATTAAAAAGTAGGTACCTAATAATAAAATGTTAAAACTACCTACTTCATAAAAATATCTGCAACAAAAATATCGAAAACCGGTAGCTGAACCAAACGCATCCAATGAATAAAACCTCCCTAAGATACCATCTAACCAACCGCACGACAAACGAATTAGTCAAAATAATACACAAAAACTTACACAATAGCTTTCAAAACGAGTCGTGGGCGAATTGTTACTAAAATGTAGCAACATCTGTCTAGAGGGGAGAAAAACTACCACAAAACGCCTAATAGCATTCACGTTTCTGTTGGATTTTACACTCTACTGAAACGATCTACGGTTCAAAGTCGAAGCGTGCAGCTATGGCGATTATGTGTTTGAATTTGGTAGAGATAGAGTTAACGCCATTACTGTCAAAGTGTAGGCCAATCGGCGTGAAGGAGCGCCGACCAATCAGAGAGGAGTGCGGTACGTGTCTCGAATGTAAAATTTGGGGGGAAACTAGAACAATTTGTAACTTTTTGTTTGCTCATCCGGAGCGGTAATTTTCATTTGTGGGTAATGAAGCGTGCCTTTATGTTTTAGGGAGATAAAGAGCATCTGCTGTCTGGATTGTGCAATTTTTCATGTTTTGTTAGTAAGTTAGTCATTAACTGTTACTAGCTGTAGGTAGATAGGTAGTAAGGTTACAAAAAGTAGGTACATTTTGGTAGTAATACCTGTGAACAAACCTCCGTGCGGTTTTGTGAAGCTGCGATGCGAATTATAAATGAAGTAGAGATTAAATACATACCTACTCCCTTCATGTATGGCTTCTTAATAATTAAGTAGGTACAATTGGGTGAAAGTCGATCAATCTTTAATTATTAAAGATTGATCGAGTTTCACCCGAGAAATCTCACCGGCATCTCCACTTCACCTGAAAATACAAAAGTCTTATTAACAAGAAATTCGCCAAATAAAACCAACGAACTGCAAAAATCAAAAGGAACGACACTTGACCTTCCTCAGCCGTCAATCAAGCCCAGGAACAACGCGTCCACCGCATTCCCATCAGCTCGGAAATTGCTCGTTCACACTCAGCTGACTCCTCAAAGCGCCACTTATAAGTTCTCAAGACCACTATAAAGAAGTCAAAGTCATCTGTCAAACGGGATTTGAATTCGTATTCGAACGCTGCGTGACGTCATTGAGGGTCACGCGAACCCAGCAGGCGTTTTGACTCCTGCTGACGCCGCCCGGAATCATTAGCACAGACGTGTGCAAATTAACAAAAGATTTGTCTTTTGACACATTAGTTACGGTGAAGTGGACATTCTAGATCTTGCCGGTGTTTATGGGAAGTGAGCAGGGGAGTGGTTCGCGACGCGATACAGTTATCGCAGTTTCACGGTTCAATATCCCTCGTATTGTGATTTTTGTGGGAAGTTTTGGCGACTAGGGAAGTACGAGTAGTGCACCTAGTCTTCCAGATGAGTGCACTTCTTTACCCACTATTGCAAGTTTGTATCAAGTTAATTGCAAATCAGAGAAATGTCTCCCAAACCCAATCACATGCATTTTACACTTTTTAGAAATGTTCACTAAGATGAAGCGTTCAGCAATCAGCCACCGCTCTAACACATCGTCCTAGCTGCTTAAGGATTGAATTATGACGGACAGACATTTTTTCTTCTTCAGTCCAGTTAAATTGCATTCATTTTGTACATACCTACCTACCTACTAAGTCGATTAGTTTTTATTGTAGTTTTCTTTACTAATATTACAAAGAGGAAATATTTGTTTGTTTGAATTGAATAGGCTCCGAAACTAATGGACCAATTTGAAAAATTCTTTCACCATTAGAATACATTATCCCTGATGAACATAGGCTATAGAGTATACCCATGCGAAGCCGGGGCGGACCGCTAGACGATGAATATTAATAAAACAGTATGTAGCAAGAAAAAACTTTATTGCACGTTAGACATAAACAATTAAATTTACACGAGAAGTAACATAGGTAAAGATGGTTGTGTTTTAAACGAATCACATCAAATAAAATGACACGCATTGTATTTAGCTGGGTTGGTAAAGTCTATGGTAAATTTAGCTGACATAGTCAAACCAAGGAAGAATTTATTAGCCTGATCTCACCACAAAACATTATGATACCTATATGTTAAGGTTGGTATTGTCGACCGAAGATGTTAAGACATTTTTTGAAAATTGTAAATTTTAGGTTTAAGTTATTCACCCATTGCTTGCATAATAATCATAATCAGCAAGAAACGGAAATGCGAGCAATGAATTATTAACGGCCCATTTGGCTTACCTGGACAAAAAAGTCTTAAAAATCTCCGTTAAGTTCTACCCATTCAGCTCTCAAGTGGCCTCCAGTCCGTAGGGCCCCTAATTCCTTTTCATGTTCAACGATTTTGTGCCGAACCTTCGATTGTGGCGCAAAAAGGAATTTAAAAAACTATTGATCGAGCACAAAACGTCAGTACCTACTTCAAACGCGCTTTGTCGGCCATATTGGAAAACGTTTGACATGTGCGTTACATGTTTTTAATTAATTTTTAGAATGCGTGCCCATGGTCCGAAACAGTTGAGTTAAAACTGGACACGACAGACTATTGAAATCTTTTTTTTCGAGGTTGCAATTTAGTAGTGTGCCACATTTTTTTACTCGGGTAAAAAAACGTGCTAGAACTGAGTGTAGGAGGACATTTTAAATCAAAAGCAGTCTGGGAGTCCAATTCGTGTAATTATTTAACTTAAACGATGTCCTAGTAATTTAATCATGTGCAAGGTAACACCATTGTGTTGTATAAAGTTTATTAGCATATCATTTTCAAATAACAATTATAATGCCTATAATATCAATTAGCTTATAAGGTTTATATTCAAAATAAACTCTGCAAATTTAAAACGTGTTTAAATCTGAGAATCCGCTTATTACGGAAACAATATTTAAGTATCTATTTAGTTTAGTTTAATAACAGTCACAATTTCTTAGCAGGCGGGTGCAAAAACTACCACATTTCATATACATTTACATAAACTAGTGTACGTTAAACATCGATAGTATCGATAGTCATGGACTATCGATAGTATCGATAACTATCATGGCACTATCGATTGTTGGTTTACTACTATTTCCCTTCTCTACAGACTTGCATCGCGGGGAATTAACGAAATTTATGCCTAGGCATAAATTTCGTTAATTCCCCGCGATGCAAGTAGGTACTAATAACGTGGACGTAGAACGTTTAGTTTTTTCAGAAAATGTATTGTTGTTAGGGGAAGTTCTGAAAATTAAAACAATTAGCTAGAAAGGCTACACCGTTAAGCGACTCTATCATCGATATTCGACAATACTTAGAGAAGCCCGTTATCGATAAAAACGAGTGTCCATTTGTTTACTGAAGCAGACTAACAATAGATTAAAAGAAATCGCAGAAGCATATCTTTGCAATTCAGCAACATCTGAGCCTTCAGAACGAATTCTTTCTAAAGCCGGACAGATAATAACTGAACGCCGAAATAGGCTTATGGAGAAAAATGTTAACAGTTTGTTGTTCTTAAAACAAAATGTACAATATTTTGATTAAATGTTTGTCAATGTTCATTAAAACTATTTGTTTGATTAAATTATAACATATTTAACATACCCATTCATTTATACGAAACTATCGATAGTATCGATAGTTTTTTGTCGAACTATCGATATCTATCGAAAATCTAAACTATCGATGTTTAACGTACACTAACATAAACCTAGACCGATAACGAAATTTGTCCAAAACACATTATTAAGGTTGTCTTACACCCCGCACTCTATCCTCATGTGTGTCAGTCCCCTATTATCTAGCTAGTTTCTATACATAATCTACAATTTAACGCCAGCTCCCCCCCTGATTCCTATTTCCTTGGTACCTGTCTCTACCCTGGTTGGATTGTGAGGATCCCTGGCTGCCGTACCCGTTCTGCTGCTGTTGTGAATGACTCCTCTGACCGTGGTTGCTATTCGAGCCTGAGTTGTACCCCCTATTTTGTTGGTATCCCTGGTTTTGGCTGTTGGAGTTCTGCCCGTACCCCTGTTGATCGTAACCTTGCTGGCCGTAGCCTCCTTGTCTGTTCTGTCCGTAACTCTGGCTGCCGCCGTAGCCTGAGCGGTTGTATGACTGGCTGCCTTGGTAGCCTTGATCGTGGTGTCCTTGATTACCGTAAGGTACGTACCCGCTGCGCTGAGGACCGAACGATTGTGAACGTTCTGAAACAAGAAGATACTTTTACTTACTTTTGAAAGATACTTTCTAGGGATGTCTGCTTTAGAAATATTGCAGCACCTAATTTGAAACGTGATGTCTCTTTGAAGCTTCGCCTCTCAAGCATATCTTTTATAAAAATGCTCGCAAAGAAGCGCTCAGCGTCCTCTTGAGAACACGCCATGTATTGCGACACTCGAGGGCTCAACACCGCTTGCAAATCGCACTGCAGCCGCTACCTACCTACCGTGCCAACGGCAGAGTGTTTAATCGCTCGCTTTGTGCCGCTCTAATGTCACCGGCGAAGAACTAGGGAACTATAGAAGTGTCTGTCGAGAGATCAAACGAAGCCACGTACCAATTTATTCATTTCGTTCCTTTACATTTATCATAAGCTTATAATACAACCGTACACATTTCCAAACACTAATTCGTTGATTAGAGTCAAATTGACATTTTAATGTTAATTTCTTAGAATAGGGTAATCTCTCAGCTCATTTATGTCAGTTGGAAAGTGTCTAAATAACATTTCTTTAGTGCTAATAAACCACAAAAAATACAACATTTTTATTCAATCGATAAGTGCCATAAAATACATTTAAAATGTACATTTTTCACGTCAGTTGTTAGCTATAAGTTTACGTAGCCCTAATAGTAGACGCAATAACATTGCGTCTACTATTTCATCGAGTTAAAAAACATTGCAAAACTAAAAATGTTGAATTGAAATTTAAAATGAACTCAAACGAACTAAATGAAACTAAATTTTTTCAGACGGGTTTTCCTAAGCTATCACCATAACATATTTTAAGATTTTTCTCACCTATAGAGTAAAATCTCAATATTATGCTTCCAGGATCGGTTTGGGCAACAATAAACTTCCTACACGCTTGAAATGATTTAATTTCTCATTTGGTTTATTTTCAACGAAATGTTATTTTTAGAAACAATTAATACAGAAAACCACAATGGATTAATAATTTTCGCAACCACATAATATTCTCAAAGCTTCCAGCATCTCTACATCGTGAAAGTAAGTACAAAGGTATACCTATGTTAGCCTGCGTATCAAATTTATTCCCATAAAGCTTCCCTCGTATTTAACTCCGTGTAATGTACACAGTTTAATCCCAGAAGCTTGAAGGTTTGGCTTTAAAGGGATTGCTCCAAGGCTTTAAGGTCATCGATACCCCTCGCTGGGGGAAACGTGGAATTATGATTTACTCGCTATTGTTTGAGGCTTTGAAGAGTGAACGTACAAAGTGCGATTGAAAGCGTTATGGAGATATCTTGGCACGCTGGGGCTGTACCACGTTGGGCGCCACGGTAGTCGTTTTAAGGTTTATATTTTATAAAAAGTGCAACTATTTTTAATGGATCATATATTAAATAGTGTACCTATAGTCTTATCATTTAAAAATGTAAGAAACCAAAATATCATAGAATAAAATTTATAACGTAGTACACATATCAATCTATTAAAAAATTACATCACAATTATTATATCAATTAAAAAAATCATAATATGAATACTTGTCAGCCCAAGTAATAACAATAACAAAATAAAATGTACTAAATAAAATTTGTCTAGTATATTCTAAGGTTATTTTCGCGAGAACTCATAATAAAGCCTCCGAAACGTCAGGTTATAAACAAAATATAAAATATACGCGATCAATCCGGTTAAAACAGTGTTTTATTGTCACTTGATAATTAAAATAATAACACAATGTCAAAGGTTGAACACGTGAATTCGGAAGCGGATCATCACAGCCTCAACTCAGAAAAATAATAAAGAAACTCCCTATATCAGTATTACATTACAATGCACACTAATAAATAAATAAATAATGCGTGACAATGGATGACTTGAAGACTCGACGTAGTTTCCCAAACGCTGCCCAATCTAGCTGGATTCTCCTCTTGGCTTCCTCCTCGGAATTGTTTTTACCCAACTGCAGAATCTATGGAAGGTGGCCATGTACGACGACCGGTCCCGGATCAATGTGACCATAGATAATGATGACCTTGGTTTTATCCAAAATAAAAATTACTCTTTTTACTATTAGTTACTAACATGTCTGACATTTCTTATTATAAAATATGTGCGAACCCAACGCTGCGAGTAATTCCATACGTATCTCACATAGAGGTCCTTATGGTGAGCTTGCAATTTTGGCGCCTCGGCTTGCGACTCTTTCACTACTGAATGCGGCGTCGCGTCGCGTCGGCTCCCATTAGATCCCTATTATGTCTGAGCTTGCTCTCCGCATTTCTTTTTACTCCTCTCTGGTGCAGCGGTGAATGGTTCTGTTAAAGTCATATTTTGGCAGATTTTCCTCAGGCGTTTGGCGTTTGGGCGAAAAATGTTTGGTTTTCAAGAGATAGGAATATTTTTTTTTTAGATTTTTATTTATTCACCATTCTTATAACACCTATTATACTAGGTAAATCATTCACTTTACACATTTTCATTCATCATCATTCCATAAGTTAGTTGGTAGGTTTACATAATATGAACAATATCTAAAAATAAATGAATAAATTATTTTAAGCAAATATGGGACTCTGTTACATTTTATCTTTTACTTAATCCTTATCCAAAAATGAGGATTCCAATATGTAAAATGCATTTTTCCCGAAAAAGAATTTAATTTTACGTTTAAAGATGTTAAAATTATCTTATTCAGTGATCTTTGTAGGCAATTTATTAAACATCTTTATTTTAACAGTCTGCCCTTGTTTTGTTATGTAGGCCAAATTAACTATCTACCTATTTGCTACGTGTATTCACTTTGTTAGGGTTCCGTACCTCAAGAGGAAAAAAGGAACCCTTATTTAATTTTTGATTAGTAAAAGTTTGTACGGAACCCTTGATGCGCGAGTCCAACTCGCACTTGATTTTTTTATATTATTATTATTTATTGGTGATGGTCAAGCGTTTGGCGACCATCTCACTTGAATAAGTGATGATGTGGCTTAAGATGGAGCACGCTTTCCCAGAAGGAACTTATTCACCCTGGATTTGAAGACTTCAAGATTATACTCTGGCGGGAAAACAGACGCTCGAAGCTCATTCCACTCTTTGGCCGTGCTTATTATGAAGGTAGAGCAGAATTTTTTGGTTAGACTTTAGTATTACTATTATTTTTTCAAGATTAAGCAGTCCTTTTCGTTTTGGTAAGGCCGCTGCCCAGCATTGGGACGATTCATGCTAGTGAACAAACAAGTAGTCTCTGCCCTTCTTTTTTTTAGTAAATAGGCTTTTGTTTAACCACAATCTCACCTGATGGAAAGTGAAGGTGTGTAGAAGATACCTATTCACTCTTAACAAGAAGATACCCAGATTGTAATTGACCGAAAAAACAGCAGCAGGGAGCGTGTTCCAAACCCCAGCGGTACGAATGATGAAGGTGGAGGAAAACAGCTTAGTGCGAGTGGACGGTATATCTTCCAAGTGGTAATGCGCTGTGCGTCTGCTTGTCCTGGAGTGGAAAGGGAATGGTGATATCAGGTCATGTGCCAAGTTCCTGTGAGCATTCTCTGAAATGTAGGATACTTTTCGGATAAAAGATCGAGAGACAAGCTACATGATTCCCCAAGATACATGATTATCTCCTCTCTTGGAGAACCAAGATGTTTCTGTTTAGTTATGAAAATGTTAGAAACAGACAGGCTGAATAGCTATGATGCTTTGTGAATCATTATTTGACTTTACTTAGTGCAACGTCATCTCATAAAACATTACAATTTTAAAAGAATAAAATACATTTATTACGTCATCCATACTAATATTATAAATTCGAAAGTAACTCTGTCTGTCTGTCTGTTACTTTTTTACGCCTAAACAGATCTTAATGAAATTTGGCAGAGAGATAAATGGCCCGGGGACGGACAATACGGACATAGGCTACTTGAAAAGCGCGAGCGAAGCCGCGGGCAACAGCTAGTAAAAATCTTAATAATATCGCCTTCATTTTCCCAATCAACAAACCGATTGAAACTTTATCTTACAGCAAATTTGTTATTTATCCCCCATTGTAAGGTAACAATAAATAGGTGATTGCCCCGCGGTGGGCGCCAGCGAACAATGACGGCTAATGGCGCCACCTCGTTACGCACTCGGGCGTCGTAATTATCCACGACTCGACGACACCCTGGCAGGTGTTCATGCATATTATGGAGGTACTGTAAAGAACCTCTGCTCTGATTTTATTTTCACATGAATTTACTAAAAGCTCATCCAAAATTAAGTGTACCTTGCGGAAAAACGTGATATAGAATAACGAGAAAAGATTACTGATTTAACCTTCCGCTGTCAGTCAAAACGGAAAAAAAGTCAGGTTCGAGTCAGACTTGCGCGACGCGCACCAAGAGGATTCCAAATAATTGTAAGACCTTGTTTCTTGCTAAATATCATGATTCTACGTCCACGGGAAGTGCCCTATACGTTTTGTGTGCATGTGGTTCCCATGGAAATTTCAAAAACATGTGTATAAACGTCTGTTACTTTTGATTGCGTTGACTTGGAAATTTGATTTATATCACGGCTCCAAGAGTACGCGTTGCGTGAGTATTTGATGTTAATTTCAACTCAATACCTACCTCCATGCATTCCTGAGAAAAGAAGGCTGACAGACGGACAGACGGAAAACAAAGTGGTGCTATAAGGGTTCTTTTAGTTTTAACTTGATAGTGTTCATTATTTCTAGCTTTATAATAGGTTTTTAGTATTTGTAGCACTCATCTCCTTTGTTTCACTATTGTTTTCGCTTAATTTTGTTAGTGTACTACCTTTTTTCTGTGATGGCAAACAAACTATGTTTTCGATACCCCGCGAAACAGGCCTAGCCTAGTGCGGGGGTCATTGTTATCCTTCATAGCCACCTAAAATTGTCACCACTGAAGTCATAATTACCTATGTAATGTTAAGCTCTTATAGGTCTTTAGGTATAAGCTTTCTGGAAATAAACTTTTTTATCTTTTTTTTTTATCTTATCTTTATCTTTTTTCCTTTTGAGGTACGGGTAAAAAAAAAAACAAGGCGAGGGGATACCGTTTTAATTTACGCATTTCAAGTAATTTTTATCCATTCTAACCTACAAGGTCTTGTCTAGTTTGTTCATGCAACATGTTCATATTTTAGGAAACATTGAATAAGTAGGAACCATTTTTATTTGAAGTAGTTTCAGATAGAAAGGATCGGTAGAGCGGAATTTTCAAACTGAATGCAATATCCAGTTTGTTTGTATGTTATATCTCATACCTTGAACCACTCGTAGGAAATAGAACAAAGGGGTTTCTGGAAACTGATTGGTTACGTGTTAGCCTAGAGTGCATTTTATACAG
Source organism: Eupithecia exiguata (assembly GCA_947086465.1). Classification (NCBI taxonomy): domain Eukaryota; kingdom Metazoa; phylum Arthropoda; class Insecta; order Lepidoptera; family Geometridae; genus Eupithecia; species Eupithecia exiguata. The sequence goes on from OX352242.1 coordinate 11,461,681, forward strand.
AATATTCTACACATACTTAGTAAGTATCCAACTTACATATTCAGCCAATTTAATGCAGACAAATTATAATAAATTAAAGAGCCTAGCTCTTGTCGGTATAATTATGAAATTTCCTCTACTTTTCTCTTTCTAATGCGGATGTTTTTACTTTTTTATAAGACATGGCAGCGGCTTTGTCCTCTAAATGCGAGAGAATATCCTCAATGCCAGGATAGCACATTTATAGTAATTAGTTCATTACCTGTGCAGGAAGGAATATAGAAATACGAATTGGAAAAAAAACATGTAACAAGCAGATACAGTGGCGAGACCAATTAGTAACTATTTAGATACTTCATTGGGCAAGAAAAATTCCTGCTAAGAAACTTAGGTGGGCCAGTTAGTCAACTCGGTCTGCGGTTGGACTGGAACCTTCCCTTCTGGGGGGACAGAGGTGGGTAACGATGGTAATAGTCACTGGTCACTCAACGAAGTTTGTGAACCGAGCACTGTGACGCTTCTGTACCTACTCGTTACATGTATTTTATTGTGGCATTCATGAACAGTTTGTTTTCTTATTAAAAACTGAAGGAAAAAAAAACAAGTATCTTAGATCTTAAACAAGACATAATCTATACCATCTTGTTCCTTGTCTGTGTCGTAAGTAACTTGTACCTATACTTGTTTTGTTTCGCATTAATTAAGAACGGCAGGGACATCGAGGACACAGATATATTTTTTCTTTCAAGCTTTTATTGTTCGCGACCCAAATTGCAAAAACGTTACTTTTACAATTTCGTTTCGGCGTCGCGTCGCTCTTGCGTAACATTTAGTTTTTTCCATAAAAAAATCTATAAACATGAAAGATTCTAGGTCTGAAAAGAAAGGATATGGAAAATGCTTCTCACTTACTCAGTTCATTAAATACTTTTGACAAGCTAATCTGATTGTGGGACGTTTTTTTCTGGTTTTATTTCGTGAGGGAAAAATACTTCATAGAACATAGAACAAAATACCTAAACAAAAATCTGCATAAATCAAATTGCAACACCACTTTTCAATACGTGTAGTCCAACTCACCCTTGTCGGTTTAATTTATACTCTCTTAGATTGAAGGTGCGCCTACGTTGCCACAAAGAAATATTCCGACGAAATGTCGAGTAGTATTAGCCATAGCCCGAGGGCTCTGCGTATTGTTCGAGCTTTGTGACGTACTGCTTCACTTTGAAGATTTGGTTTTGTTTACTGTTTTGTGTTTTTGAGTAGGTATCCACTGGATTGTCAACTTGACTTTTATTGTAAGATGTTACGTTTTATTTGTATTTTTTTTTTCAAATTGTAATCCTTAATTCGTATCGTTGCGACAAAAACAAAAATATACCTACAGCCAGTACCTTTCAATCGTTTCAAAAAGTAAAAAAAAAATTATAAACATCGAACTTAACTTGCCTGCTGAATCGTACCATTCTACCCGCATTTTAATATCAATAATAATAATAATAAATTCTTTATTTCAGACTTCACCGACAAATTACATAATTTATTAATTATTAGTTGACTTTTTTTGATTCACCTTGTGCGTGCAAGGAATACCTGGTATTTCGCCGTTAACGAAGTCCCGCGAAAATTAGAAGAACTAAAATGTTTTCCACACTAAATTCACTAAATGCATACAAACGCACTGCCGACGGCGCTACGTCTAGGTTCTTTCTTGAAAAGGACTCTATAGTTAAATGACGTGTTCTGATAGCGCAAGTTCAAAAAGCTTTAGACTATGTTCCAGTAAAATGATGATTCTGTCTCAGGTACCTGAATAAGCAAGCCCTCTCGATACCCGCCTGTCTCAGCCCCGAGATAAAGCCGTCGGAGCCCTATCCTGCAATAATTAGAGGCAGGCCGCGCGTGCTCAAGGGCCAGCGCTTCGCTCGCGACTTTTACACGGCTCTGTTGTTTATTGGACGGCATCATTATAATATTGCTACTCGGTTGTGATTTGCAAAGTTTGCAAGGTTGTTTTCTTTTTAATTGGGTGGCAGACTCTGCCGCCCATTTTCATCGTACGTGGTGAGAAAAGGTAAGTTCGATTCTATCTATTCAAGGTTGTCTAGTCTGCTACAGATTGCTCTTCACAGATAAGACTCAGCCTCTTTTTTAAATAAACATGTTTTTTAAGGTTTTTGTTATTATAGTGCGTAAGCCCTCGCCTCTCGCACTCTGGGTAATCAAATGTAATTATTAATAAAAAAACAGATGCGCCCCACCCTCAGTACGGGTGTGCTCTAACCAGCTAAGCCACGAAATCAAGCACTCGCCTAGTCGAAAATCTCTGGGACCTCTTACGGACTGTAGCGTCGTTAGCTCCACCGACAGAGGAAATATTGAAGTTATGCAAACCTGTTCAAAGACTGCAAGTTACATTTAGTTCGTTTGACGAGAGGTGTTTTTGAGATTTTTTTTTAGTTAAGAGTTTGAATAATGCAATAATTTATTTCCATTTATGGATGGATATTGGATAGGTACCGATGAAATATAAGAGAAAAAAAAACCGTCTTTCAAATCAATCTAATATCGAGATTAAGATGCTGATGTACGGTTTCTACGGACAGTAACCAAGATGCTAGAACGGCAGTTTTACACTCATTTAGAACTGAAACAAGCTTATTTTATCTTATCTTATCTTGCCATAATTTACCTAAATGTAGTTTCAATTATTATTTTAACTCACAAATATTAACAAATTACCATAAAAAATAGTTCAATAAATTTCTCATGGTCCCTATGTTTATGCACACGTCAATCGCAAAATCAAATAAGCGTGTTCAATTAAAATACCCTGCAGTTCGGGGGCGTTCGGTAATTGGGCCACGTGGCAACCCTAAACTTATCTAAATCATGGACAACTCTATTGCAATGGAATAAAGGTTAGATAAAAATTGAATTTGAATGCAATTGAAAATAGGAATTAATTGGAAGTCACGTCAAAGTGACTTGTCAGAGAAATCAAATGTACAGTTAGATTGGTCTAGTAGGTTAGCGAAATGACTTGATTTTTGTATGGTTCTCTTGTAAAAATACTATACAAAAACTTTTCATAGTATCAATTACTAAAAACTCTTTTATTAAGAGATTTTTCTGAGAGCTACGATTTATTCGGGTACGGTTAATCCACGTGAGCCTGGAGCAAGAACTAATTGAAGTATCTCTACCTACTTTTTATTTTTGTTTCTTCTTGTCTGTGATACAATTTTCGTTAAAGACGTTCCATTCGCCGTAGTAGAAGTAGGCTCTTGGTTTTTGTAGACAAGTCCCCCAACACTTTACAGATTAAAAGGGTATCATCGGATTATCAGATAAAAATTCCAAAATACGCATTAAAACACCTATCGGACACCTGGTTGAAGGTAACAAAAAACGCTTCCGACATTGTTGCCTAATCCCCCCGCATAATAGGAAGCACTTGAGCCGATCGACCCGTTATTCAAAAAATCCGCCCCATTGTTGGCAACCCTCGATAATTATTATTTTCGTAGTTGGCGACACTGGCGCGGACAATAGCGGGCGGCGCGTTTCCTGTTTGCTTTCGCGCGCTATTACACGCCAATGCCCGCGGGATAGGCCAATTTGAATTTCGAATTTCTAATAATGGAATTCATTCACTGATACTTTGGGTAATTTTGTTTTTTCCTAAACGGTTTTTTGTATTCTTAATTGCATGTGTTGGTCTTTTAATGGAAGCGATCAAAGGAAAAGGCAAAACAGAGCTACTGTTCAAGATATCCGGTTTACAATCTTGACTGGCTATTAAAATCGTCTAAACAAATCGGGCTGCTGAATTTTAACATTTATTTAGAATTCGGTGACAAATTCATAAAAATAAATTAAATTGCAACTGGACCGTAAGCGTGATAGGTTCTCGCAACACCCGTATTAGATGAATTCTCAAATGGATGTTTCCATCAAACAAATATAAGTTCGTTAGTTTGGATATTTGCTCTTTGCGCAAAAACCAGTAAATATATCAGGGTGAAACTTTGCGTATGTGTCTAGACTCGGAATAACATATGGCTAGTTCAAAGTAACACATTAGATAGTACCTAGTAAATAACATCAAACGTAACTTAAAACGAACTCTTCCATGAATAAATCTTATTTGAAGCTAGATTTATGCCAGTCTGTTTGTTAATCATTTTTTTTATTTCTGGTTATTAGGTACACAAAACACAAATTAAGCAATTAAAAAGAACACGAAAAAAAATAAAAAAAAATACGAACAGGCTTGACACGTAACCTACGGGCACACAACAAATAATTAGACATGTTCACAATATAAGCAATTTATGAAAAAATTATTTATCAACAGTTGATAACTTATTTTTTCATAAATTGCTTATATTATGAAAATGTCTACTTTCTGTTACAGAAAGAAAGACACAACCAAAATAAACTAACTACAAAAAAAAACTAACTACGATGCAAACTACTAATTAATAATAATTATTAATAACATTTGCTACAGTGACCATGTTGCTCTCACGAGCATTATCGCCCCTGCGGTTAATATGGAAGATGCCTTTAACAATTTTAACAAACTTATTTAAACTGGGGCGAAATATGTCCATTAATTGCATAAACTGATCATTGAACGGTAAAAAGGTAGGTATTCCAAAAAAAAACAATCAGCATAGCCATTGGGCCATTGGCCATTGGAATCCGCCCGTTTGTACAATTACAAACGGGCGGATTCTACGATCCGGCGGTGACATGTATAATAATCAGTGATCGGAATTTCGGGCGCTTATTTACCTAAAGTTGGTGTAAGACACAACATGGAGCAGTTAAAACCATCTTTCACGGGAATACTTTCCCGTAAATTCCCGGGATTTCAGAACATTCTAAAATAATGATTTTTTCACCGGAACCTTATTTAAAGACGAAATATAAGACACTTTTATTCTGACGCGAAAATCGATTTTTGTAAAAAAACGCGTTCAAAAAAGGTGTCTTATAATTCGTCTATAAATAAGATTTCAGTGAAAATACATTCTAGAAAATTCCAAAATTCCCATTTGGAATAAAACAAGTTTGGGTTCATCTCACAAAACAGACAATTATATACCTATATTTTTTTTATAATATTTGTTTCTATTATTCTTACGCAATTATCAAACAAATTATAAATGCGTATGAATAAGTGTTTTAAATTTCGTGTAGAAAAAGGATTTTGGCATAAAATCATAAATATAATTAAAAATGTTTTTTTTTTTTCAGAAATATTGACTTTAGTGAAAAACACGTCAGAATAAAAGTGTCTTATATTTCGTCTATAAATAAGATTCCGGTGAGAAATCATTATTTTAGAATATTCTGAAATCCCAGGAATTTACGGGAAAGTATTCCCGAGAAAGATGGTTTTAACTGCTCCATGTTGTGTCTTACACCAACTTTAGGTAAATAAGCGCCCGAATTTCCGATCACTGATAATAATGTACCACACTGGACCGCACTCACTATAAACCAAGCAGCCCTGAACATTCTCCCGGAACAAAGCGCATTGGAAAACAATACCAGTCCTTACGCCTTTGTTCGGAGCGCTAATGAATGGAATTGGTTTTATTGAACAAATTGGGCTTCTTTGTACGAGGGTTTAAAACTTAGGTATTTTATTATGAAATTAACGAATAAATAAGCTTCAAAGAAACACTAAACTGATGGGAGTTTCCTTTCTGGCTGTTGGTTTGACCACGTATAAGTATGGACTTCATTCTTTTATTAAAATTTTATATATAGTGTTAAGAATCATTGAATCATTCTTTCTTATTCGATCATAATTTAGTTTGGGTGAAAGCGAAACGTAGCGCAGGTCCAGGCCACCAGGCCGCGCTGTGATCAGCGCGGTCAGCATTGCAGCCCTTGATGGCCAAGCTGTCTTTTGTCAGTTTCCCGCGTTTTCTTTTTTTATTCTAACCAGCCAGTGAAGCTTGTACTGCTCAGTATGCATAAAACCCTTATGCACCTAACTATTATCTAAACAAAATAGAATTCGAAATACATTACGGATCGCATAGAGCGGACTGTAATAATATTACTGTCCGCCTGTTCGGGTAGGCCAAAAAGGTCGACTTTGCTCAAAGAAGGTTGTCGATATAATCAGCTGATTACAAGCTTTGTTTGAGTAAAGAAATAAACGTTATTAATTTAAGATTTCTCAGCAGTACATTGATCGTTTCGAGCGGGAGTTATCAAGTTGACAGAGCTGATAATCATGCTAACGACAAGCCGCCGGTCCCCACAGAAAGGAGAGCGTAGCGAACCGCGCTCTGTCTCTTGTCTCTAGCGCGCACAAAGCGTTTCACGTACTCCATTGCAGCAGCGGACTCAGCAGTTCCATTGATCCAGGTCGACGCGTGCGAAGCCGTGTGCTAGAAGTTAGTTCTGATTGAATATATACTTACGTCTTTGCGGCTCCGGCGGCGGCGGGAAGTAGGTCCGGCCCTTGTCCCGCGGGAGATTGTGACCCAGCATCCTGTGTCCCGCGCTCTCCAGGCTCGCGACCGTGTTGGAGCGAGTCATCCCTGGGGGCAAACAATGTCGTTACACCATATGAATTGAATTGCAAATGCATTATGGTTGCGGGCCGTGTCCACTTGATAGTTGGCTGGCATCGATTTACCACACCACGCGCTGTTTTAATTGAATTTTTATTTAACTAGTACATTTATAGATGCGAGCGTTTGAATAACCGAAGAGAACCGCACCATTCAGCGTGGCGAGCAAAACGAGCCGCGCTGGGGAAGTGAGGGGTAGGTTAGGCTAGGGATCTGGGATGGGTCTAGTAGGGATCTAGTCAGTATGTACCTATAGTCGGGCGCCAGTTCCTGCGCTGCTCGTCGTTGTTGAAGGAGCCAGGCTTCAGGACGCGCGCCGGCGCCACGGCCTCCTTGAGGCGGCGCGCCGGGAAGATGAAGTCTTCAGGGAACTGTGGGTCGGTGAAGCGGACGCAGACGGCGTGGTTGCCGAGCACCGGCTGGAGCCCGATCACGGGGGATGGCAGCTGGCTGTGGGACGCGGAAACTATCATCATTAGTCATCTTTAAGTTCCAAGTCCCTACGCTCTAGGGCGTGGTCGTTCAAAAACGGAGGTAGTGACAAGCAGCACGGCTCACTATCCGTCGCCATTCATCTTGCATCACTGTCTTCCGGATACTTTTGTAGTGGTAAAATAAAAACTAAAAACCGACTTCAAATGTTTACACAATTATAAGTTTTACAAAACATATATATTAGTAAATATTAAACTTTTGGGACCACCCTGCTTTCAACCCTTATGTTTCAAATCCGTTAATAAAATAGAACACACTCCTTTTTTGAAATCGATTTAAAATTGGCCACTGAGCAGATCACAGATCATGGTGCAATAATGTGCTGGAAATATTCAATTTTTAATGTCTCATACGCCATCTATGAGAACGCTACAGCCCTACTTCATTCAGCTAACTAGCACCCCAACCTACTACTATATTAACTCTATGACCCCAACGCATGCACACATCGTAACCACATACATAGTTCAGCGTCTTTTTGAAAGATGGCGTTAATTCAAAAAAATTCAAAATTCAAAATTCAAAGTGCTTTATTTCCTTTAGACCTTACAGGACTCTTGGACACGTCACAAAACTCAGATTACATAAGTAAAACTAGGAAATAAAGTGATCACTTTGATTTTTTGTCCACTTCAATCTTTTTAAGGTAAAGTAAAGAAGCGAACAAGAAACCTTTACCTTGTTAGAACGTTAGTTTTCGAGTTGGAGCAAAAGTCGTCCCAAGCTTTTTTATCCTCTAGATAATCTGATATTTTATAGTAGGCCTTTTTACAAAGGATGTGTTTAACAGTTTGTTTGAATTTATTTATTGACAATTTTTGCAACTCACTTGGAGTTTTGTTGTAGAAGCGTATACATTGCCCTTTAAAAGATACGTTAATCTTGTGTAACCTAGTTGTGGGCACAGCGAGTTTATTCTTATTTCTAGTATTAAATTTATGTATATCGCTATTTTTAGGGAACCGATTGATATTTTTATGAGTATACAATAAGTTTTCATAAATATATTGACATGGTACTGTCATTATGTTTATTTCTTTGAATTTATCACGCAGGGATTCTCTGGGACCCATATTATAGATTGCACGAACAGCCCTCTTCTGCAGCACAAATACGGTGTTAATATCTGCAGCGTTCCCCCACAGTAGTATACCATAAGACATAATACTGTGGAAGTAGCTGAAATAAACAAGTCTAGATGTATCCACGTCTGTAAGATGACGGATTTTTTTGACTGCATACGCTGCAGAACTAAGTCTCTTCGATAGCTTATCTATGTGCGGGCCCCATTGAAGTTTATTATCTAAGGTGATTCCTAAGAATACGGTACTTTCTACAATTTCTAACGTTTCTCCTTTTACGTTTACATCAGCCTTAACTTGTTTTACATTAGGTAAAATAAATCTAATACATTTTGTTTTGGTTTCGTTAAGTAACAGATTATTGACACTAAACCAATGAACTACTTTTGAGATTGCATTATTCACATCGTCGAAGTTTGTGCTTTGTCGTTTCATTTTAAATATTAATGAAGTATCATCAGCAAACAGTACAATCTCGTGATTATTCTTTAATCTGTAATCTGTTTTATTTTAACTGAAATTTAATTTGAGTACATATTTGAACTTCACTGTAGCTCATATGATTAGGCTTTCTATGGTTATTGTCATCTACTACGGTCCTGCGCAAGCCGCCTTTTTGAACTCACCCTCCAATAACAACACTGTCGATGCTCAGCATGACCTCCCCGCGCACCCCGTCGCAGCTGTAAGGGTACTGCTGCCCCCCCTCCACCAGAGTCTTCAAGGACGCGCCTAGAGCGTCCTGATATAAGCCTAGGAGGTACTCGTAGCTTTTGTTGCCCGTTGAGACGTAGAGACGGTCGTTACCGCGGATGTTACGGAGTTCTGTGGAGAAAACGTAAAGTTCATTGAATTTATTTACTGATTGCTCGCGGCTTCGCTCGCGTGGTGGGTAAACGAGGTATCCACAAGGTTGCGAAGCACATGTTTGATGGAAATGATACCTTTAACAATGATGTACTTACTCTCAGCAACCGTCAACTCTTCATAATAAGGCTTCAAGGCCTTGAACAACCTCGCCTCGTCCACGAAAGGAAGCAGCGCCACGCCTTGCCAAGCGAATTTCTTGCCGTTCAGGTCGATCTTGAAGTCAATAGGGTAGAAATCTATGATCGGCGAGCACTGGGGAGAAAGGTTGATATTGGTAAGTGTAATGCAAACAGAAAGAGAACCCAAAGTGAAGCCAGCTTTCTAGATTAACTATTCTAGAAAGCTGGCTATAATTTATCGTATTAGTTAGTAGTTAGTTAACTTACAGCCGGTTTTTCATCCGCTTTTTATAGTTTGACAATAGTTTAAACTTTTTGTTAACCTCTAGTTAGTTTACTTGTGTGTGGAGAAACCAAGACATGGTTTTGACTTTGACGCTTTAAGTCGCTTTAGGCGCGTCGTCAGGGCTATAAGTTTTTGTGCAGTTTTCAAAATGCCTTTGTTGACATAAAATATCTTTAATTCTAGAACTGAGATAGGAAATATTTAATTTATGGTGGAAAAGTTGTTTATTAAAATAGTACATTTCTTTGTAAACTTACCGGATCGCTCATGAGCTTAGCCCACGGTTGGGGAACGTGGGAAGAACTGGCGGCGGGGAAGACACCCATCAGCTGCTCCAGAGGACGGAACTGTGGACAACATGGGAAATTATTAACTTTACACTTATTGATCGAGAGTAAAATCACATTATTCTACCGGTAACGAATACGTGTCTACACATCAGCAGTTTCAGGACTGGTCTGTCCAGATCAAAATACGTCTAAACACTAAATTTTAATAAATAACATTAGACCAATATTGGCCATCCCTCAGCAGATGCGTTGGCAGACCAGAGCAGGCCGTCGTGCTGGTTGCTTGTGCTGACTATGGTACACAATGGGATGCAGGTGGTTTCACTACTCATATTTTATATTGTTTTTAAAATGAGATTACTCATAAAAATAATTTAAATCAAACTACTTTTTAAGGCATTTCAAGTCATGAAAGTGTTAATTCAATAACGGAGGTATTTTGTCTCTTCTCTTTACTCTGAACCGTATTCCTACAGCAGTAAGACACTTGGCGCAGCCTTGCAGAATCCATTCTGAACCATATTCCTACATTTATAAGACTCACCGGCAGCATTCGCTTATCAAATATAGTGGAAAGCCCACAGATATTGACGAAATCTGACGTGAACGGCGCGCATTGGTATGTGAAGTAGTAATGGTACTTTCAACTGGCGTAGCCTTACAGGATTCATTTTCATCCCTATAGCTACAGCTATAAGACTCACCGGCTGCGTTCCCTTCTCGAACTTAGTCGATAGCCCGCAGATATTGACGAAGTCTGAGGCGAAAGGTGCGTAGTGGTAAGGGAAGTACCACTTCCAACTGGCGCAGCCTTGGTAGTAGTAGCGGAGCACCCAGCACAGGCCGCGGACGTATTGCAGGGCTACGCGGTACCTGGGGGGAGAAGGAAAGAATGTAACAAGATGGTATTGATATAGGTCCCAGTTGTAAAAAAAAACAAATACCTATGCTTAAATTTTTGTGTTGTGTGACAGAGATGCTAGAACGAAGACAATGCAGGAACTCAAAACTCAGTGCTTTATTTCATTTAGACCTTAGAGGACCATCATGTCATGACTCTTACTCCAATGTTGTTTACCTTGTTAGAATGTTAGTTTTCGAGTTGGAGAAAAACACGTCCCAAGTTTTCTTATCCTCTAGAAGTCTAGATAATCTGATATTTTGTAGTAACCTTTTTTGCGAAGGTCATGTTTGACAATTTGTTTGAATTTATTCCTTGATAATTTTTGCAACTCACTAGGAGTTTTGTTGTAGAATTTAAAAGATATATTATCTTGTGTAACCTAGTTGTGGGCACAGCGAGTTTATTATTATTTCTAGTAGCTATCTCATAGCGTCTCTGCAACGTGCAATCGATCTAGTTTCTCTTCTACGCCACACTCCATCATGAACGTCACCCCCTGCCTTTCTTAAATTCACAATTCTTTCCATCCAAAGGTTGCCTGGAAGAGATCGCTTCTTAGCGATAAGGCCGCCCATTGTACTTATCTTATGTGATGTCTCTTTGTAATGTTATTTTATGGTGTACAATAAAGCATTTTTGTATTGTATTGTATTGTTACTCCACAGATATTAGGTACAAACTCACCTGAACTCCATATTATCCTTGGAGACCTCGAACTTGCTCTCGTAATATCGTTCCTTGAAGCCATCCTCCCAAAGTCTCACTTCGTCATGTTTATCTTCATCCTCTTCGTCTAAGCCGGCTTGGTCGGCCGTGCGCTTGCGGCCGCGGTGGTTTGACTCGTCTTGCTGCGGAATAGAGTTCACTTTTGAGCTACTTTGAGTAACATTTCTTTAAAGATACAAGCTATTGGTATACGATTTGGGATTTCGCTATTGGCGCTCGGGAGAACAAAATCTTGGAACGGTCGTAAGTGATTTTGGTTACAAAATATCTACGTGCACATACATTCATCACAATATTAAAAATGCGGAAAGTTTAGGTGGATGTCTGAATTTTTGTTACCTCTTGACGCTACAACTACTGAACGAATCGGACTGAAATTTTGGCATAAATGTAGCTTTAAGCCTGAAATAAAACTTGTTATCCACAAATCAGTTCCCATATGATAGAAATAACCTTTAAATCGTTTCCATAAAAATAAATCGTATGAAGCCACAGGCAGAAACCAGTAAAGAATAAAGTGTGTTCTTCGAAATAATCTCTCTATCTTCTCATTCGCAAGATAACCATTCAGCACGTCCCGACGATGTCTGCTGAAGATAACTTAATCACTGAATCCTGACAGAATCTGACGTAGTGAGACGAGGCATGTATCTCACCGCAGGTGTACTGTTCATGCCAGCGAGTCGTATGTTGGCAGCTTCTTGTCGCACGTTCTCCATTCGACCGCCGCCGCCGCCCTGTCTGCCCACCGCCTGTCAACCAATAACAAATTCTATTTATGTTTAAATTAGTATTCCTGTGACGTACTGGACACCTTTGACACGGCGCGAGGTGCACAGTGGGACCAAGGGCAGGCCTTGCCCAACAGCGGGACACCGTGACTCTAACCTGCGGTGCAAACTGCGTCCTCTCCAGCAGATCGAAGTTGGGTCGCTGTTGCCTCTGGCGCGCCTTGTTCTTGGCTCGGAAGGACAGCTCGTTTGTGTGCCTCCGCTTGAAGATCTCGTCTTCCACGTGACCTAGCTCCGTCATGATGACCTGGACGCGGTCTAGGTTCACGTCGCCTGAGTCTGTGATCCAGCCCTTAGAAAGTATGAAAAAGTTATAGAATTAAATATAGAAGGAGGGTCTCCTTTTTCTATTTTTACTGACCAAAAAGTTGCTTGTAAATCTTCTAGATAAGTACATTGTTTGCAATAAACCTAGAACTTAGAAGTCAAATGAAGTGTACCTATATGTCTCGATCAGAACAAAGCAACCTCAAGCCTTTCCACTGCGAAGGATTAATGAGCGGGAAATGAAAGATGAGTGAGTGAAACGCTTTCTGCTCGCTCACTCCTTTCCTCTCGACATCTTTCTTCTCGCTTTAAAGACTGGTCCTTTTCGCTCTACTATTTGTTGGTGGAAATACAAGTATGAGTTTACTCTTGCGATATAAACAGAGTCAACTCCGCTCGCGGTGGAAACAGAGTCAACTCCACTCGCGGTGGAAACCCGACATAAGTGGGGTGAAGTAATGTCACGCAGCCATTTGCTGAATCTAGCTTCACTTGGATTTAGGCCTTCTCTCTACAAAGACTCCTCATTTCCACGTTTCCTCCTAAAATCCATTCCTTGATGAAAAGGTACGAGTATGTTCACACAGTAGTCCGTTTTACAAGCCCGTTTTATCGAATACGTATTTATTCGGCGACGGCGGATGTAGTTGACTATATTCTGGATACAGATAAAAAATATCGATCCGACAAAATAAACAGGATCCGTTTTATGAGATCGAAGCTACGCGGGGCGTGGCACGGTCACCTTTAGTAGGAACAGATGCGTTAAAAACGGACTTGTAAACTCGGTGTGAACAAAAATTCAAAATTCAATAACATTATTTCTTTATGCTTACAAAATAAGCACTTAGACAAGTCAATACGAACAATACGTCCAGTAGCGACGGATCCGTTAAAACGGTCCTGTAAATACGGACTTTCTGTGTGAACGAACACTTACTTATTCGTTCTTTATGTACGTGAGTGTCTGTAGTTACAAAGTAGTAAATATTTTTTTCACTTCTCTTGCTCGAAAAGTGTATCATAATAGTGTAGCTTAGCAGGCCTAAAACTCGAGTTTAATCCCTCGGGCTAAAAAGTAATTTTTCTTTTTAATTTTTGTCTAAAATCATCAGCCAGTACAAAGCATTCGTTCTCTTACATAAAAACTCGACTTCTTGGTGCTCCGTCAATCTTTTTTTGAAAATAGAACCTTCTTGGTGATGTTTTATGAAGCTTGATTCTTCCCTTCACGGTAGAATGCGAACTGTTTCGTTGCGGGTTTAATAGAGATTTAAAAAAAAAGATGGTATTGGCGCTAAATCTCTAGAATTTTCTTCATTCCAAATCACAAACTTTTACGTTTAACTTCCTGACTTTTACTTCCAAATTGTGAACGTGAAAAATGTCATCAAGTGATAGTGAAGATGCTAATATGCAAATGGAAGAAAAGGGCAAAGAAATAATTATGAATCTGTTGCCGACAAAATCACGTGGAATATATTTAAAGAGTTACGAAAATTTTATGAAATGGAGAGATGAGAAACGTGTGGATTCTTTTACAGAAGGGGTTTTTCTCACTTATTTTGATGAATTATCGAAAAAATTCAAATCGTCGACTCTTTGGAGCACATATTCAATGTTAAGAATGACCTTACAAACGAGACACGACGTCGATATTAAAAAATATGTAAATTTAACGGCTTTACTGAAGAAATTGTCCACTGGATACAAGGCAAAAAAATCTAAAGTCTTGACGACACAAGAAATCGAAACATTTTTAAATAACGCTCCAAATAAACAATACTTGGCAACAAAGGTAACCTACTACTTATGTACTCAACTCAAACTAAATAAATAGATACCTACCTACATACCTAAATTATGTACCTAGGTTATTACGATTAATAACACACTTATTTTTTTGTTCAACAGGTTGCTTTAATTTATGGAATCAGCGGTGCATGCAGAGGAATAGAGCTTGCTAATATAACGCTAGAAGACGTAGAAACGGATACAAACCTACAAGCTGTGAGTCTGCCGAACACGAAAACAAACAAAGAGCGTAAATTTGTCATCAGTGGAGAATACCTTAATATAGTTAAAGCCTATCAGGAGTTACGTCCCACTAATGTTTCAACGTTTGGATGAATATGTCAACTCAGCTGAAGCCGCACTCAGATCTTAATAATGCACGAAACTCAAGCATGAGTCGAGTCTCTCCAACTTTTACTCCACAACAATCAACTCAAAATATTACACACACATCCCAATCACAGAGAACCGAAATAAAATTGCCCGGGAAAAACATATCACTAAACATTCAAAATTGCTCTAACTGCACATTTAATTTTTAATAAAATTTCTGAAAATTGTCTAATTTTGAATTGTTTTATTTTCTCGCAATCGAAGTGAAAAGTAGAGTGTTTTACTCGGGCCAAAACCACCCATTATAACTCGGTCTTGTCATCCTCCCTCGCTACGCTCGGGAGTATAACAACCTCGTATATAATGGGATGGTTTAGTCCCTTGTAAAACAATCTACTAATTTATCTTATTCCATCCTTTATTGACCTTCCCGAGTTACAAAATGCATTTATCTGTCTTTCTTTGGTTCGGTTGTAAGATACCTTGGTCTTGTAGACACACTTCTTGTACAAGTTGACGAGCCGGTCCACAGCGCCCTCGCGGATCTCTAGACTGGGCAGATGCGGTAAGAAATCGTTGCCTACGAAGAAACACATGAACACCCAGTCGTCGAGGGCTCGCTCAAAGTCGTACGGGAACGGGAGGTTTGGCATCTGAGGAATGAAACAGCAATGTATAAATCGCATTAAAATAGTCAATGGATAGTCTATGGATAGCGAGCGATTATAGGGATCACTCCTTAGAGTACTCAAGAGTTCAAAAGTCAATAACTTTATTTCTTTAGGCTTACAAAAAAGCACTTAGAACACTTAGTTGGAGGCCTGAACCCATTGTCCGCACTCGTACCCACGCTCTCAAAATTCCTTGGGGCTGCAGCGGGGTGGTGCGGGCTGAAGACTTTATATCTAAACAAGCTCGCCTGTTCATTCTCGATCATTTTGCCTCGCGGCTAATTGACCTCACGCACGCCTTATACAATGCCGGCCTATATGAGCCCAGGAATATGAAGCTGTCTAGTTATTTTTATGGTTATTCATCATCATCATCAAATCAGCCCAAAAATGTCTACTGCTTGACATGAGCCTCCCCATACGAAGCCACAAATAGGGCAGGTTAATTTATTAGGGTATTCCACCGCTTAACTTATAGCGTGCAGGCTAAAACCTAAACAACTCACCCTAAGCTCATTCTCCAGATATTCCCTCAGCACGCAGAGCCTCACAAATATAAAGTTGTCCTGACATCCGAACGCGGGCCCTGAGCCCACGGCCACCTCGGGAGTTGTGCCCGTGCATTCCTTCATCTCGTGACCTAAACACAAACATTGTATTTACTAGAATTTTAGCTTGATAGGTCAATGAAACAGCAACGAAATTTTGCGAGGCAGCAGGGCATGGCCAGTGGCCACCCCGAGCTATATAATTATATAAATATATATTAAAAGTACATAATACAGTATGGACGCAACCAACAGCGTACAATTTTCCAGCAATTTAAAATAAAAAGATAAATAATCATTAATTTGCTTCTGCCACACACAGTACATGTTTAACTAACTGCTGCTGGTTTACTTACCGAGTTGTCCGCAGACGTCACAAGGGCGCGGCTTGTTCGGCTTGAACTCCTCTCGGATGATGGTGAAGTTGGGCTCGTGCGTGGCGAGCCCTAACATTATGAGGTCGGCGTCGGCGCCGCAGAGCACGTGCTGTGTGTTAGGGTCATGGTCGGGCTGGGCTGGAAGAGGTAGGTACCATAAAATATTGTTTTATTTTCTAATATCCAAGGCATCAGTATTTATATCCGCGCAGCCGAAAAAGGGCCTCATAATCATAGGCAGGTAGAGTTTCAGTATTTTATTTATTGCATTCCTACAGTCATCAGGTCATAGAAGTTAGGTGAGTGTTCATAAAATGTTCACAGTATGTACCCATTTATAATAATAATAAATTCATTTATTTTACCCAAAACAAAAACATTTAGGGTGTTGCAATGGAAGACAGGCCAGGTTTCATGCCTTTCTACTTATGATGAACTTACTTATTATTAATGCATTCAATACCTATTACAAAAATTACGAGTCTTTAAAATTATCATTGAAGAAATCGTCAAGTTCGTAAAAACATATTTTTTTTCAAACCACATGCTCGACAATGCCGAATTATATATAGGTCATGTAAACCCTACCGAAAGCAAGACATTAAATCCCTTGGTATTAGCCGGGTTATAATGTTGTACTGAATTTCATTATAACCCGCTGGTTAATAATATGATTTCACTTTTCATAATTCTTATTACTATATGCATAAAGTTTAATTTTGCTAAACACAATTTGTCCTAGGCCATGGCCTACTTGATTTGACAAAATAAATGAAGTTTGCCTCCGTGTGAACCCCGGTCCGGAGGAGCGCGGTGTTCGAAATTCGAATTTCGAATCTAGGACCACGGCTTGTGCTTTCGAATTTGGAACGTCGCGCGCCTTCATTTGTTCACGCGTGACGAACAAATCGAGTTCTTGTAGGTGCCTATAGAAGATTTAATTTCAAAAATAATATTGAAAATGTCGAGTGATGAAAGTGTTTTGACTCCTGAGTTTATCAAATTAGATGCCATAGGCATTGTCAACAATCTGCTGCCAGAGAAGTCAAAGGAAAACATTATTTATCTACTGAGCCTGTTTTTTTGTCTCGCATAAGGTGTGAAAAGTAGAGTATACACCTCGGGGATAAGACTGTTTTAGTCTTGGGCGGTTGAACCCCTCACTGCACTCAGGACTCAGTCTTAATTCCCTCGCTTCGCTCAGGAATTAACTTATAACTCCCTCGCTACGCTCAGGAGTTAAATTATGAGTCCTTCGTTACGTTCGGGATTCAATTCGCTCCCGTGACATAAAACAGTGCTTTATCCCCTTAGTGTATAATCTACTATTATGTATCGCTTTGGATTCAAACATGTAATTTTTTTCTATACATTTTATGTTTTCTGGTAAAGTGTTGTAAATTTTTACCGCCATCGAGTTGGGGGAGGATTGGTGGATTTTTATTAATTTTGATGCGGGCATGACAAGGTTGTGTTTGTATCTAGTTTGGTATCGGCGAGGCTGGTCATTTATTTTTTGGAAAAAAATTGGGTTATTTCTTACAAATTTGCATATTTCTAAGATGTATATACATACTGGGGTAAGAATTTCTAATTGTATAAAGTGGGGTTTACACGTCTCTGGTACTCTTATAAAGTTGTGGTCAATCAATATGGACATCAAGGTAATGAAGAGAAATAACCTGGATAACCTTTATGTACTTATAAATAATGAAACCCTATTGATTTCTCAATTACTTTTATTTACATAAGTTGGTCAAATAAAATATAATTGCTGTTAATAAAATATATAATAGAAAAACAAACATATCAAAGCAATTTATGTTAATTCTGTGCTGGAGATTAATTTTCACAATAATTAGATACAGTTGTCTAATTATTATCTATGTAAATGCTATAAGATAATGATTGCCCAGGCACTAGCAGCCTGGCCTGGCAGTTCTGGGAAGATAGATACCGTGAGCAAAGCCATGGTAAAAATCTTGTTTTTGTTATCAACTGAAGTTCATGAAAATTAAATTGATTTGATTTATTTAAATTATGACAGTCCTGTAGTCGCAGATCTCAATCTGTGGCACACGAATGAAAAACTCGAAAAGTGTTAACTTATATGGCTCGCACTATAGATGCGTATCGGCGTTGATTAGTACGCTGTTACTCAGGACACGCACTTTGGAATAGCTTTAACCAGCAGTGGGTGAATTGGGGCTGTGTATGATGATGATGAGGAGCAGAAAGTCTGTAACTGGTCAACAATTCAGATGTCTTCTTACCCCTTTGCCTCCTGATGTAATCCATAATTTTGTGTTCGCCTTCTCCGGGCACGTTGGCGTCAGATAAGATTACCTTGATGCCTTTCCATCCAGGGTCATTGTTTAACCTGTAAGAAGTTAATAATAATGAAGGATTAAATAAGTCAACGAATCTGTGCTGTATAAATTAGCTTTGCTTATCACTATAATATATAAAAGAACAAGGTCCTAGATGAGAGTCCTGATCAACTCCACTTCATCAATCAAGGTAACTAATACATACATTCTAGGTATTTTTTTTTGCTTTCGAGGTTTATGTGTAAACTCATCCGACGACGACATTGTAATGTGCCGCGCATCAGGTTTTATTAATAAAGAAAATATTTGTTTAAGTGGTTAAGGTTAAGTGTAGCTCTTAAAATCATGGGTTCTTTACTAACAAAGAAAATTACGATCAAATAAAAGAACTAAATTAAAACTAGTAATATACATATAGTATAATCAAATATGGATTATTCATCAGTTGAGCTACCTCTAGATTGTTTGCGACAGTCTGCAGTTGTATCAATTGTTTCAATTGTAAATACTAGTTTTAATTTTGCTTTTAAAATTGGACAGTAAAATTATATTCTTATTTTTAAGAGCCTAAGCTCAGCATTGTGTATGTTTATAAGAAACAGAACAGGTCTTAGATAAGAACCCTGACCAACTCTACATAATAGCTAGCTGAATATGTTAATTAAATAATTTACAAACCTGTCATGAATATAATAATGCAAGCACTTGCTGAGCCGATCCATGAAGGGTGTACCAGGAGTGATACAGTTAGAGTCAAAATGTGCTTCTTTAGGTTTCTCTGGGGGTAGGTATGCACCCTTAGACTTCAGGTCTTCACGGATGCGTGCGATCTCGTCGATTTTCTCCTGAGTCTCCTTGGAGGCGCGGAAACGGCGGGAGCGCTGTTGGTTCATCTTCGCTCGGGGTGCCTGAAATATTGATCAGATTATGACTTGGCACACAATAACGTACCTCCAACACACGCCTCATTGAAGAGGCGATAGAGCGAAACCGAGGGTCAGCAGCTTGGCAGGAGCCACCTGGCGAAGCTTAAAACGCACGATGGGAGCGTATTGTCGAAGCCGGAGATCTCTGCCGAGATAGAGGATTTCTATGGCCGTTTATACGCTGCACATGCCCCTCATGCCCAAAGAGAGAACCACTATTCCGGAGCCACGGATTGGATGTCTGGTTGTAGTGGCGTGCCAGGACACGCCACTACAACCAGACATCCAACCAGGCTCTGAGGCAGCTTAAAAATGGAAAAGCCCCCAGTGTAGACGGCATTACTTCATGGTCCCGTACGTGTTCTTGAGTGGAGACTGCAACTCGGAAAACGTAGTGTAGGAAGACCTCCGACCAGGTGGGACGACGATTTGCGAAAGACTGCTGGCAGATGCTGGATATGTCAAGCTGAAGACAGGGCGCTATGGCGCTCATTAAGGGAGGCCTATGTCCAGCTGTGGACTCTACTATATATACTGATGATGACACAAATAACTGTAATGTATATAAATAGTCTGAAGGACTATTTGGCACCAAAATTGAGGAAGTAAAGTTATAGGCACTGAAAGTGCCAAAGAGTGCATTCCAAAACATGCAAAATAGGATCGCATATAAAAAAAAAATTGTGATTCATACAAAAACATCTTAATTTATTTGATTAATTGAAAACATCGTAATTATTTTCCAACTTGAGTAGTAGTAGCAGTAAGTTAGTAATATAAGCTAATATTTTTTGTTATTAGCTTATTTACCTTCTTGTCTCTCTACTGTCCTAGTTTTGGGCACTGCTAATGAATCAGTAATTAAAAAATATTCATACGAGTAGCACTTGCCCAGCATCTAATGCTTTCTCAGCTAAGAAAACACAAAACATGAAAATTTATATTAAAAGTGAGGCATGTGCGGTGTGCACACAGAAATATTACAGAAAATACATTTCAAGTCTAATGTTTTACTGAAGAATTGTACTCACCACTCCATCAATAGCCATGTACAGCACCTTCCTGGGCCGTACAATACGGAACAGCCTGTCAATGCACTCGAAGATGGCCACCATCATCTCATCCTCATCCTTAGGAGCTGGTCGGTCTTCAGGATGCGTGCAAGGATGGATGATACC
This sequence comes from Eupithecia exiguata, assembly GCA_947086465.1. Classification (NCBI taxonomy): domain Eukaryota; kingdom Metazoa; phylum Arthropoda; class Insecta; order Lepidoptera; family Geometridae; genus Eupithecia; species Eupithecia exiguata. The sequence continues at coordinate 11,482,252 of OX352242.1, forward strand.
ATTCATGTCCAGGTATAGGTTGTCAAATTCGACATTATTGGGGTTTGGGAGCGACGAGTCTACGTACACGAGCTGGCCATCTACGTCGGTTGGCTGAAAGAGTTGAGAAATTGTGAGTTACTAGTGGACTGGTGCCAAAACCAGAGGATGCTCATACTCCTGTTACCTATGATATCTAGAGAATAGATAGATGCATAGGTCCGAATGTTATCAATAGCTTTGTATACCAACAGAAGCGAACAATAGGTTGTTATACCATTGCGACATCAAGACAGGCACTTGGCTACCGCTGTTACCGTTTACCAAGAATCCATGCTGTTTCGTAACGATTTGACCACCGAGCGCGTTAATTCGAAAGAGACAATGTGTGCTGACACGAGTTTTAGTTATAAGGAGTGTCGCGGTATCTTTTGTTCCCTTTGTTCTTCTGATTCACCGACTCACTTTCAATCTAACATCGATGGAGTCAAATAGTACTTAAGATAATTTGTAATTTCATTTATTTTCATTAAATTTTTGCACGAGAACTCGGTCTTTCTGTACCCTCCCTAGCAGCCGTACATAATTGGCGCAGGCGAAAAGGGGTACTCGCGGTCGGTTTCGCGTAGAAGATTTCCGTAACGCATAGAACTCCGCCCGTGTGGATCGATCTATCCCGAGTACCAGAATCTACACGTTCGTGCTGCTCCCGAGGTATCCAGACATTGATAACGCAGAGTGACCGCAGTTATGTGCATGTGAGTACATTAGATTCTTTCTAGTGATTGCTCACATCCTAGATCATAAATCCTTACCTATTAATTCCTAGATTTTTATTTAGCTTACTGAATTTTGGGGCTTAGAATTTATGTAGGTTATGAATAGAAACATAGTTTTGTCTAGGATAGGTAGTAAAAATAAATGTTTTTTTTTATAATTAAAAAAAAAAGAGATTAAGATAGAAGACAACATAGTAAAAATAAAATTTTATTACAGTGTTTTTTTTAAATAAATAAATTTAATTAAAAGAAATAAAAAATTTAATCAAAATTTTTCACTTACGAAGAATAAAGGATCCTAGGATTAGTAGTAGTAGCAGAGAAGTTTTAGTAGACAGTTTTAGAAATATTAGCTTGGATAGTATTTTAGAAGAAGAATCTAGCATCATGTCTTTGCCCGATGTGGACATGATATACAAAGCTCTTAGATTAGTTCCAGAATTTGATGGAAATCCGAACGTACTGACTAGATTCATACAGATTTGTGACGAATTAGCAAAGGAATTTATGAAAGCAGAGAGTAGTAGTCTTGCGAAATATTCCTTTATCAATGGGATATTAAATAAAGTGATAGGCCCTGCTGCTCGCTTAATTAATTCCAATGGTATTCCTGATGACTGGAATGGCATACGTAGTGCTTTAATTAATAATTTCGCTGACCAACGCGATGAGAGCGCACTCTACAACGACCTGGCTATTCTAGTTCAAGGTCCTAGTACTCCACAAGAGTACTATGAGCGCTGCCAGACACTGTTCAGTACTATCATGACGTACGTTACTCTACATGACACCGAGCAAGTCGTGATTAATTCTAAGCGTGATTTATACAAAAAGCTAACCCTTCAGGCATACTTACGTGGCTTACATGATCCCTTGGGATCGCGCATCCGTTGTATGCGCCCCGAAACTATCGAAAAGGCGCTAGAACTTGTCCAAGACGAAATGAATACGATCTATTTGCAAAAACGAAACCAGCGTCTTCCCGATAGAATGATAAATTCCGTGCCAGTAACTAACAACTTTAGAATACCTTTTTCTATACCAGTGAATAGGGTTAACACTATTCAAGATACACTTCGTACGATGAACAGTGCAGCCGTACATAATGCTGCCGTACCAGTACCACCACAGTCTAGACCGATTTACCAACCCCGCCAGTTTGGACCCACTCGCACCCAGCAAATGTTCCGGGCTCCTCCCGCAAATTATAATCCGCAAGATAACTCGTTCTATATAGCACCGAGACCTCAACAACCTCGCCCAATGAGTGGTGTGAGTCACTACGTCACCAAGACGCTGCCTCCGACAGCACCTGCAGTTCCAGGAAATGATTGGCGAAAACCAGGTAATGTACCTACTACTAATTATTTTAGAACGAGGGAGATGAACTTCAACGATTGTATGAACGAACCCTACTTCGTCGACTTTTGTGGGTATGAACAGTATGAACAGTATGAACCTTATTACTGCGGCGAGTACGTAGAATATCCTTACTCTTATGCAACGTATGAGTCACCTGTTCAGGATTGCATTGAATCCATTCAAGCACCGATGCCTCAAGAAACGATCGATGTCGTCACTGAAAAAGTTCAGGATTTTCAGGAAACGCCAAATTCAAACAAGTTAAAATAGAAATTAATTTACAAACCCAACGACAACTTCCGTATATCCAAATTTCATCTCCACCTATGAAACTTTTGATAGATACGGGAGCAAATCAGTCGTTTTTAAGTCCCGCGGTTGTACAAAATTTTTTTGCTGATTTTCAACTGAATTATGACCCGTTTCAAGTGTGCAATGTTCGTGGTAAAAGTAAGAGTAACTATTCTATTACACTGCCTAGCTTTTCTGAATTTAATGATTCCAACTGCGTAACATTTTATGTCTACAAGTTTCACGATTTTTTCGATGGGCTTATTGGGACTGATTTATTGGACAAATGGGAAGCGGTAATTGACTATAAGAATAAAATTCTTTCCACTAAAACTGCTTCGAACCCTATACATGTTTATGACTCTCGTAACTCTAATCTATACGAAGACATTATACCGGCAGGTACATCCAAATTAGTGAAAATTCCCATCAATATTCACGATTGTGATGCTTATATAGAAGAACAAACCATTTCTAACTGCGTCATAGGAGAATGCTTGACTATGGTTAGTCAAAACCGGGGATTAGTTGAGATAGTTAACCCGAGCCGTAATGACGTAATCTTTTCAATGGACCGTGCCTTAACTGCCGAAGTACATTCTATCGAATGCACCGAGCAATGCTCGCCTCGCGTGAACGAAGTACTCTCGCGCCTTCGTACAAAGCATTTGAACGTTGAGGAACGTAAGAACTTAGAACTTTTATGCGCGGAATATGCGGATGTCTTTTACTTGGAAGGCGAACCATTGACTTTTACGAATAAAATTAAACATTCTATTAAAACAACTGATGAGGCTCCAGTTTACACAAAAAGTTACAGGTATCCGTATGTTCACAGACAGGAAGTACAAGATCAAATTAGTAAGATGTTAGATCAAGGAATAATTAGGCATTCTAGTTCCGCGTGGAGCTCCCCAATCTGGGTCGTAGCTAAAAAAGCTGACGCCTCAGGCAAAGTGAAGTGGAGGATAGTAGTCGACTTTAGAAAACTGAATGAGAAAACCGTTGATGACAAATACCCAATCCCGAACATCTCAGATGTGCTAGATAAATTGGGCAATTGCCAGTACTTTACCACCTTAGACTTAGCAAGCGGCTTTTACCAAGTCGAAATGAATCCAAAGGACATTTCCAAAACTGCATTTAATGTAGGGCACCACTACGAGTTTGTCAGAATGCCAATGGGCCTAAAAAATAGTCCATCTACCTTCCAAAGGGTCATGGACAATGTGCTAAGAGAACTTCAGAATACCATATGTTTAGACTATCTTGACGATATAATAGTATTCAGCACCTCTCTTCAAGAGCACATGGTTAACTTACAAAAAGTGTTTCAAAAGCTGCGTGAATCTAATTTTAAAATTCAAATGGACAAATCAGAATTTCTTAAACTAGAAACGTCATACTTAGGTCATGTAATAACTAAAAATGGAATCAAACCAAATCCGGATAAAGTATCGGCAATAAAAAGTTATCCTATGCCAAAGACCAACACAGAAATTAAAAGATTTTTAGGATTAATTGGATATTATAGAAAATTTATACCAGACTTCGCGAAAATAACTAAACCTATGACGCAATGCTTAAAGAAAGGTTCAAAAATTATTCAGGATCGTAATTACATTGAATGCTTTGAAAAATGTAAAACTTTGCTAATAAATGACCCAATCCTACAATATCCAGATTTTACGAAACCATTTTTACTTACAACTGACGCTTCACAATTCGCCATTGGAGCTATCCTTTCACAAGGTCCTATTGGATCTGATAAGCCTATAGCATATGCTTCGAGAACGTTAAATTCAAGTGAAATCAATTATAGCACAATTGAAAAAGAAATGCTAGCTATTGTATGGGCTACGAAATATTTTAGGCCCTACCTTTTTGGTAGGAAGTTTAAAATACTGACTGACCATCGTCCTTTACAATGGGTAATGAACATAAAGGAACCCAATTCCCGCCTAACCCGCTGGAGACTACGGCTTAGTGAATACGACTTTGACTCTGAGTATAAGCCAGGTAAGGTTAACACAAACGCAGATGCCCTTTCTCGAATTGAATTACATAACGAGGAATCTAGTTCAATTGTAGTTAATGTTTCGCAGAGATCAGATTCTAGGACCGACAGTATACATAGTGATGCGGAAAACCCTATCCTGGAAGTACCTATTTCAGATGATCCCCTGAATAGATTTTGCAAACAGATCGTATTCAACGTCGTAAGCGATATTAAAAGTAAGCCCAGTGCTACTAAGCTATTTGAAACCTATAGTAGAGTTTCTATACAGGTTTCAAAGTCAAATCTAGAACAAGACGTTATAGACTCAATCAAAGATTTTGTTAACCCCAAAGTAAAAACCGGAATTTTAATAAAACCTGCATTAGAAATGTATTCAATAATACCAATTATTCAAAAAACCTTTAAAAATTCAGCAATGCACCTTGTTCTTACAAAGTCTGAATTGGAGAATGTTACTGATTATTTGAGTCAACAAGAAAAAATTAAAAATTACCACGAGGGAAAAACGAATCACAGAGGGATTAACGAATGCTTTCTCGCTCTTTCAAAAAGGTACTTTTGGCCTAAGATGAAGGAACACGTCACTAAATTCATAAATGAATGTCAAGTATGTGGACAAGCTAAGTATGACCGTAATCCTGTGAGGCCTCGATTTCAAATTGTACCCCCACCAACAAAACCTTTTGAAGTCCTTCACTTGGACTTGCTTAGTGTAGAGTCCCATAAGTTTCTCACCATAATTGATGCATTCTCAAAATATGCTCAAGCATATTTTCTGAGAGATGCTACCGCGATAAGTGTAGTTCAGGCCTTATTAAAGTTCTCCTCACATCACGGATTTCCTCTTTCTATTATTACTGATAACGGCCCCGAATTCACCAATCAACTTTTTTTAGAATTCAACAGACTGCACAAAATTAATCATATTAAAACATGTCCCTATACCCCAAACGAAAACGGAATGATAGAACGGCTACATTCCACTCTCCTGGAGCATTTACGTATATTAAAGCTGGAACATCGTGCCGATCAAATTTCAAACCTTATGACATACGCCGTATTAGCCTATAACAGCTCTATTCATAGTTTTACTAAATGTAGGCCGATCGATATCATCACCGGTCACTTAGACCCTCGGGATCCTCTAGATATGAATGTGACTCAACATCTACTACAGGAGTATATCCAGGATCATAGAAGTCGTATGTTAAAGGTTTACGAAATTATAAACGAAAATGCTCTACCTCGTCGCGCTGAGATAACCGAGAACATTAATAAGGATAGAGAACCCGAACGCAATTACACACCCGAGCAGGATGTCTTAATAAAAAATCCTTTAGCTAATAGGCAAAAACTAGCTCCTAGATATACACGAGACACGGTTGTAGAAAATTTGCCAATTCACATATACACTAGAAATAAGGGACGTGTAGCTAAGTCACGTCTAAAACGGGTACCTAATAGTGCTCGTTTGTTGCAGGAAACTGCTGGTCGTTCTGACGTTGGCCCTGAGCCTGAAGCTAGTACAAACGGACGAGATACTACTTGAAAGTCTGCAAGATGGACCAGGGATTTTGCCATTCAAACTCGGGCCCACCAGAGTTATTTCCCATTACCACTCTTTTGTTCAAAACTTAAACCTAGATAACATACGGAACAGATTGGAGGCTATAAAAGAACAACTAGCAAATCTAAGCCCGCAGTTACATAATAAAACGTCTTCACTTTATCTACCCCATGTTAATTACCTAGAAGCCAAACTAGACGAAATTTCAGAACTACTGAAGACTTTTGAAGCCAAGCGTTTTAAAAGAGGTCTCATAGACGGCCTAGGTTCGGTTATTAAAAGTGTTTCTGGCAATTTAGATTATACCGACGCATTAAAGTACGACCGTGCCATTGCAGACCTAAAGCTAAATCAGAATAATTTAATTATTGAAATTAACCACCAAATGTCATTAAGCAAGCACTGGGTTTCCCGCAGCTTAAATGTTACTGATAGACTCGTAGACAATCAGAAAAGAATTGAAAAGATTGTCAATTCTATTCTCAACAGTAACGTCGAGCAAGAGACAAATTTGATTAAATATGCTCATTTGGCACAGCTGCTTCTTATTTTAGGAGACAATATAGATAACTTGGCAGTAGAGTTTACTAAATTAGAAAATCTACTAGAATTTGTTAAAGCTAAGAGCGTTCACCATTCAGCGATCAATTATGAAACATATAAGAGCATGATGAGTAGGTTAGCTATTTTATATGACAAGAAAGAACTTTTAGAAATTAGTTTTAGAGAGTGTTTTGAAATAATTAAATTGGGGTACTATTATAAGGGTAACGACATTATCTTAGTTATAAAAATTCCTATTTTACGTCCCACTAACTATATCCTTTACAAACTATCCTTTGCACCAAACCACGACAGTAAAATATTGTCCCCTACCTATCCTTATGTGGCAATCCACCAGGAAGATCTATTGTACATGGAGACAGAATGTCCGAAGTATAGTCACGGTCACCTTTGTGAAGACAACCCAAGCCATCATCAGGGGGACCAGTCGATGTGTATACGAGAACTTCTACTGCGGCAGCATATCCACGATACTTGCCATTTTACTTCAGTTATCCTAACTTCTGAAGCCATGGAACAGTTAGATGATCTCCACTACGTTCTCAGCTTTCCGAATATGACGAAAATACGCCTTACCTGTTCTCAAGATCAATCTAGAACGGTTATAGGTAGTTACCTAGCTGTTATACCTAAAGGATGCGAACTTCAAACTCCAGCATTTACAGTAAGAAACGAACATGATCGAGTTGAAGGAAAGATATTGAAGATTATGGATATAGCAGTCAATGAAGAGGAGAGTTATAAAGTACCAGTAAAGAAGACCATAAAGCTGAACACCATTGACTTGACCCAGCTACATTCAAGTAACTCTGAGATCGCTGTTCAAGAACCAGTATCATTGAAATCATCGAACATCGATGTTATATATCACACTACGATCCCCATCTACATTTTATTCGGTGCAACTGCACTCATTATCATCTTGATACTTCGGCGCAATAAAAATCAACGAGAAGTCAACGCTGACATACCACTGGAAGCTTTTTCTAAAAAGGAAGACGACCATCCGAGTCCGTCTAAAGATAAAACCACTACAGAGGAACCTGCTCATCCTTTATCTGCACTATTCTCGACGAAAGTCTCCAAATAGATGCAGATCTTGCGGAGGGAGATGTTATACCATTGCGACATCAAGACAGGCACTTGGCTACCGCTGTTACCGTTTACCAAGAATCCATGCTGTTTCGTAACGATTTGACCACCGAGCGCGTTAATTCGAAAGAGACAATGTGTGCTGACACGAGTTTTAGTTATAAGGAGTGTCGCGGTATCTTTTGTTCCCTTTGTTCTTCTGATTCACCGACTCACTTTCAATCTAACATCGATGGAGTCAAATAGTACTTAAGATAATTTGTAATTTCATTTATTTTCATTAAATTTTTGCACGAGAACTCGGTCTTTCTGTACCCTCCCTAGCAGCCGTACATAATTAGGTGACGCTATGTTATTAGCAGGGTTCAGCCAATAATGGCATCAAATGAGTTGAAGATTTATTTTTCTTTTACTGGCTGTACGCATAACGCAACACAGTAAAACGTAAAACCTTCTAGGCATCCCAAAGCCTGTTTACCAACAAAAACCCGCCGAATACTATGTTTTATGGTATAACAAACAGGACTTCTAGAGGTTATGATACGTACCCTCTGTTCAACACATTCTACGATGACGCTGGCGTATTTGCGGCTAAGCCAGCGGAAGAATGCTGGTACTCCCATCCTAGGAGTTGCCTGCAGACACTTTTCAAGCTGTTTTTAGTGAAATATTGTATAAGTAGCACGTATTCAACACAAACAAATCGACGCGGATGCCATAATTTTAGAGAGAGTGAAAGAGAGAAAACAAATAGTTGAGATGCCTTGTGATTTGAGAAAGAGAAATGTGACATTTATGTTTTCGTTCAAAACCTTCTCGTTTTCCCTGTTTTCCTCGTATTTTCGAGTAAACTTTTTATTGTTTCGTCGTTTCACCATTGAATAAAAGAAAAGGATGTACAGAAAAAATAAAAGTTTATTCAAAGATTTATAGAAAAATTCCAGTCATGATCATGATGAGTCTTGGTACTTAGGTACTGGTACTTACCTATATTACACCGAAGGGGATCTCTTTTTTCATTGGATACTGAACATTTCACAGAACAGAATGGAACATTTCGACTGTCAAATCTGCCGTCTACACGCGCGCCGCGCCATACGACATTGATCTAAAGAAGGGGATCTCTTTTTCATTGGTCTAACATGCCATGTAATTTTCTGTCAAATCGAAAATCAGCTGTCTTAATGTTGTTGTTAAAATCTTTGATCAGCTGTTTTGTTGGGCAAGATTTCGATTTCGAGTGAAAAATCAGAAAAATGTATCGATCAAAAACGTTTTCTTTTCTAAATTATTATAGAAAGCTATTGAAACATGGCCCGTTACGCAGATGCTTCTCCAGTTCCGATGGACAGAATACCAACAATATCAAAAACATACGAAACATCGGAATATTAGCTCACATAGATGCAGGTTAGAGTTTTGGACGATACCTCCCGCATACTTCTATGAATTTTACAGAGATTATAATACTACGAAAATGTAACTTCTTTACTTCAGGAAAAGTAAAGTTTATTCAAAAAAGCATATTGCATAAAACATTGTAGGTTATAATTACAAATTTATATCGCACAACATCACCTAAATCCGAAAGTTGATGAATGTTTATTACTGCTTCACGCCAAAACTACTGAACGGATAAGGTGAAATTTTGCGTAGCGTAGCTTTAAGCCTGGAATCAAACATAGGCTACTTTTTATTCTTTAGAACAGTTCCCATGGGATTTAGGTGGAGGTACCTACTATATAGCCACATTTGGACTTCATTTGGTCCATTTGTTTTTTAGCCTAACTCTGTTCAGAAGCGCAGAATCTTCCTTCCTTCACAGGCTTCGTGGAGTGACCTCTGCAAGTTGAGGATTTCTGTTCATTGTGCTGTTATTCCCTCGCATTTCAGGATTATGTGGACAGCTGACTCGTTGTCCATGAGATAGAAATAACCATTTAAACATTTTCAAACAACACATTCGAAGCCGCGGTCACTACTACTACGAGAAACTATTTATTAATATGACGTAGTATACAAATTAACATAAGAGAGAGAAGCAAACATAAATTAGGGGAAGCCTATTCAGCAGTGGTTTAACATAGGATGATGTTGATGATGATGACGAAACAAAAATGCTCTAGACTAATTCAAGAATTTTATAAATTACATCTACCAGGATCCAATATATGGAACTCTTTAAACCTCTTCTTGTTGGCCTAGTTATCACAACCAGTTCAGTGTCATCATTCAATCTCTAAACAACTTGTTTTTATATATCATCATTTAGGTAAAACAACTACAACAGAGAGAATGCTGTTCTTCTCTGGCACCATTAGATCCATGGGAGAGGTGCATCATGGCAACACCGTCACTGATTACATGGAGCAGGAGAGGCAGCGAGGAATTACCATAACTTGTAAGTCTTTATTTAGCCACTTTGCTTCTAATCAGTAGAACTTAGTACGTTATTAAGAAAATGATCTCTTGTACAACAGGTTAACAATATTTGATTTATAAATATATGGATTTCTGAATCTGATACCTACAAAAACATATTCTGTGATGCCTTGTATTAAATTGTATTCTGCCAGGGCCGCAGGGGTGCTACTGCTATACATATAATAAAATAAAGATGAAGACTTGCACTAACTTATAATAAGAACCTGTTGATTACAACGCAAAAAACTGTCTTAAACAACAATAAAATAGCTCCTTAAAATCCTGTAATTTTTATTGACCCTGTTTTCTGACACAGCCTCTTTGCATTTAGACTTAAAAATTGTCTGTGTCTAGCTAGTAATACCTTCTTAACTCTTGGAACCTTCCTGGGATATTTACTCTCATTCCTGTTCCACAGCTGCAGCAGTCTCCTTCCCCTGGGGTGATGGGCAGATCAACCTGATCGACACTCCAGGACACATTGACTTCACCATGGAGGTGGAACAGAGTCTGGCGGTTCTGGACGGGGCTGTGATTGTCCTAGATGCTTCCGCTGGTGAGTTCTTAAGCTGTAGTATGCTTGAGGACCTAGGTTAGACCGGTTGACCTAGTGGATCGACAAAGTGGTGAGGCGACGATGTAGACGCCCTTCATTAGTTGGTGAACAGGCTAAAGGTGCATTTCTGAACCTAACGACATGTCGTCCTCGTGTTCTGTTGCATGACGAACCTATTTAGTTTCAAATTACACCTATATGGTTTTTACATCAATATCTTATTAGTAATAATGAATCCATTTCAAACTCCAGGAGTTGAAGCCCAAACCCACACAGTATGGCGTCAATCCTCCAGCTACCGCGTTCCCCGACTGCTATACCTCAACAAGATGGACAGAGCTGATGCTTACACACACTCATGCGTGGCCTCTGTTAGAGAAAAGCTGCAAGCTGAGACGCTACTGCTGCATCACCCTGTGAGGCATGAGGGCAGGCTGGTTGGTGAGTTCGAAAAGTTATCAATATCGTCATACACGTCACATATTGAGGCGTCAATCCTCTAAGGACCAGCAATTGATGGGAACCTATTGCTTATGCTATATGTACCTACCTACTCAAAAGCATCTGCAATAGTTTGCCACAGCTTCTGGTCCTTTCCTTTCATGGACCTCCAAGATGAAGATATCAACTAAATAAATGAAATTGAATGTCCAATATGATATAGTTGCAAATAGAATTGACCTTTCATTTCCAGGCCTTGTAGACCTGATCACGCTAGAAGAAATAATCTGGACGCAAGGGCGAGGACAGAACTTCTTCCGACGGAAGCTCACAGAAAAGGACGACGGCCACAAATGGGAGGCCGCCATGACAGACCATAGACAACTCATAGACACACTGTCATCCATAGACGATGATCTCGCTGACACAATCATACAGAAGGAAAGCCTTGAAGTCGAGAAAAGGGATATAGTCAACGCTATCCGCCGTTCTACGATATCTATGAGAGCTTTTCCTATCCTTTGCGGTAGTGCGTACAAAAACATAGGTGTGCAAACTTTGATGGATGCAGTGATGATGTACCTACCTTCACCTTTACAATGTCACGAGTTATACAAGTGTTTTGGGCAGGATTTGGCTGCGAGAGCTTTTAAGGTGCAACATGATGACCAGAGAGGTGTGCTGACCTTTCTAAGGCTGTACAGTGGAGAGATTGCGAAGGGACAGAAGATTTATAACCTGGGACAGGATAAAAGTGAACAGGTGAGGTCAAAATGCGAAAAAGCTTTGGATTGCCTAGTTTTCAGTTTACATGATTTGCTAGAAAAGTCGCATTTGAATCTTATTGTTATCTGTGTGTCGCCAGATAGGATCTCTATACGTGGCGTTGGCAGACGAGTTCCGGCCTGTAGAATCCGTCACTGCTGGCAACATCGCCGTCGTCAGCTCGCTAAAGGTAACTCCATAGAATATTGTACAGGTTTCCATGTACACTAACTTAACAATGTATTGTTTCCAGTAACAACTTCTTTCCTAATTAGCGCTTTATTGGGTCTTATTAGGTGGTAATCCCCATGCTGCTTGCGGGTTGGGGATCGCAGTGCACAGCTTTCCCACCGCTGATGCTGCTGCCAGTCGACGGTCAATGGGTTTACCTGTGCACGTATAGGCCGCAACTCGCACTTTTGTCATGACATTTGAAACTCCTCCCATACTCTTGAATTATCAAAAGCAGAACTCCACAGGCCACAATGACAGGTGACCTGGTGACGTCCACCCAGTCCGCTGCCACCCGTGCGAAGTCAGCCCTGGCTTCCCAGCTGAAGGACCCTGCACGGCTGGAGGTTCTGCTTCTGCCCAGCGCCAAGCAGAGGCTCCAGAACTTGGAGACGGAGCCTAGTGTGGAGGAGACAGCTGAAGTGCTGTTGGGAATGGGTGAGTGAATTGTGAAAGGCTGGAGACAATGCTGCTGAATTTACTGACTGGCAAAGAGTCCTGTAAGGTCTAATCGAAAGGAAATAAAGCACTGAGTTTGAGCAGCAAGCAGTGACTCCAGAAGTTGGATATCTTGGAGTCTCATTGATAACTCTAATATCGCCATGCTTCTGTAGCTACGAAATCAATTAACCTTGAAGTTTTTCTGTTTGTTTCCAGGAACTACGATCCCGGATCCAGTCTTTCTGTGCTCTATCGAGCCGCCCAGCATCGGCCAGCAGGCGGCGCTGGAGACGGCGCTCGCGGAGCTGCAGCGCGAGGACCCCAGCCTGCGCGTTCACGCTGACCTGGAGAGCGGACAGTGCGTGCTGGCGGGTGAGACATGTGCAATCAGTTGAGCTACCTGTAGATTGTTTGCAACAGTCTGCAGTTAGCTCAATTGTTTCAATTGTAAATACTAGTTTTAATTTAATTCTATTATTTAATTGTAATTTCCTTTGTTAATAAAGTAATATGTTATAAAGCCAGTTTTTAAGTAATTAATCGTAGCTTTCTGTTATTAATACGTTGTTCTGTTTAATTTATCATAGCTGCTTATTTACCTCAAATATAAATGAATATTAAGTCTAGCATTATTTATTTATTTCTAGGTATGGGCGAGCTCCACCTGGAGATAATAAAAGAACGCATAATCCGTGAATACGGCATAGAAGTGGAACTGGGTCCGCTGCAGATTGCGTACAGGGAAGCTCTGTGCGGGCGCGCCCGACACGAGCTCAGCCAGGACCGGAAGATAGGCAACTCGAGGCAACAGGTCAAGGTCACCATGTCTGCCAAGAATCTTAAGGGACTGCCGCAGGATAAGATTCTCAAGTAAGTGATGGTTAAAGAAAACGAGTGTTTTATTTTAGTAGTCTTCCTACTGACAGGCCACCGGGCCGTGATGCTTTAGTTTTAAGCTGCCATGCGCTATGCATAATAATTATTTATTTATTTTACGATATAAGATATTAGTTACTGCCGGTTAAGGGAGACCTTTACTCCTTCCACTCTATGCTGCAACCGGCCACGATGGAAGAATCGAGTTCCTCACACCGCCATCTCATCCTGGGCGTTTCACTCAACGCCACTACCTAGCAACTAAATTTAAAAAAAAAATGTTCGTTCCTATCTTCGTATATATGTGCATACGTCAGGGGACAGTGCTGGCAACCTGTCACACGTGACTCCGCGGCAGATGTCTGCCATTAAGCAGGGCGTCGCTTCTACCCTCATGCACGGACCTAAACATAGCAATGTGTATACTAGGACCGTTGTTACAGACTAGACAAGTCAGGGGACAGTGCTGGCAACCTGTCACACGTGACTCCGCGGCAGATATCTGCCATTAAGCAGGGCGTCGCTTCTACCCTCATGCACGGACCTAAACATAGCAATGTGTATACTAGGACCGTTGTTACAGACTAGACAAGTCAGGGGACAGTGCTGGCAACCTGTCACACGTGACTCCGCGGCAGATGTCTGCCATTAAGCAGGGCGTCGCTTCTGCCCTCATGCACGGACCTAAACATAGCAATGTGTATACTAGGACCGTTGTTACAGACTAGACAAGTCAGGGGACAGTGCTGGCAACCTGTCACACGTGACTCCGCGGCAGATGTCTGCCATTAAGCAGGGCGTCGCTTCTGCCCTCATGCACGGACCCAAACTGGGCTGTCCGGTGAGTATCACACTTTAAATACTTGATGAAGACAACTAACAATCAGTTTACTAAATAAAACGTATAATAAGTTAAGTTTGCTTGATTTATTTCTACAAATTCTACAAAGTATGTCAGGATAACACTAAACACGGCTTAATAGGCCAACCATGGCCGCAGTGACGCAGCCACCGCCAGTAAAAAAACATGCGGCACAACTCCCTTAAAGACGTGATGAGTCCATTAGAGCCTAGAGGCCGCTTAAGATGCATGATGACACATTCAATCCATTCAGTTCGATGTAGGTAATTTGTTCCAAATTCGCTTTCTATTTGGATTGGACTCTTGTCTTTTGAGTTGTTTACAAACATTGTTCCGAATGGCTTGAGCATAGAGAAAATTAAAATGTAAATGTATTTATCTTTTAAAATAACGATTCGGGTACATTTAATCTCCTCTGGTCTCCACACTAGGCAGAGTGTGTCGCGATGACCTACAGGCGCTTCTAGTGTGGCCCTGGCCTTATCTCTTTCAGATAAAATGAACAGTGTTCATTCTGCTTCCAGTTGGTGGACGTTCAAGTGACGCTGCACTGGTTCGAGATGGGCAGAGGAACCTCGGAGTCGGTGGTCACTGCTGCAGTCGCGCAATGTCTCAGGAAGGTTATAGAAATCTTTTAAATATTTGATTCAGGTATTTCGTATGTGGATCTATGTGTGCGTGCCTGCACCTGCCGCGCCGCCCAAGTGCAATAAACCAGTGTGTAACCAACCAGCGGTCGTATCACTCATGTGCTAGAGCTCCCCTTTTCAAATATCGTACAGTGGCGACGAGGATGGGATGACTCGTACAGGTGTTAACTAAATGTATTTGATTCATCCGCTTCGTTCTGTAGTTTTTAGCTTGAAGGATAAACAAAAATACAATCAAATTTTCACATTTATTATTTTAGTTTGATGTGATTTTATTTCTCAAAAAGATTGAGGGAATAGCTTTATTGATTAGATCAACAGCAAAACTTGAAAAACTTTTGCAGTTTGGAAAAACGCTACGCGTAGGTATACACATTGTGGCCATCAACAACTTCAGCTGCTTAGTTTTGACGTAGTACTTCTTATATCATCCTAGCATGCTTGTTCAATATTCGTGAATTTCTTGTTTAAATTGCGTCAAATTGCAGGTGTTCGCGGAAGCAGAATCAATACTGCTAGAACCGGTTATGTCACTAGAGGTGGTGTGTCCGGAGTCGCACAGTGCACGCGTGCTGGCCGACCTCAGCCGGCGACGGGTCGAGATACAACAGATCAACATCAGGCAGCAGAACAAGGTACATTCTACTCTATAGCTTAGTAAATAAGAGTCAGTGCGGCTAGTACTAGAGGTGGTGTGTCCGGAGTCGCTCAGTGCACGCGTGCTAGTATGCGACATGTGCTCTCGTAACTACGTGGGCATATTTTTTATGGTGTGTTTTGGCCTAGTTAGTATCACAAGGGCTTTTTTAAAAACTGAAAATATTTACAGCTACCTATCTGAGTTTATAAAGTGTTATATCTAACTGTATTTTAAAAACTGAACTACAACAGTCAGCGGTTCTGTTTCTGGGCCGTTGTCCATTTACAAATTCCTGTGTTAAAATCAATAAATAATTAAACAAATTAAAATAAATAAATAATGTCGACAGGTGGTAGTATGCCTGGCGCCCCTGTCGGAACTCCTCGGCTACTCCACAACTCTGCGCTCGCTGAGTTCGGGGCTCGCCGCCTTCTCTATGGAGTTCCACTCGCACCGGCAGATGGCGCCACACGACGAGGAGAAGGCTGTTAGGAGTGTCACTGGATTCTGAACCCTGTGCTTATAGGAATAGGTGTGAAAGTATTACTGACAAGTTGAATTCTATGATTCCGCAGCGTGAGCCTTTTTAGGTCATTCAGCGAATTAGATTATTTAGGGTTCCGTACCCAAAGGGAGCCAACATGCTCTTACTAAGCATCCGCTGTCTGTCCGTGCGTCCGTCTGTCTGTCATTGGGCTGTATCTCATGTCATGAGTCATGAACCGAAAAAGTACAGTTAAATTTTTACAGAATGTGTATGTCACGTGCAGCTTCAGCAAAAAACTACAAAAAAATATCAACGGGGTCCCCATACTACAAACTTGATTATTATGGCTATTTTTGATCTACGTTTGTCAAGGTTCTTGAACCTCTATAGGTAGACAGTTGAAATTTTGACAGGGTGAGTAATATTATAACTCTATACATATTTACGATACTATTGTCATAACAACGATCAACATATTTTATATATAAAAACTGCGCATATACAAATATTTTTATAAATGCGCAGTTTAGATAAACGCTACGCGTATACATATTGTGCAACGTCGGACGCGGTTAGTACTTGGATTGGTGACTGCATCGTGTGTTTTATTCGTTATTTTGGGTTTCTTTTGGAAATAATTTTGTACGATTGTACGGAACCCTCCGTGTGCAAGTCGACTCGCACTTGGCTGCCTATTTAAGAATGGGGACTAAAATTACCTAATTATTGCAATTATTAGGAGACTACTTTTGATAATAAGTAATCTTTAGTGGGTAACAAAGAAAATAACTAAAATCAAAAAATCATAGAAACAATTTTTTTTTATTTACAATTGAAACAATTGGGTCAGTCTGTTCCAAACAATCTACAGGTAGCTCAACTGATTCATATCAATACCAGGCGCGCGCGTCCCAAGATGATGGCTGCATGGCAATGCTGATGCGCTGCGCCAGATACTTTTAATTGAAAATCAAACTTACACTTGCTTAACTTACTTACCTCTGTGGCGCGGGGGGTGAAGGTTTTGCTGCGACGCAGAAGGTTCGATTCCCGCCTTGGGACAAATGTTTGTACGATCTGTAGTTATTTGTTCCAGGTTTTCTGTGTTCTGGTCGTTTTATGTATAATAAAAAATATCTATCTGCGTATTGTATTATGTATATCAGTTATCTAGTACCCATAACACAAGCTCTGCTTAGCTTGGGGCTAGATAATGCTGTGTGAATTGTCCAGCATTATTTATTTATTAACTTGTTATTAAACCTATGATTGAAACAGTGTTACGATGTTATTAATTTATTAAGACCAGGATTTACATACAGTTACAAGAAGTACTCACTTTTAATATTAATTAAAATTTAAGGCCACAGGCGCTTTGTATTATATTTATGTAATCAATTCAATTAAATTTTTCGATATTTTTAAAGTTGTTTTTAGTAATAAATAAGGTTAAAATATCGATACCTTTTGTTTCTTTAGCTCTTACTTACTGCAGGCTGTAAAGAGAAATGGGGAATTAAAAGCAACGCAAATCAATTTGAATCGAAGAATACATTTATATTTCATAACTATTTTTATGAAAATTTGACATTAAATTGACAATAAATGATATTTCTGTTTTTCAACTAAAGTGAACGGAGCTTAGCGCATCTACATAAAATTACATAATACACGTTACTCTTTGGCGTAATGTATTTTGATATTACGCCGATTACAGCCAGTTTTTCGAACGCTTGTTATTTTTGATAATAGCTTTTGTTAGCAAATTGTTGACGAGAGCCGGGTTTTTGAAAAGCAACAATTTGTTAACAAAACTAGTTTAATTTGTACCAAAGAGATTTACAGATGCGCTTAGCTCAGTTCAGTATACAACGTAAAACTTACGTAAAGCTTATGTATGATTAGCAATTTCAAAACCCTTGTGCAAGCGGGGAATAAAATGTTTATGTCTGAAATCTGTTTAGTAGAGGGGGTGGTAATATGGCCCCCCATTTTGTTTTTAGCCTGTTAAAGCTAAAAATGGGCTGGGCTGTATTTAATGAAATTCTATTATATTGTCATAAAAATTGTATGGTACATAAAAACAGTACAAATCTAAGCAGTTGGTTTCTGAGGAAGGTATTATGTCATTTCACACTTACAACGTCATAAAACTTTAATAAAGAAATGTTGAATAATAATAATCTGCTATAACTCAAGTTACGACGTTCAATTGGTGAGCAGAAAAACTTTTTGCCTACTTTCTACGAGATGAAGCTATACAGAAAGAGATTATCGAAGGGGGTCAAAACACCTGGGGCCATATTAACACCTCCCAATATATTTTAGTATATTTCGTTTTTTGCGACAGCAAAATTGACACCAACAGCCCACCCAACGAAGGAAAAATAGAAATTAAAGCAGCAAGAAGCGATTTGCGTTTTTGGCGTATTTGTAGGGAATGGTGCTTTAAACAACATACTAAACGTACTGATGGGTGGGGGGCTATGTGTTGTCCATTAAAGCCTGGTGCCGTGGAGACTGACCTTCGAACAGCCCTTGCAGCTCGTTCCTAAGAGTCTCGTGCCTGTACGCGACCCTGATGTGGGGCACGTTGGTGCGCGTTATGTCGTTCCCTTCCACACCTTCATGCATGTACAATGCGCCGAGCCAGTTCTGCTTCAACTGGAACATACGTACATTTACGTAGAAGACCCACATTCATATAACCGCACCACTATGTATTGATTGAGTACTACCAACAGAAGATGCACTTTAAAACACGTAGGTACAAGAACTCTGTTGGTTCCACGTGGATTAGCACGAGTTTTTTTGTGGTTTTTAACATTTCCAGCGTTCCACAAGCAATAAAACTAGCGAAAAAAGTAATTCGCCGCAAATCGTAAAATATTTTCTATGAACTCATGATAAAACCAACATTGATTCATTTGTATTTTGGGAGTTAATTAACCAATTAAGCAAATTAATTAATTAACAATATTGATTAAATCTCTTACAATAAGCATAATGTGTTTAGTGTACATATTATTTACTGTTATCTATACTATAACAATAACTATAAGATAAAAAATATATGGCCTAATCAGGAATATTAGAATAATTAAATGATATTTAAATAAATAGATGACGTTTAAATACTTCACCGTTGTTTAAGAAGCCCTAATGTTACTAAAAATAAAAATATAATATACTTTTAGTTTACTGTAGTATTTAGTCACATATAAAGACTACCTATTTGGTAGGTAAGAATATTTTGTAACCACGGTAGGTACCTACGTGCATTTATTTCGAGATATCCTCTACTATTGATTTCGTATTGGCTATTCCCTCGCATTCGAGAAGCCGGGGGGAGAAGATAGAAGGTAGGTATTCTCTGAAGGCTACACACAGTGCCAGCAGCAGCATTGTCGCATGCATATTGGGCGGGCGGGGCGGCGCGGCGCGAAGGCAGTGCCACCGGCACTGTGTGTATCAGCCTTCAGCCCACCTCGTGCGAGAATCCTGACATGTACACAGAGTTCCTGGCCAGTTCACACATGTCGCACGTGCTGAGTTTCCAGGCTTGCGCTGCGATGCTGTACTCTTCCATCAGCGGCTCCTGGAGACACATAGGTACAATCACATATTTTTTGTACAATCGTGAAACTAATGAGCAAGCAAGCCTAAACTCATCGGATCCATTTTTACAGAACCGATTTTCGGATCATTCGCTAGTGGAAACAACCGTCTACTGGATCCGTAATACTGTGAGGTGTGTAATATCGCTGGATCATTCGCTACTGGAACAACCGTCCACAGGATCCTTAATACTGTGGGGTGTGTGATATCGCTAGATCATTCGCTACTGGAAACACCACCGCGGCAGGCACATTCGTGATTCGCGTGATGTTATTGCGCTTGATGAAGACGAGATCTCAAAAAAAAACACAAAAAGAAGATACTGGGTGTATGACAGTGACAAGTAGTTACCACGTGAGCGAAATCGTGGGCAGTTGATAGTTGATATCGTAAACCGATCAACCCGATCCACCGATCTATTATTATTTATTTATTATTATTATAATGTAAATTCTTAAGTTCTTTATTGTACACACAAGAAACATAATACATAAAGTCAACAATTAATGGCTAACAAAGGCGAGCTTAACCCTAATAGAGTTTTCTTACAGCAAACCTGAGGCTATAATGAGAAATTGTGCAATGCGTGTGGATAGATTTGAGTGTAATCTGTGGCTACCTACCTCCTATTTTTATAAGGTTACTTATTAGCGTGTGTGCAGTTCTGTAGGTACGTACCTATAATGTACAAGAGCGCTAGTAGGTAGGTACCTTAGTGTAGTGAAACTGCAGCGGATCATCAGAACTGAGCGTCACCCGCAGCCCTCTCGCCAGATAGTCCGGCAGCGGGTTGCGGTGGTACCGCAGGAACAGGGAGTTGTTGCTGAGCGGAGACATCGCGATGTAGATCTGAGCCAGGTAGTACAAGTACTGCAGCACTGGTGCCTGGGTGTTGGACAATAACTATTTATTAAAGGCACAACAAACAACTATATTTTAAACTTATGTACTACCTATAAGGGTTACGTAATACTTTAGTGTAGGTTAATAGAGCCGATCACGTTGTACTCAAATATGATTAAAAGCTTACTAATTATCGGATAACGGCTACAACACTCCATCAAACCAACCGCTCTACATCTGCACATATAACGTTAGATCACTTCTGTCACCACAAAGAATGATCCTACTCAAATACACGCTGAAAAATAATAAATATCACATCATTGGACTCTCCGAACTATGAAAAATTGGTAATAATATTATAGAACAAGAAAACCATATATTTTGCTATACAGGCGAAACAAAAGTGCACTACGGTGTCGGATTCATGATCAAAAAGAAGTATAAAAATAACATAGAATGTTACAAAGGAATATCAGAACGAGTTTGTTTGTTAAATCTCACTTTTGGCTCAACAGCAATATCCATCATCCAAGTATACGCACCAACTGCAGAATCATCAGATGAAGAAATAAACATATTCTACGATCAAATTCAGGTTGCAAAAAAACCGAGCTACAGGAAAATAGTAATAACCAATAATAATGGGAAATTGGAATGCAAAAGTAGGTCAAAGAAAACCAGGAGAACAACTAAGACGAAACGAAAGAGGCGATATGCTAATACAACATGCGTTCGAAAACAAGCTCACAATTATAAACACAATCTTCAAGAAAAAATAAAAGACCCAACGGACATGGACATCGCCTGATGGGACCACAAAAAACCAAATGGACCTTATCCTAAGCGGAACACCATTTCTAACATAGAAACCATTTCTGGAGGAGGCCTATACCCGAGAGGGGCCTTAAACTAACAATAATATGAAAACCTATTATATAACGTTACAATTTGTACTGTTTTTTTAGTTAAGGAAAATAAAGGCTTATTATTATTAATTACATCTACAGGTTGCTGACTGATTAGATGTGATTATATCTGCTGACATTTACACAAAACAAAACTTAATTTTATAAGATACCTACTAAAACAAATTTACAATAATAAAACCCTCATTAAAATAAGAAGTTTAAGTATGTACATATAATTAATTAGGGACATAAGTTACCAGGACCTGACTTAAACTTTCCTGTACCGATCGCGAATATGTCAACGTCTAAAATTTACATTATAGGACTCTATCATACGGCGAGAAGAGCCGCGTTACGCGTTGGTGCGACAGGTGTTTAGATGGAATAGATTACCAGGCTGAGCTTGACGCTTGTGCACGGTACGAGGTACATGGTATCGTAGGTAGGCCAGAAGTAAGGTCAATGCAGTCCGTATTACCTTGTTTGTGGAAACGTTATTTTTTGCGACTTTTAAAGGAATAAATAACTATAGTAAATGTAATTTGCCGCAAATCTTTAATCATTTTCTAATAAATCTTCCTCTACCAAATTTCATTTGGTAAGAAATAAAAATAATGTCGGACGATTTAATCCAAGTACAGTTGATAAGCTTGAGCGGCTTCAGAATCCACTGTACAACGTAATCTGTATAAGTTCTATCCTGTCCTGTTTATATATTTTATTTGGTGTGCAATAAAGAGTAATTGCATTGTATTGTAAAGTGCAGTGCGCAAGTTTACTGATGAAGGTATGGTGAAACCGCTCAGTATAACCTTCCAGTCATCATTCCATGGAAGCTAGAGTATTTAGTTATCTTCCTAAGCATCACTCCACGGGAGCTAGAGAAGTTTGTTAGGTAGGTACTTTCCTTAGCATCAGTCCATGGGAGCTAGAGAAGTAAGTTAACTTCTTAAGCATCAGTCCATGGGAGCCAGAGAAGTAAGTTAACTTGCTAAGCATCAGTCCATGGGAGCTGAAGAAGTTAGTTACCTTTCTAAGTATTAGTCCATGGGAGATATTCTCGCTCAACAGGAAGGCGGCCGCCAAGTGTGACACCGGGCCCGCTTCTCCACAATGGGGGCGAAACACGAACGTGTTCAGTCCCTGCTGCCTGTGACAGAAAATATCAAGTAGGTATTTGGTCAATATACAGAGGTTGAGGACAAGAGACAAGAAAAAAGTTTTTGTCCAAAATATTTTGATTCATCTCCGTAAAAAAAATTGTTTCAAGTCATTCTGAGTTCATCAAAAGCCAGATTTGAAGAACCGATGTGGTGCGGTGGTAGGTACTCCTACCTACATAGATTTTGAGAAGATGACCGTGTACGACGAACGGTATTAGATCAACGTCAACCATTGATCATGGCCGTTGCATCGCGAGGCTGAGCTTGGCCATCCAGCATCTGGTTCGGCTCTTCTAGGGAGTCCGCCACGAAACTATTTTATCAGCGAATTGCAGGTGTCGTAATCGCAAAGAGTACAGAATGCTTGTACGAGGTTCTGCTACAGGATACCTAGGAGAGCACACATCACTCCATACCTAGCAAAAAAGGTATTCTTAACATGAAGAACAGACGGGAACTTCATTTGGCATGCGTAACTCAAAAAATTCTCTGAAATAAGAAACCAGAATACCTGTTTGAGAGGTTTATTTGGGCCAAGGATTCTCATGATCGTGACACTCGCTCCAAACACACGAACCTTCTTAAGATTCCCAAGCACAAAACCACAGGGTTTAAAGGTTGTTTAAAATACCAAGCGGCTGAGATATGGAACACTCTACCACCACCACTGAGAGTTAAAATTAGTTCATTAACATTTAAAAAAAAGAGTTAAATCATTGCTACACTCGCAACAGATGCATTTGATAGAAACAATCCCATACATGGTTTTTACCGTTGCCCAGACTCTAAAGAGACTGGTGCCTCTCGGGAGAATCATTAGGCACACAATAATCACTCACACCACACCCATCACGTGCAAACACTCACATAGTCTCCCGTTGCCCAGACTCTGCAACATAACACACAATCACATAAACAGACGCACACATAGATACACTCATAAGGTCTCCGGTTGCCTAGACTCTCATGAGACTGGTGCCTCGGGATTTTTTTATTTTATTATTATTTGTTTATCGCTGTTTAATTGCCCTTTCATTTCCAGTCCAGCATCTTTAACATATCTTCCAACGCTGTAGTGAATAGTTTCGGAGATATGACATCCCCCAGTCTCACTCCTTTGCGCAATTACAAGGGTTTTGAATGCCGGCCTTGTAATTGGACACTCATGGTAACGGCTTCGTAGAGACATCTCAACACCTCGATATAACGATAGTCTACTTGGCATCTCTTTATGGATTCTAAAACAGCCCAGGTTTCGACGGAGCCAAACTGTATCTTCACATAGGCCACACAGACACAGGGGCTAATTTTTATTAATTATATGGCTTTAACTGTTTCCTATCTGTTGGTGTAGTAGTAGTAGTGTTGGGGACATCAAAGAAAAGAGTTTGTTTTACACTAGACACGATTTATTACGTAATTTATACTAATAAAATGATTGATGGGAAAGACGTTATAATGAGCCGCGATGTTTAAGTGGACTGGCGCGGATGATCGCATGTCGCGCCTCGGACGGTCCCACGGTACGTGAATGCTGAGTTGCATTTACTTATATACTTGTTGTACGAACCGTACAAGTAGTAGGTAGAATACTCACTTCCTGATCTGATTGAGCGCGACCATGTTGGCGTACATGTAGTAGAGGTAGTACGCATAGGGCGGGTTCTCCTCAGTATCCCACTCCTCCGGAGTCTTCATATCCTCAGTTATGTTGGGATTTTCGTGCTTTGACTCGTCGTCCACGCTGTCGAACCCTATCACGTGCTGGACATAAACAGCTGTCATCAAAACATCATTTATTATTCTATTCGTCTACACCAGAAGCAGCCAGAGTGTCACCTTTGCCTACCTACATGTAGGTTTCGTGCGCCATTACTGATTAAAAGGTAAAAAAATCAATACAAATTCTCTCGTCGAAATTTGAAAAAGGTACTACGAGGTATGGGTATTGTAGTGTCCGAAGTCCGATGTTAAATACAATTACCTAACCACTGGCTCGTTACTGTTCACATATCGCCCAGCAGCACATCACCCGCCCACGGCGGCCCCAGATCATCTGCATTCCCGCGCTCCGGGCTTGTCTGACACTCACGTCATCCAACTGTCTGTCACCTGTCAATGACGTATGACAGTGACAGCTTGCTGGCGATATATGGACACACGAGATAGTGAATGTATGCATGGCTTAAAGAACCTGCATACACTACAGGTATCAAATGAAAGGTTTGAACATTTCAAAATAGATTTTGAAATGTTTGTAGCTTCTCTGAAGTCTTGTCTTAAGTCTCTTGTCTGAAGTTTGCAGAGCGAACAAATTATGAAATGTTTGTGTATAGATTGTATATATACATAATAGGTATATCTATATTTTACAGGAAAAATATAGAGAAGTGAGTAAGTAGAACACTTTGAAAAATGGGGGGGGGGGGGAATAATTTTCGAAGGCTACCTACCTAGCTGAGTGAGTATCAAATGGGTACCTGTTGGTATTGTACATCTCACAAAAGTCTTAGAAATTTCTGTAGGTTTAAAAGGTATACTTTGATAAATGATAAATAATTTATTGTTGTGCAATAAATCATTTATCCAAGAGTCTTCTCGATTAGTTGTTGCTTAGTTAGCGCGTGAAGGAATGAAAAATAAACAAAAAAACACACTTTCGCATTGATAATATTAGTTAAGATGGTACGGAACCCTTCGTGCGCGAGTCCGACTCGCACTAGGCCGGTTTTATTTTCTCTCTCTTTATATCTCGAAAACCTCACGCTTCAGGATAAATTTTATATTTGTAAGTGTCCTTCTATTCGATTAAAACAACACATGAGCGCAGCGATTAAAAAAAAACATATAGCGGCAGATGTTAGAGCCACCCCCACTCCATTCAAATTTCTTCACACCCCTTTATTATTTTTCGGATTCAGAAATGAATTTCAGAAAATCTGTGAAATTGGAACTGTTTTCAAAAATAAGTAGATGAGTAGGTAGATATACCCTGCTCGGGCCACAAGCAGTAGTAAACCATATTACCGAGAGAAACCTGTGCAGCATGGGATTGGAACTGGGATTCACGGACACCTTGAACAGCGGCTCGAACAGGTTGGTTAAGAACTGCTGGAAGTTCTTCAGAAGGTTGTTGATCCGGTATATGTCACTGCGGAGAAAACAGCAGTAGGTATAAAGAGCAACGAAAACCCTATACCTAGGAGCTAATAGGGTACATGTATATTTTTTTTTACCGATTATTTATTAGTTATTATAACCTGCAGTTCACGTACCTAGTATTTTATGAAAAACAATATAACAACCCACAAAAAAGAACGAAAAATAAAACGGTAGGTACCCAGTTTCGAGTGAAAATGCTGGCCTTTTTCCGTGATGTTACCGTTCATTTTTTCAACACAAAGTGCTTCTATAACAATCTTTAAAATCCCACAGTAAAACATCAAAAATTACAAAAATATACAGGGTTATTGGTAAATGAGTAACACAACGTAAACTGCAGGTTGTGTCCATCATCACAAAAACGTTCGTGAAGACGCCATGTCTAAATTCTTAAAAAAAATATAAATGACCTCTCTAAATGAAATAAAACCGGCCAACTGCGAGTCGGACTCGCGCACGACGGGTTCCGTACCATTATCTATAAAAACGGCAAAAATCACGTTTGTTGTATGGGTCACGTAATCTCACTAATATTATAAACGTGAAAGTTTAGATGGATGGATGGATGGATGGATGTTTGTTCCTTTATCACGCCAGAACGGCAAAACGGATCGGGATAAAATTTGACACAGAGATAGATTATAGTCTGGAATGGGACATAGGCTACTTTTTATCCCGAAATTCCTACGGGAACGGAAACTACGCGGGTGAAACCGCGAGGCGCTGCTAGTATATATATAATAATTATAATCACGTATATGTATATTGTATTTTTTTTGTATTTGTTGTTATAGCGGCTACAGAAATACATCATCTGTGAAAATTTCAACTGTCTAGCTATCACGGTTCGAGATGAGAATGTCGTGAGGTGTAGTACAGCATAGTTATAATATGTATCAACATAAACTACGCGCGCACGCGCAGCACGGAAATTAACCTCAATTTTTATGTGAATTTTCTAACACGCCTATTGATTGATGGTGATAAGAATATTGATGTTAGTTTTTCTATTTCTAATACCTAATTTACCTGTTCGATTACTAAAGAGACGAACTCTCCTCCTCGATCTGATCTGATCTGATCCCTGGGTACCTATCACAAACCTTAAAATAAAATTATTAAGGCCTTAGCTACACCTACGCATTGTAGCGTTTAAATATAACGATTGTCCTCAATATAGTCTAAAGGACCTAACATAAATAATAATAATATAAATAAATAATGTTTGAACAATTCACACAGCATTATCTAGCCCCAAGCTAAGCAGAGCGCCTGTTATGGGTACCTACTAGATAACTGATATACTTAATATAATACAATACAGAGATAGATATTTTTTATTATACATAGAAAACGACCAGAACACCCTGAACAAATGTCTGCAGATTGTACACACATTTGTCCCGAGGCGGGAATCGAACCCGCAACCTCCTGCGTCGCAGGCAGACTTTCGCCCACCGCGCCACATCGGTCGTCAAAACATATCTAGATATATTTTTTCAAAAGCACATGAAGCAGTTGTGTTTATTTCAATAGGCGTCTTGACATAGTCACGACACCCTGTGTTGCTGGTCTCTGGTAGCTACATACTTTTGCGTAGCTTATCAGAGTACCAGCTATAAGGGGACACAGTCCGTCACGGAACCAATTCCGGGCCTGTCAAAATTTTGCTCCAACAGACTGGTTAACGTTAAGCTAAGCTGAGACCATTTTTTTCTCTTTATTAAGGGCTTTGTCGAAGGCAATTCTTCTCCAATGAATTTCTATTTCTAGATTATGTGAGACCACTACAAAAAATTCTAAAGTTAATATAAATTATAAAGTATCTACTCATTTCTGTGGGTGAGACCGGGTGAGTTAAAACACTGGAACCTAAGAACATTAGAGATCGTTTCTATGGCGCGTAAAATATGTGTAAATTTGCCTCGGTCTCCTCTTGGCATAGCGCTCCGTTATATTTTTTTCTTTTAGTTTATTGAAAGTGTACCCATGGGTTAGTCGTATTAACAATCTGGCTAGAATGTATAATCACTTACTAAAGCCGTGGCACCTGCACGAGCCAGCGCATATGCGTCGAGTGAACGTCGTTTTGAAGCGCCCAGTTGGCCAGCTTGTCCCACTCGTCCATTTTTTTGCAGTAGATCGACAGCCGCGGCTCGGCGTATGTGTACTTGCCGGTTTCTAGGTGGGCCATCACCTCCTGCAACAAAGGTGGCGTCCTATTCTCCTAGAGCGTGTGTAAGCACGATTCTCGATAGGGATCGATCTGGTTCTATCTCTGGCATCCAATAAATTCGGCAACAACCGACCGTTTTTACAGAGTTCGTAGTACCGATCCTTACGGAGAACCGTGCTCTCGCTCTTGTTTGGACACTGTTTCGGGACTTACAGAAGTGCAGGTAGCAAGATTCCTTGTGACAAACCCTTGTTAGATTAAACATCTTGGGGCTAGTTTTACTACAACTCTAAAACTAACAACCTAACAAGGTAAAAGTTTCTTGTTAGCTTCTTTATAAAGATTGCAGTAAACAAAAAATGAAACTGATCACTTAATTTCCTAGATAAACTTATGTTATTTGAATTTTCTGACGTGTCCTAGAGTCCTCGTTTAAAGGTCATAATGCAAGCTTCAATTCTTTTATGGGGAGAGTTCCAACTCGACACCTCGGCTCAACATCATCGGCAGGTCAACTAGGTACTGATGCCGGTGTAGAGTTACTATCGCATATCTTTGATGCCTGGGAGAAGTCACAAGAAGCTTTACCTAGTTTTCTTTTTTTTGCGGTTTGTTAAAACATTCGATTGAATACACCATGAAACATTAATCAGGAAACCACATCAATATGGAATGATGGACTCGTCTTTGGATCTCTTTACATCTTAGGTACTTGAGTGATAGGATGCAAAGAGTTGATATTACTGGGTAACGGCCTTCGGAGTCTGTCGTTGCAATGGGTGTACCGCAGGGTTCTATCCTTTCCTATTCTTAGTTTAAATGGACGACCTGCCTCTCTTATTAAGAATAATCACCAGATTGTATTATTTGCTGCTGATCCTTCATTAATTAGGGTTCTGTACCTCAAAAGGTTATTAGATAGGTTCTAGGAAATAGGCAAGTAATGGTATGAACACGAACCTTGATGACCATCGCGAAGTATTTCCCATTGGTGTAGTTGTCAGTCTTGAGGAACACCTCTCGCAGCCTGCTCTCGCCGACAGGGTTGTACTTCGCGTTGAACTTGTCGAAACGGTGGAAAGTGTTGCGGTCCTGGTACATAGACAATTAACTCTTAGTTAACGGTCTCAGAACATCACTTTGCGAAAAAATTGTTGTCAATTATGCGCCTCTATCAGTCCACTGCTGGTTATATGGTCTAAGACCCCTTGTAAGACATTTACCTGTCAGTGATTGTGTAATTTATAGGAATAAATATCTCACTAATATTATAAACGTGAAAGTTTAGATGGATGGATGGATAGATAGATGGATGGATGTTTGTTCCTTTATCACGTCAGAACGGCAAAACGGATCTGGATGAAATTTGGCTCAGAGATAGATTATAGTCTGGAATAGGACATAGGCTACTTTTTATCCCGAAATTCCTACGGGAACGGGAACTACGCGGGTGAAACCGCGAGGCGCTGCTAGTAAGTAATATTTATAGAATAAAAGGTTTTTTCATGAGGGAATCTTTATACAAACTAAAAATCTCCTTTTTATTGAATAATAATTTGTATATATTATTATGTACCTATACTAAAGGATTTCTTTTTCGACCGTGCGATTTCAGATTAAATATGTACCTATAAAAAGTAATTGTGTCTTTTTGACTGTTATCTTTTCACACTTATAATGCCGAACAAATCTTAATAAAATTTTAAGAAAGGACAAAGGCTAAACTCAAACAAAAGTGAAGCCACGGGAGGACGCTAGCATTGGATAGATGATGCACTAAAACATATTTTTATTATAAGCTGATATATACAGACGTTATCAAATCCCAGGTTCCAATGGCGTGGCACTCACCGCATGCATGTCGAGCATATCCACGTTGAGATCATACGCGTCTAGCTGAAGCTCCTCGAACACGGAGCGAAGCGTCATCGTCACGCCGGACGCCATAGCAGTCACCACCTTACACAAATTAAAAATATTTATACCTAGTCCACCCCTAATGCAACGCACACTGTTTTGAATATTGTATGTACCTACAGTTTGACACATAGGTAGGTACGAGAAAAGGATGGACGGCCGTGCCGCTTTTTGGCTAAACTTTGGCACTGCCGTGCCCCCAGATAAGATAAAAAGGTAGCGGCGCTAGTTTGACGCATATCACGGCCTGAAAGGAATTTCAGCGGGTGCAACGTAGATGTGCTAGGTTTTTTAGCAGCTGACTTCGGAACCATGCTACACCCCTTGATTTGAATATAATTATCTTAGTGATTCTATTGGTAGTTTTATTAGCTTAGGTTTTTTTATACTGGTAGATAGTTGATAGATTGGTGTAATACCCTATTGGGTTGGGAATCCATCCCATATCTGAAAAGTATCTCAATTAGATTCTACATATAGTGCAATCAATCTGCAAGTGCATTTAAATAGTTTCAAGTGCACGCGTAACTTGACGAAAAGGCTGGACGCAGTCGCAGTGGCGGCGTAGCGTGGGCTGGCACCCGGGGCGTTTTTCTACCAAGCACCCCCCCCCCCCCCCCCCCCCTGGGGGTCGGTTGACTTTCTAACAACAGGAATTATAAGTAACGGCGAGCGAAGCGAGCCGCGATATTTTTTTGGATTTTCGGATGTTAGGTGAAAAGTAACTTAGTTTGTCATAGGTGACCTTAATAATTGACTTAATTGTGACCTTATTAATATTAAATATGTGAACTTAAAGGTGACCTATAGATTAAAAAATAAATTTATCAATAACTACGGCTAGCGGAGCGAGCCACAATAGGTAATTTCGGAGTTCGGTGAGGTTAGCAAAAATACAGGTATTCTAAGACCACGACGAAATTTTTTTTTGGCGATCTACAACAAAGCTAAAAATGAACCGGCGAGCGAAGCGAGCCGCAATTTTTTTATATGTCTGCGTGTGAGTTTTCGGTATCAACCCTTCGGATTCGGATTTGAAGTGCCATCTGCGCGCCCCGAGGGGTGCCGTGATGGCACCCCTTGGAGCTCGGTACCCGGGGCGGACCGCCCCTCCGCCCCCCCCCTTACGCCGCTAGTGCGCAGTCGACGCCATATTGCTCTGTGTTAATGACGCCAAGTTGTTTGCGTGGTACCAAACCACACGGGCTGATGTTGCCAATGAAAGTTGATACTTTTTGGTTTGCCTACACAGCCGTATGTCTTATCAACATTGCACCTACTATATCATGGTGTTTAAAAGCAGATTAATAAAACAGATAACTTTGAACAGTATTAAAAAAAGTAGGTTATTTGATTTATTTATGAATTAAACTAACATTTTCCAACTGCTTTTTGCCTAAGCTATCTCAATAATATATTTTAGTTTTTAGGGTTCCGTACCTCGAAAGAAAAAAGGAACCCTTATAGGATCACTTTGTTGTCCGTCTGTCAACCCTCTATTCTCAGAAACGCGTGGAGGTATTGAGTTGAAATTCACATCATATACTCAGGTTCGTAACCTCTTTGAGCCGCGTTACCAATCAAACTTCTAAGTCAACGCAATCAAAAGTTAGAGCCATTTATGCCCAAGTTTTTCACACAAAACCTAACCCCGTTGACCTAGAATCATGAAATTTGGCAAGAAGCAAGGTCTTGTAGCACAAGAAAAAAGAAAAATCTGAAAACCGTAAATTTATAGTTAAGTAATTCTCACAATTTTTTTTTTAATTTCGCTATGGGCCAAAAACCTATAGGGTACTTCCCTTTGACCTAGAATCATGAAATTTGGCAGGAATCAAGGTTTTCTCACACAAGTAAAGGGAAAATTCCGAAAACTAATATTATAGTCTAAGTACAAAAAATTTTTTTTTGATTCTCGCCATGGACCAAATCCTGTATACCTACTTCCTGTTGAGCTAGAATCATGATATTTACAAAGAAACATATTGGTATTATAATTAAATAATGAATACAATGTTTAGTTACGGAACCCTCGTTGCGTGAGTCCGACTCGCGCTTGACGATTTATTTTCTCTTAAAGAGTAAAATAACCTATTGATGCAAGAAAGTGAAAGCTACCTCGTCCGCGTGGGCGCGCAGGGTGCGCTTGATGAACCGCAGCAGGTGCTTCTGGTTCATGCAGGACGCCGCGTGGATGTGAGTGTCCACTTTCCTGGGAACCAATAACAACAGGTTACAAAGGCGTGTTTTAAATAAAACCGGCCAAGTGCGAGTCGGACTCGCGCACGAAGGGTTCCGTACCATTATCTTTAAAAACGGCAAAAAGAAACACATTTGTTGTATGGTAGCAAATGTTTGTTTTATTTTAATTTAAGTATTTATTTTTAAAGTGAATATAATAACGAAATATTCTGTGAATATTTCAATTCAAGCCATTATCAATAACTAGCAATAACGAGCAAAAAAATCACGTTTGTTGTATGGGAGCCCCGTTCAATATTTATTTTATTGTTTTTAGTATTTGTTGTTGTAGCGGCTCTGATTCTGATGATGTATTGAGATTTTGTCTAACTATCACGGTTCATGAGATACAGCCTGGTGACAGACGGACAGATGGACGGCCTGGTGAAGGACGGACAGATGGACAGATGCTGAATTCTTGTACAACGAAGGTCAATATTTATCTCACCTGATATTGTAAAAGTCTCTGTGAGGTACTGCCTTCTGAAGCGCCAGCTCATGAAGCTCATTCAGCAGCACGTACATCTTGAACTTGGACGCCAGGAAGCTAAGCCGCCGGAAGCAGAAGGACTTGCTGCAACCAAGCAACCGGCATACAGCGCCTTCAAACTAAACACTACGTAGCGCAGTGCCAGGCCGGATGTGTCAAACCTTGATCAACTCTGTTCAACGCAGGGATATTTAACGTAGTTTCCTGGCATTTTCAGAATTTGATTAGTAGGTCCGGAACCGAGAACAAGGGAGACAACAGTCTCCCTTGTAATCTATCTAGATTAGACTCGTTGTCTTGACGCATAGGACAAGCCACAGGCCACAGGCCAAACCACTGGTCGTAGAGACATGAACGAACACCTGGAAGAAATGGTAAGTACCTAAACCTAATCCATTACAAATAGATTAACTTAGAAATCTTATACCAATGTGTCTAATATAATAATAGAATGGGATACTTTTTACCCTATAGATTATATAGAATATAGCAGTAAGTTATTAGGTAGAGATGTTATTCTTACAGCGGTCCATCGTTGACCGCAACCATGAGATGCGCCATGTCTTCGCAGTACTTCTTGAAAGGCAGCGTCACGTACGGCAGCGGCCGGTTGCCGTCTGCGTCGATCTCCGTGCGGTACAGCACCGCGACGCCTTTCACCCAGCGTATCGCGTAATCCCGATCCGGGGGGCTTGTGCACTCCCACGGGTCTCGCTGGATTTCTGTTCAACAGGATTTTTGTCTGTCGTCATATTGGATCCGCTTATGCGGCAGTCAGGGAGCTGTGGCGCTCATTAGGGAACTGGCCTAGGCTTAAGCTGATTAAATACTCACCTATTCTGCCAGGCCGGTAGTCGTCGTATTCACTCTCTTCATCATCGTAGAGGCTCTCCACGGAGTTAGCGACATGGATGTTGTTGTAGTGGACGTTCGACGTGGACACCGCCGCCCCCCAGTTCGGACCTGGACATGCAAACCAGCTGAGATTCATTCATAAATAGAGCTGGACAGAACCTTCCGCACAGCATCATCTAGCCTAGCCCTAAGCTAAGCAAATATGCTAGGTTTCTAAGCAGCG
Source organism: Eupithecia exiguata (assembly GCA_947086465.1). Classification (NCBI taxonomy): domain Eukaryota; kingdom Metazoa; phylum Arthropoda; class Insecta; order Lepidoptera; family Geometridae; genus Eupithecia; species Eupithecia exiguata. The sequence continues at coordinate 11,515,878 of OX352242.1, forward strand.
TAATCATTCAATCATCATCATTATCAGCCTATATTAGTCCACTGCTGGACATAGGCCTCCCCTAATGAGCGCTATAGTACGGTGGGTTTCTTATCTTGGCAAAGGCCCACAGCGGGTGTCGAAATTTAGGCCAAAGACAATATTTTGTGGCAATCTATGATTTTTAGCTGTGTCTAGCAAACTCGTTGTCAAATATGTTGTCTGCAATCGGAGCGTGCCGCGACAGTTGATGGTTTTCTTAAAAATTTTGTGTTATTTCTTAAGCGGGTTTCGAGTTCTTGACCATAATCATAACAGAAGTAACCATTTTCACTTCTCTTGCTCAAAAATTATAGACTAAAATTAAAAATTAGTGTCATTAATTATAGACTTAACGGTTGTATAACTCGAGATTACGCCCTTGGGAGTAAAAGTATTTTTTCCTTTTAATTTTAGTCTGAAATCATCAGTCAGCACAAGACATGCGTCCTCTTGCATAAAGCGCGCGGGCCTAAATTTCATTTTTTGGGTAAGTATTCACCTTAAAGCGTCTGCGAGGCATGATAACGAAGAGATAACAACAATAACGAAAATAAGTAAATAATACAACAAAATAACAGTATGAAATGACACTCGACTTAACTGTACCTACAATCTGATCAGCAACGCGCAAGTGTTTCTTGTAGGAACGTAGCACTCACACACGGCGTTCGCAAGGCGCGCATTGGTGTATGTTATTATTATTATTATTTATTTATTTAATTAGAACGGCGGCGATTGCCAATTACACTAATTAATTAATTATAATGTGTGTAGTTGGTTGTATTGGGCTCCCCGTGCCCTTTGTGTTTCTCTCTGGCACCTTAGAATACGCTTCTACGCAGCCACTCACGCCTACTTCCGAGAATTCATAAAGATTTGTGCTTACTATTAGGTGGGTACTTACGGGTAAGCGTTTCATGTGTTTCGGCCATAAGTTCCTGCTGCAGCGTGTCATCCTCCGAGTCATACTCCGTTTGTTGAAGGTATTGCTCTGCGGCCTCCTCTGAAGAAGAATATTTATTGATCCACATCAAACTAGTTGTTAACAAAACAAAAATTAACATTGCTAAAGATACACCTGTTAGTGCACGGAGGGAAGTGGAGCGTGTGCTCTAATCAACAATCACGTTGTTCATGCTAGTTGCTAAATAAACAAACATTAACATTGCTAAAGATACACCTGTTAGTGCACGGAGGGAAGTGGAGCGTGCGCTCTAATCGACAATCACGTTGTTCATGCTAGTTGCTAAATAAACAAACATTAACATTGCTAAAGATACACCTGTTAGTGCACGGAGGGAAGTGGAGCGTGCGCTCTAATCGACAATCACGTTGTTCATGCTAGTTGCTAAATAAACAAACATTAACATTGCTAAAGATACACCTGTTAGTGCACGGAGGGAAGTGGAGCGTGCGCTCTAATCAACAATCACGTTGTTCATGCTAGTTGCTAAATAAACAAACATTAACATTGCTAAAGATACACCTGTTAGTGCACGGAGGGAAGTGGAGCGTGTGCTCTAATCAACAATCACGTTGTTCATGCTAGTTGCTAAATAAACAAACATTAACATTGCTAAAGATACACCTGTTAGTGCACGGAGGGAAGTGGAGCGTGCGCTCTAATCGACAATCACGTTGTTCATGCTAGTTGCTAAATAAACAAACATTAACATTGCTAAAGATACACCTGCTAGTGCAAGGAAGCTGTAAAGTGGAGCGTGCGCACATTTTGTACCTACCCACCATTGAATTTCCACGGAAGTTAGTGATCTATCGTGTACCAATACAAGGCCCGTGTTATGAAAGTTTGCGCACAGTCATCGATCTCTGCTTGAGTGACGGTTATGTCTAGTTTTACCTACTAATTTTCAAACGATGCTTGAGAGCTCATCTCAAAATGTATATAACTGGTCGTTTCAATATTTTCCTCTCTTTTAGATTTCCAAAAATACCGTAAACTTACGAAAAACGTGGATCGACGACGCCATAAAAGGAACAGGGCCAGAGATAAAAGATTGGGAACCGAGCATTTGGACTAGGATTTGTGATTGGATTTTCTATTGTATCTTTTCATAGAAATACAATTTTTGTTTACCCATAACTCGACTTTAATTTGGATTTTCTAATGATCTAGCTTTTGCTAACTAAGTTTTTTATAGTTATGTATATGTCGGAGAGAACCAACTATTGAGAACATAATTTTTTAGACCTTCCATGTAGGTACATGGAAGGTCTAAAAAATTATGTTTTTATTGAGTAGGTAGGTACTCAAATTATTTTTTTTTATTTACTCTATCGACATATTTTGCGCATAGTAGCGCGCACATTTGCCCATCCCTATCCGTTGCAGTTGTCAATGAGGTACTCCTGGCTACGCTGGGCATTGGGAGGAACAGGCCATAGACTCTCTCTATGGCTAGTACTATCATAACTCTATGGATGAGCTCTCAAGCATTGTTTGAAAATTAGTATCCACTCAAAACCAGACATAAGCATCACTTAAGCACAGATTGATGAGTAAATGAGCGCCTAAGAGTCTGTGACGTGTGTTCAGACGCTTATCAGCGCATCTCCAGAAGAAAGGAAAACTCATAGAAAAGACAGTAGTTTTCCTTTCTGAGAAAGACGACAGATTCGTTCTTTAACTACAGAAAAATGCCATCCTTTTGGCTGTTTGACCGATTCCGCCGCTTAGCTGCGCTGCACAGCTCTGTTACATAAGCACACAACAAACCGGCAATATTTAAGAACTCCACAAACCGTCAATATTAAGCAGAGCATCATTGAACTTCCTGGACATGTCATGTGTTAAGGCTGCATTGCGACCTGAGAGGAAATCGTCGCAACTCTCGTTGAACGACTGGTATGATATGTCCATGTAGTATCGTCGCAATGACAGAGCATTGACCAGCATGGTGGCTGAGCGCACCAGGTCTTCCAGTGGAACCTGTCATAGGATCAGAATAAATACCGGCTTTTCTTTCTACTATGGAGAAACCTGAAAATATGGATATTCGTACTTTGATTGACATTTAATTTATTAAACCTTCTTCTTTAGCTGAACTAACACAGATTCAAACGCACCGAGGCAGGAGAAGAAAACTAATTTATGAATAAGTTGTTGTCATCGACCGACGGTATGAAAACTTGCAGATTGGTCCGTGCCAAGTAGACGAATAGTCACAGTTAATTTGTTCCAGCAGCGCAGGTTTAGCTTGAAGTGGATCAGATAAAATTATGATAAATTGACAAATTGATGATAATCGATAAATTGTCTGGCAGAGATCGCTCTTGAGCGATAAGACCGCCAATTGTCACTTATATTATTATTGTTTAATTTGTTTTATTTTTCCCTCAAACGGCGGAAATACGCTAATCTTGACCGAGGTTACCTATTCGAGCCGTTTGGGGTGGAAACCCTAGGTCCTTGGGGTCCTGGGGCACATGGAATATACAAAGATCTGGCAAAACTCCTAATAGAGTCCACAGGTGATCGGAATGCTGGCTTTTATTTCGGTCAACGAATTAGCATTGCCATTCAACGTGGCAATGCTGCCAGCATTCTGGGCACTTTGCCTTCTGGTGACGGCTTAGATTTTTAGAAAATAGATTGAAGTGTAAATATTAGTTGTAATTATTATTGTATTTTCTTTAGTAATAAAAGTGGTATAATTATGAATGAAAGCTTTTGTTTAATTTGTAAATTCTTTTTATTTTTAAGTGTGCAATAAAAGATGTTCTATCCTTCGATAAAAGTAAAAAAGGAAGATAAGGTACGTTCTACCAGCGCTCACTCAAAAACTGTACCGTGTTACAGATGAAATAATGATAAGGTATCGGATTATCAGAAAATTTGAAGTTTGGTGTATCTACTTACGCGGGAAAATATGTGATGCTTTGGGCTTTGTTTTTTGTTTTGGAGCTATTTGTACACCTGGTGAACGAACACCAGAGCGTTGATATCGTCATTTTAATCACACTCGATGATACCGCGCGGGAACACCCAGAAGTGCCTCGACAGATACGCTGTTTCATGCAAAATGGCCGCCGACAGATGATGGGATATGTAGATAGTAATCCGAAGAAGTACATTGGCTAATTATGCCGTGGCTGCTTCCAAGAAGAAGAGACTGTGGAACACGTTGTGGTACACTGCACGGCCACAGAGGAGGCCAGGCGGAAAACAGGATTGAAGGATCTCATAGAGACATCAAATCGAACCACACCCACAGAAAAGCTGAAACGAAGCTGTCAATCACCAAGAGCCCTGCTCCGGTACTTCAAGGAGCTGGGCTGGTTAGGGCCTGGTTAGGCAGGGGGACAATGCACAATACACTCCCATGCGAGATGTCGGTGCAGATGCAGGTTCCGCGCTTAGAATTAGAATTGGCTACTTTTTATTCCGGAAAAGTGCGTGCGAAACCACTGGCAGAAGCTAGTATTGTAACATAATAGCGTGCGCTCACCCCAGAGACACGGAACCCCTGCCCCGATTCCCGCTCGAAAGTCACTTCAGTGACTTCAGTTTGCACGCGGACCTTGGACTTCGGCGGCTCTGCTGCTGTGTTCTCCGTGCTGTTGATAACAGAAACTAGCATATAGAGCAGTTGATGAACTTTTTTATAAGGTTTTTATTTATTATAGTACTCTGGGTAATTTCTAAGAAATTAATAAATCCCAAAAATTTACGATCTCGACGGGATTCGAACCCGCACCTTCCCCTTCAGCGCAAGGTGCGGGTTCGAATCCCGTCGAGATCGTAAATTTTTGGGATTTATTAATTTCTTAGAACTATTTTATGTTAAAAATTTTCGTCGTTTTTATGGTTCTCGAGTGCTGAAACCATCGATCAAAAATGTCCGGCTTTGCCGGCCCCCCTTAGATTCACAATGCGCACGCCACAACCTTCAGTAGCAAAAGAGATACATTTTGACATGTTAGGAAAGCTTTTCAACTAGTGTCATTTTAGCGTTCAGACAAAAAGCATGGGTAAGTGCTCGTACAAAAAATGCAAGAATCACTCGTCCAAAGTGCTGAAAAAGGATGGAATTTCTTATTTTCAGTAAGTTTATATATATTTCTTACCCGTATATTGAGATGTGAGTCATATACTTGTGAAATCAGCATAAAATATTGTTGTTTGGTTTGCCTATGTTAAAATATTAATTTTGTTCTAAATTGATAAATGGAGAGGCTATTTCTTCTAAATTTTTTTTTTCATTTATAGTATGTATTAATATATTTTTCATAAAAATAAGTTTAATATTACTAGTTGATGATTTTTAAAATAATTAGTTGGCCCGCCCTAAAATTTCATTTGCGTAGACTCTCTAATAAAAGAAAGACTAGGTTCTTACCTACCTACCAGAAGTATGAATTTATAAAACGTTTATTTTTTTCCCGTAAAAAAAACTCGTGCAAAGCCGCAGACAGGAACCAGTTCTTTTTAATCTAGAGTGCCTGCCTGAAATTGTATTGTAAGTTTAAATTATTGTATGTCTGAAATGACCCTTTTGTATAAATACCTACTGTTGAGACACCAATTTATAGTTTCATCAATAAATGATTCGTTATCTTTACCTGAATTCTGTTAATTAATCCTTATAGAAAATAAACTGAGTAGGTAGGTATATAATTCTCAGGTAGGTACCTACCTACTTACAAAATAAAATAAAATGAATTCGACTCCACCAATCTCTTGTTCCGTATGGAAAAAACTTGTCAGGCTCTGCGCAAACTGTCTGCGTCAAAACAAAACGAACCCAATTTTGAGTGACATTTTTGTAAGGCTCTAGGTATCTACGGGGGAGGCCGCGAACTCCTTATTTTTGATCGAAGGCTGAAACCGATACTGCTGTCAAAATGTGAATCCAAGATGGCGGCTGCTATAAATTATCAACTTTTCCGTCATGGGTGTCATTTTCATGGTTAACAAAGAAAATTAAACTAATTAGACCTAATATAAACAATTGACCTAACTGCAAACTGTTATAAACAATCTACACGTAGCTCAATTGATCCATATCAATACCAGTCGGAAGCGTGCCCAAGAGGCTGACTGCATTGCCACGCCTGTATGGTAATGCTGATGTGCTGCGCCAGATACTCACCAGCTCTCGGGTAACGCGTCGCTTCGACCAGACGAAGACATTATTATATTATACCAGACCACATTTGTAAGCTAGTTAATTCATAATAAAAAAAATATATCAAAAACAAGAAAAGTTACAACTCAATTGCTATAATGGAGCGTAGGTATTTATTTCGTCAACTAGGCTTAGTTTCCATACTGTCCATAATGTATACTGTAGTAGAGATGTGTAGGTACTATGGGTACTGCATAACGCGTAATATAGCACGACCGCGTACTGTAACAGTACCCAGTACCCGACAAAATTTAGCATGACACATGGCATTAGACATGGCATGGCATGGCGCGATGCACTTCGATCGGCGCGGCCGGCCGTGTTCTGTAAATGCTCGGGTGTCCGTGTCGGTCAGTATCGTAAACGTTCGAGTGCAAGCGACGAGGAGTGTCAGCCGGACGGGATTCTGTCTCTGTCACACGCTGCGCCGTTTAGTAGAATTTAAATTGTATTGCACTTTAAATAAGGGTTACGTTTCTTTGGCACCCGTAGGTAAGCCTATACGTATAATAAATAAAAAAAATATTTCCAATTTACACGGATCAAAATCAAATATCTTTATGGTGCAATGCAGCCAGGGTCTTGGGCACGCATCCGACTGGTATCCGACTGGTATTGATATGGATCAGTTCAGCTACCTGTAGATTTTTTGCAACAGTTTGCAGTAAGCTCAATTGTAAATACAAGTTTTAATTTAATTCTATTATATGATTGTAATTTTCTTTGTTAATAAAGACTTCAATAGTTTCAGTTATAATGTACATACATAATGTACATATCTATCTATATGCAAGAAAGAATTGCTCGTTTGTAGGTTTATGATAATATAATAGTGAAAGGTCTGTCTATTGCTATTACATTATATCTAAGTGCATCTCGAGTGCTACGATGCTACGGTGGATCTGCGTAGAGCTTCGTAGCGAGTGCTACCGATGCTACGGTGGATCTGCGTAGAGCTTCGTAGCGAGTGCGAAGGACCCGCGTAGCAAGCAAAAGATCTCAATGTTCCCTCGTTTTTTTAAAACAAACGAAATTCCTCATTATCTCCGAAACTAGAAGGCGTACAGAGTTGTGATTTTTTGGTGATAGAGGTGAGTTTTTAGTCTTTCTTTTCAGTGTTATTTTATCCTAACCTTCCTTATGTATTAAATAACAAAAAAAATGTGAACTAAAAAATCGTCAAGTGCGAGTCGTATTTGTGCAGAGGATAGATGTTGAGAGACTTCTTCAATTCATTGTAGAGAAAGGTACTAGGTACTAGCGTTATAATATCTGTGCTATAGGTTTTGGTCCGTGGCGAGAATCAAAAAAATACCTAGTTTTGTGATTAGACTACAATATTACAGTTTTCGGATTTTTCCCTTTAAAACCTTAAACTTTTAGTTTATTTACAGAAAAAATCATTTTTCTGTCCAACAACTGTGTACCAACCTGACATTCTATTCTTGTATGAAAATTTGAAGTACCTACCTATAATTATTTTAGACGTACAATTTCGTACCTAAAACGTATTGTTTTAATATGTATAAAACCATTGATTCAGACCGTGATACTGCTAGAGAGCTGTGATGCTCTGCTACACCCCCGTACCTCGGAAAGCACGTTAATCTGTTGGTCCTGCGCCTGGCCTTCCCACGGTCGTGTCGGTCTGCTGTCCCATAGGATTAAACTACTAGGTAATATATTATGTATTCAAACGAATATAACCAAAGCATGTATCTTACCCATGCTGCAAATCGGCCAATTTCTTGCGGCGCTCAGCAGTGGTCTTTTTATTAAACAGCGTTCGCTTGGAAAGGTTCTGCCTCCTTAGGGTCATCATACGGGACCCTTCTCCGCTTAGATTAGTCATAGACCGATCACCTGGATCCTTCATGCTCACAATGCGGGGTTGAAGAGGGCTTGAGCCCGTGTTTGCAGGCATGGTTGCTGCTGGCTTGCTGGCTATGAGTATACGATAACTACGTTCCGTAAGAGTTTCTGGGTTCGCAAGAATTGTAGGATTACTGAGGATTTTACCACATGGTGGTTATATTTGTGACCCGAAATATTTTAGTAGGTAGCGGTGAAAATCTTTATGGATGATATTGTGGCAGCTGCCAGCTGCAAGGTTTTTGCGTAGGTAGCCGTAGTTATTGTATACTCTTTGTAGTTATTGTATACTCTTTGTAGTTATTATTGTATACTCTTTGTAGGTAGCAAACAGAATAAAACCCGTAGATGGAGAATTTACCTTAGATGAGTGGCATGCGTGGCCGCAAAAAGGGACAGAGTAATACGAAGTGGTGTTGCCATACAATTTTGTTACCCTGACTTTAGGTTCGTAATTTCATGTCTGGTAGTAGGTGGTATTTTAGTATTCATCATTAAATTATGTACCCACGTATGCGGGAGTAGGTAAACTTTTAATTTAATGAGCATAGAAATAAAACAACGTTCAGGTATCAATGTTAGGTTTCGTTTAAATTTATTACCACCGCCACATAATACGAGCTAACGTGTAAGTAGACATCATTTCAAATACTAAAATAATGTCATTTTGAAAATAATGTTATTGCTAGATAATCAATTCAAACAATTACCAAGCACAGACTTACAATAAAAATTGGACTTTGGAAATCACATTTCTTTTAAGTAATTAAATCTTACACATAAGGTATTGCTAAGATAAGACAAACATTATACGAAATTCAAAAGCACTTTTAAATTATACTTCAGATAAAATGTGCAGAGAAAACCAAATTAATTTTTTTACACCTTAAACACAATATTACCTACGTCCTAGCCTATGTATCGAAATATTTTATATTCTGATTTATTTATTATGTAATAATGACCATTGTGTGTGATGATTATGATTACTCTCCACAAATCATAGGAACACAAATCAATCAGTCTTTATTTCTATCAAAGAGCCTTAATCAATACCCATACACTTAATGAATAAAATTGTACATACACTAATTAAACGGTACATACCTACTTACTAACTTACACTGGTGGTTTTATTTATACTGCGTTGTATTTCTCTTACAAACTCAAAGTTTTTATGATTTTCCTCACGTACCTTTTCCGTGTCTTGCATGCCTGAAATAAAATATTGAAGCAATAATATGAAAATTATAAATAGTACTATAGTAATAGTAAGTTATATTAGTAACACCAAATCCCAATACCATTTAAATATTTTCGATTTAGTATTTTGATTAGTAGGTAGACTAAAACACAAAGTAGGTATAATTTTTCTATCCAAATCTCAAACAGTCCTTCACCCATCATCGTAGCACTGATTCTTTTTATGTATTTATTTATTTTACTAACCAGTCTTGGAACAGCATAAGAGAACAGATACGTTCGCGTTTCTTTTTTGTTCACGATATTCATGAAATTGTTTGAACAAATTACTAAATATTTTTGGGTTCCCAGTTTTTGCGACCCGTGGCTTCTATCCAAAGCAAACGTAAATCATTGTTTTCGGGAAATCTGTAACAAACAAAAACATATTTTAAGAATGTATGTAGATGTAGGTATTCATGTCTCAATGCGCCACGACATTTGGGGAATTTTATTTTCGAGTGCAGGCAACCCTAAATTTTCGTAATGTTAGGTTTTGTTAAATAGAATTATTTTAAAACATAGTTTTTGTGTCTTGTCTGTACGGAAATCTATGAAACTATAAATTTTGAACCTTTTTTGAAGTCAAACGAGCTTGTACTTACGATTGGAATGACAAACTCGGCACTTTTCGTTCACCGTCACTTTTACATCCAAAAACACTGCACCGCACCATCGTTGCTTCAGATGTATATCGTTGAGAGACGCAGGAATGCCCGCAGAGTCACTTTCACACATTTAATTAGCAGAAATTATCATAAGGTCGAAAACAACAAATACTATGTGATGTGCCCGGCATGTTTGTTTAGCTCTTATAAGAGCTAAACAATGAAAAAACTAGCACACTTGATGAGACAGAGAAACTTTCATTCTATCTCATTTCTTCTCAGGCTACAAGCATATTTTTATCTCGCTCTTGTGTGAATGAAATGGGTATATGCAACACCTCTAGTGCCTTATTCCTCTAAGATAAAACCACTACTTAGGTCATAGAGCACTAACTCTATGATTGTACAAATATTCACCTGCAGATTGTACAATGTCCACACGCTCTATCTTACTTGCACCAAATTGGTTTGTGCAAGTAAGATGGAGCGTGTGGCCGAGATATAAGTTTTGTGCAATGCGCAATACACGATTTGCGAAGAAATAAACTTTATAATAATGTTGTTAGCCTTTATTCAACAATCTTACTAAACAATATTGAAATCTTAACTAGGTTCAATTAATTGATAGTACAGTAACTTACCTACTTAAGTTATAAAATAGATTGATTTTACCTATTTGAGATTGCCTTGCGTTCCCGCATAGGCCATAGAAGTTTAACCTCTCTACTCGTTTAAGCCCGAAAAGTGGCTTGGTTTTATGACAATCGGTGACTCTTTTAACTTTACTTCAATATAAATAAGTAGGTACCGATCTAAACATTACAAAATATAAGAATAATAAATTAGTAACAATTCTGCGCAAAACCTCTGATAAGATCCTACAAACATTTGTTAGAAAATAAAAAAAGAAACAAATAAGACGTCAACTAGTTGCGTCTCTCCACGAGACATCATCTGGATACCACAAGACTCGACTTGACGCTGAGAGTATATACAACACCAACAACGACCGAGTCCTGCCTGTCACCTTGCCTCTCAGAGCTCCTCGACCAATCTAAGAGTAAGTATTAAACCATCGAGGGTCTCCTGATGATGGGCGGGGCTGCAGCAGGCGGCGGGGGGCAGCCGGCGCCGGCCTCCCCGGAAGGCGATGACTGCGCTGCCTGGAACGAGATGCATCAATCAAGAATATGTAGGTACTTGTATCTGCAGCTGTATCTACAACTACAATAATTATGACAAGGACACGATTTCTGCAAGTCTCTATTGTATCACCCTCTATTAATGCAGTTTTGTAAAAAAAATATCACCCTGATGTATTTGAGTCATGTATTATGTGTAAATAGAGTGAGTGGATATGCGTAGGTACATAAACCCAATCACTGTTCTGTTACTAATTTTAAGGCATGTGTCTATACTCAAGCCATTCCCAAGGTAAAAAGTTAGTAAACCACTCGCAACACAAGCATTCAAAATTCTTTTGATGCCGTCGAGTATGAAAAATAATGTCTGCATGTATGTAGGCAAGAGCTCAAATCTACTTAATCTATCAAAAAACCGACGGCAAGTTGTCAGTCGTCAAGTCAATGAATGAATGGCAAATTAAAACATAAAGCAAAACTGATTATCATGATGAAATCAATAAATAAGCAGATCAATAGGGGTATAAAGGACATCCCACACACAAAGGTAAAAGATACTTACAGTTTAATTAAAGCAAGCATCACTGGCACTCATGGTGTTAACAGACAAACGGACTAACCAACATACAATAGGTAGGTTAGGTATACTATACCTTATTGAAAGACAGGCGACCGACACCGGTGAATCTACATCACAAACAATAGGTACACGTTACAACTCATATAGCTGAATAGAACTGGATGGACTATATTATTTTTATAATAATAAATTAGCTGTTGCCCGCGGCTTCGCACGTGCTTCTCATGTAGCCTATGTCCGTCCCCGGGATACTATCTACCTCCCTTCCAAATTTCATTAGGATCCATTCAGCCGTTTAGCCGTGAAAAGGTAACAGACAGACAAGAGTTACTTTCTAATTTATAATAATAGTATAGATATAGATTACTATAAATAAAGTCTTTCAGGTACAGTACCACCATTTTAATAAGTAGCATCGGCAAAATTCGTCTGCACAGAAGACTACATTTCAACCCGATTGAAAACGAATACCAACGCCTTTGAAATAATAGACTTTATTGCGTTGCGTTAAGCTATTAAGTCTACAAAAACACGAGGCTCATGCTACCTCGCTCACAAAAACAGAGCTCAAGCTATCTCGCTCATTATGATATGTATACGGGAAGACAAAAAAGTACCAACGTATTTTCATAAAATATGTAAAATAAAAAATAAAAATAAAATTAGCCTTTATTTTCCTACTAACTTTTTAACAATTTCTGTGGAACAAAGTCATGTTAGTTGTTCATATACAAGTTTATAATTCTTTATTTAGGTTTGATTGTTAGTTAGTAGTCGCCGTTTTTGGCGTAGGCCTCCCCTAGCTCCTTCCAAGTTTGTCTGTCTCTGGCCTTTGTCATCCAGTTTGGACCAGCTCTTTTCAAAAAGATGTCTTGCCATCTCTTCTTCGGTCGACCTCTGGGTCTCTTCATATTCCTTGGGATCCACTTGTGGATCCCATAAAGTATGTATCCCACTCAAAATAAGACTCGCGACAGTCGAGATCACGTCGCCGAACGCGTACGTCATGCGCGTAACCATCACCCAATAGCAACCACACATGTTTCGCGGACATAGGCAGAGCGTTATGATTGGCTAGGATTTTTTCGCGCCTACCAAAATTAAAACTTCTGCGCAGGTACCTACATCGGTGTAACTTATAATTATAAACGTGGTCGACCTGTATTTTTATTTTATTCTTTATACCATTCATGTGATGATGTGAAGCAGGTAGACGAAAACAAATGTCCAAATGATATTTTTTATTTCCAACAAATATAACATACATAATTACAAATCTATATATTAAATGTATAAACTTATTTAACCATGATTTCTAAAGCATTTATTAAAGAAAATAAAATTAAAGTTGAAATTTTATTCAATTTATAAGAGAGCTAAAACTTATACGTAGTACATTAAATGCAATTTTCATAAATTTAAAACAACTAGGTTTGTAAAAATGTTACTATACTGTAGTTAAACAATCTTCAAATTGTCTTGGCTCACATTTTTTAGATTAGGCTTTATCAGATGATATAGTCTAAGATCCGGTATAAGAAACTTACTCGCCTACCTGTTGTGTTACGAGTTCTTCGTGTTTTGTTATAGTCGAAGTTCATCGACAAAAATGACTTAGAATTTATATTATTTACAGCTTCTGTATGCGATTTGGATAGGCAACCTATCTGCCACACGTTGATTAGTTTATTAACCTAGTCATTATCAAATAACAGATGGGAGCATAAATTTCTAGACCGGATCTCCGGTTATGAACACAACGCACTGCGTCAATATTAACATAAGTACCTACTTATGTATAAGTATAAGTACTGGACGAGTTAAAAACAAAATAATCACAAAAAAGTACACTTAAATGCTGGGTTTCCTGCGAAGAAACTAAAAGAACTACTCAGATAATAAAACGAAAAAAGATTCGGTATTTCTTTTACGCGTGAGAATACTCCGAAATGTTAACCTAGGCGATAGTTTTTATTTATTCAATTCGTTTATTAAAAGGCCAACAACATACAGAGTTATCCAATGCGTTACGTCTAGGACACCTACTTGCTACGTATAGAATGAAAAAAAGTATTACACAACATGACTCACCGAAAAATTTAAATTATAAATACAAACAAAGAATATAAAAGTATTATAAAGCAAAAATTCTAAGTTTAGAAATTTTAAATAGGTAGTTGAGGTTTTGCAAAGTTGTTTTTTTTTCAAATCTTAACGGCTTCTTCTCTTCTTCGAGATAAATAATGAATACAGGTAAATAATTATTCGTACAAGATTTTATTTTCTAGATTATTTTTAGTCGTATTGCACAGATTATATTGTAAGAAATCATTTAATCTGCAAGAAACCATAACTAGAAGACTTGTTACGTTAATAATGCAAACTACATGATGCCCAGTCGACTGCAGTGAGATATAAGTGTTAATATAATGTACTTAGGTTTATGCTACCAAAGTGCGTAGCTCGCATTATTGGGGCAATTTTTTACGAAAATTTAATAACGTCTCAAAAATTTTCGATTCCGGCAGGATTCGACAAATAAGACTCAATAGTCATATAATAACAACTTTTCAATTATTAAATTTCACAATAAAAAAATAATATAATATGCAGATATATTTCTGTATCAATAGAGAAAACGAATATAAATAATCAGCCATTTTGAAGTCCCATGCATACAACCTAATGATCGATCGATTGGTGTAGTAACTCTGCCAAGTCGCATATATCCTACTGCAGTCCACTGTGGGTAAGCATATGGAACAGAACTATTAGTGAATTTTAAATACAAAGGTATCTACTAATATTTATGAAATGTAAGTCAAGGCATTCGAGGTTTGGTCGAGTGAGTCTAATAGTATTTTAGAAATATAAACCATAGAAGATTTTTAAGCAAATATTCAAACCATTCTCAAGAAATGATGTTTATAAACTACTCACAAAATTAAAAACCATTTTAGGTCGACTTTGAATATATTGTCAGGCAGCACAAAGGGCTCTTTACCTGTAGTGCGGATTCGGGTGGCCCGCACGCGGATCTGATTGCACGCGGGCAGAAACCCGCATAACAGAAAAAGAGCCCTAGGCATTGTAGGTAAGAGAACTTCAAATCGACATGAAGTGTGAATTCTGTAAAAAGATCAACAAGTGACTAGGTTAAGAAGGGGGTTTTTTACAAACATCATGTATCTTGACTTTGGCCGGAGTATAAGTTAAAATGAATAAGAACTTATTGTTTCGAGTAAGCTGAGATTTCTTGACTAAGCACTTTTAGACGTAACACTAAAAATAGAGTAGTAACAGTTTTAAATTTGATTCGACACCTGTAAGATCATAGTTTTTTAAATCGATTGAAAAATATTGAGAGGTCTTTTAGCTATAAATCTACTTCTAGCGAGTTGTTAATAATATTTTTACCGATTTAAATTTATACATACACAGAAATGTTCGAAACAGCTTTTAAGAAATGCCAAGTTTCTATACTACTACTTTATAAGTTTTAAAAATTTAGTATTTTATGGAAAAGATTTATTTCTATCCAATGGCACTATCAATCTTTCATTTTCACTTATTTATCACAAGGGTCTATTTCTTAATTCATTATAATAATATTGGGGCGATTCGTAGCCCTGCTTAAACATTTCATACAAAAACAAGAATTCATTAAGAATACCCGACTGCGTCAATTACACTTGGGTACTGAAAATTGCTACCGCCATATTGGATTTTTTTACATTTAATATTGTGAAATGTCAAAAATCCAATATGGCGGTACGTGTAGGCAGTGACGAAGGATATATGATATCCTACGTAACTCTCACGAGTCAACAACCCTTTATTTTTCTAAATTCGCCCAACCGTTTAGGCTATAGCGACCGTAGATAGCGACATCCTTTCCACTTTCATATAACTCGTGTAGATAAAGAATGGAATTGAGAAGGACAGCGAGATTTGCTGTCCCGCTTATATCATATTTTTTCGAATGTGATCCGTCTGTCCTTCTCAGTGCCATTCTCTCTGTAAGCAACTTATACATTGCAACATACCTTACCTACCCACATCATAAAATTTCCCTCCTTAGGGCGACTTCACACAGCATCCGTTTTACAGGATCCGTTTTTTCCCGTGATGGTGTAGTTATGTAGTTGTAGAAGCGACAGTATTCCCGGATCCAATAAACGATTGTTTCCAGTAGCGAAGGATCTCTAAAAACGTTCATGTTAAAACGGATTTGCTGTGTGAATGCGTCCTTATTCGCAGTCGAGCAATAACAATACACAGAACATCTATTCCAGCTACGTGTGGTACCTACTAGGGATTACATCGATATAAGTCAAAGTTAAACTTACTTACAAATAGTTTATTGGTTGCGGAACTGCAACCATAGTCAAAAATATATATTATTTTAGCATCTCACTTTTATGAAAGCCAAATTAAGAAATTCCGCTTTTTTAGAAATCGTAAAGGTACCTACAGATTAGCCGGGCTTCGATGATATTTTAAAAATATATTAGGTATATGAAAAAACATTAAGGTATATTTTCTAAAAAGATTGCAATGATTTGTCCCGATTTTATAATGATTCTTGGTGATTTGACGTGAAACACTTTTTGGCGACATCAGAATTGATACTATTGTCGCTCTAACTTGCTTGAAATCTCTATGGAAATTTTTATCACGTTCATTTATAGATAACGCAATATGACAGTTTTTAAAAAACATTTGGATGAAAACATATGTAGCTATAAATCTTCTCTGATAAGATCCAACAAAACTGCAAAATTGCGAATTTCATTGCGTTGGGTAACTAAATACATTTTCATACTAATGTTTTGTAATGGATTTCCGCAAAGTGACGCCAGAATCTATTATTTTCGACAATTATTAAGATAAATAATATTAGAAGCGTGATTGTGGTTAGTGAGTGAGTCACCGGCCACGGCCGACCGGCGGGTCTACGGGCGCGGCAACAATCCGTCCTGAAATGTTTTACTATAGTTAGGGACATCAGACAATGAGAACAACAAACAAACACTAAGGCTGCCTTACCACCAGAGATACGTTGTACGTGAAAAAATCACACAAACGGGTTTGATTCCCGCCTCGGGACCAATGTTTGTAGGATCTGCAGCCTACAAATATTGGGCCCCGAGGTGGAGCATATGTGCCGTGTGGTCTGTGTATATCATTGTATAAATGTATTGTATTGTATTTATTTATTAGGTCAATAGTCCGTATCTAGCACATTTCTGGTGCCAAGGCAGCCTTAGGCAATAACGAATAGGGACAGTGAAACCCACACATATTAGCGAATTAGCGAAACACAGTTGGACCAACAGTAGGCCAAGCACGGGGATTGTTCTCTATGGTAGAATATACAATAACGACATCGCATCGTCATACATTGCGTACATTATTGAAGTTGAAGGCATGAACCTCAAATGACTTACGCATTCGATGATAAAGTGGCGTAATTTTTCTCTATTCTACCCTACACCACAATCCCCGTGCTTGCCCTACAGGACTGTAACTACAAATTCATCTTAAATATCCAAATACACAGATTTGAACCTTTATGAGTAGGTATGGGGCCTCTACCTTGCAGACATGGAAATATGCAAATCCCATACATAAAAAGAACTTCACTGTTCTTGCTAAATTTACCTTGAATATGTTGGTGAGTTCATCGAGCAGCGCCTCGTGCCGGAATGAGATGCGGATATCCGGCACGTTGGTGCGCGATATGTCGTTCCCGGACACGCCTTCCTTGGTGTAGTGCGGCCCGAGCCAGTACTGCTTCATCTGCGGGTTGCGAGAGGTGGAACAGTTTGTATTGTATTCTCATCAAACTGGACATTAAGAAAATAGCTCTCTGGGATAATGTAACCTTTCAGCGACGAAAAACCTGTTCATGATATAGTTCATGATATAGTACGCGGCGCAAGCGCGTTTGGTCGATTTAAAATAAATAAATTAATTAAATTTCATAAGTTTATTTTGGACAGTTTAGAATCCATAGAGTGATTAAGCATTTCCATTAGCTCCGACAGTCACTATATCTGATGCCTCATTCAGATCCAGGACACACAGGATTATAGAATAAAGACATTTGTGTGTTAACGTAACACTGTCTATCTGCAGACTTGTAATAGGTACAGCTCAGTTAACGTGTTAAATCTCTTTAATATCCCGCAGTAGGACAGGTTAGAATTCAACAGTAAAGAATTATTAGCTAAAATAAAGTAAATAACTAAAAAACCAATCGTAGTTGCCATCAGTGACACAATTTTAGAATGTGATCTGTAACTCTGGTTACCCAGTAGGTTACCCACTATAAACTTACTATCCATTAGTAAGCTCTGCTTAGCTTGGGGCTAGATAATGCTGTGTGAGTTGTCCAGCATTATTTATTTATTTATCCATTGGTCTGAGCTCGTGTTATACGTAAATATCTTCAATGTATAGAAGGTATGATATAACACGAATAATGGTTATTATGTCGGTGTTCACAGTAACTACCACAAGTACCTTTTAAATCGTCTGTCACAGATGCAAAGGCCTATTAATGACAATAATCAGATGAAGTAGGTATTGCGGGATGTCGTTTGAAGCTATTGCACTGTATTCAAGATGGCGTCATCCCATCAAATGACAAGTACAGTTACCTCATGCGGGAACCCTGACATGAGCACGGAGTTCCTGGCCAGCTCGCACATGTCGCAGGAGCTGAGCTTCCACACCTGCGCCGCGATGCTGTACTCCTCCATCAGCGGCTCCTGATGACAAAACATTTTGTTATAACACAGCTCCAGACCGTAGATTGGATTATTGTAATAACGTTCAGAGCCATTTCCCCGAAATGCTGGGGTAAGTTAATGACTATGCTATGTAGTGTAACTGCAGGTCACAAGCCTCCCCGAATGAGTGCCAGAGAGGCTTGTCTTCAGCCGCGTCCAGCATCATTGTTTTCATTCCATTAGAATGAGATTACCTACTTCTTTGTTATCCTTTTGGTTCTGAAGATATTTTTGAATAAATTATTTTATTTATTTATTTACCAGCCAGCAGTCTTTCGCAATTTTGTGAGCATCGTCCTCGGACCGCAATGCGACCCGTATAACGTTTAAATAAGGTCTTCATTTGAAAGCCCATAGAAAAACATCAAGTTGATATGTCAGATTGAATGCGAGATACTCATGTGAGCTGCGGCGTGTGAAGCGGCCCGCTGCGTAACGATATGATACTATGGTAGTGCGGCGAGCGAAGTGACGGTTCACTTGTCTCCACGCTGTGAAGCGAATTAAGTGTATTATGGGTTTCTGACCAATTTGAAACCTCAACTCGCAAGCTGCGCAGCTCGCGCACCATTCATAAACCAGTATTAGAAATATTTCGAATCCAAGCGGGCAACCTACCCGCATTACATAAATAGGCATGCTATAGGCGCGCCACGCACTTTTTCCCTTCACTTCACTCGCGGTATTCAGACGGAATGGACGTCTCTTGTACGACTAATAATTCATGGTTAGAATCGCAGGTACCTAGTTGGTATAAGTAGTGCTAAACTTAGTATGGTTGATGTAAATGAAAAATAAGTGCAATAAAAGATGTAAGCTGGATCATTCTTTCATTGAAATCTTTTTGGCGTAGGTTTTGTAAGATTAGTTATTAGACATGTCTGACCTTGGTGAAGTGGAACTGCAGCGGATCATCCGTGCTGAGCGTGATGCAGAGCCCGCGCGCTAAGAACTCCGGCAGCGGGTTGCGGTGGTAGTTCAGGAACAGCGAGTTGTTGCTGAGCGGAGACATCGCGATGTAGATCTGAGCCAGGTAGTACAGGTACTGGAGGACTGGCACCTGGGGACAGATACATCTTATTGAACATCCTATATCTCATATCATGTGGAGAAAAAATGGGATTTACTTTAAAACATTAGAAATATGGCGCTCATTAGAGGAGGCCTTTGTCCAGCAGTGGACTAATATAGGCTGATGATGGTGATGATTTGAAATATGTGAAAAAATCCTCTGCCATTAAAAACGTGTTCCTAACTTTACTATAAAAACTATCCTAGTTTCGAATTCATTACGAATGTAAGCGGTTTAACTACGAACCTTATTTGTGTTGGAAATGTTGGAAGAACACCAACGTTCATCCCTTAACGAGGGACAAATATGGTTCGGCATAGACATGGTGTGTCAGCCCACTTTGTCTACAAACGTACCTTCCTCAGCAGCAGTCCGTGCGAGATGTTCTCTGCCAGCAGGAACCCGCACACGAGGTGCTGCACGGCGCCCGCCTCGCCGCAGTGCGGACGCAACACGAACGTGTTGAGCCCTTGCTCTCTGGGACACATAAATAGTGGGTGATTTATGTGAATATGTTCAGGAAACGTTAGATATCTGAGGGAATTAAAGCCGTTTACACCATTATCTTAAATTTGCTGTGCTCTTACAAACTGAGTCATTTTTGTTTCGCTAATACCTAAGTCAGGCGCTCTGAGTATATAATAAAGGTGAAATTTAGTAATGTTTCTTGCGCTGGCGCAGATTCCGCTAACGCGATGCACCCTCAATTAAGACGCGCCTGCAAATGCGAGTTGTTCAAAAGGAAGTTGACAAGCTAAGTGTATTAAGTATGTTGGTGAAGTCAACTGTATGGTACAAGGTGCATGTTGTATGTACTCACTTGCGGAACTGGTTGAGTACAGTCATGTTAGCGTACATGTAGTACAGATAGTATGCGTAGGGAGGGTTTTCCTCGTCGTCCCAGTCTGCGGGGAACTTTGCGTCGGCGTCCAGCATCGGGTTTTCGGGCTTCGATTCGTCGTCTACGCTGTCGAAACCTACCACGTGCTGGAAAAGGTAAAAAAATAACATTAGTATCAAAAATCCTTCCGCTGCCACCGACAACGCACCACGCACAATAAGTATTTAGGCTGAGGTTTATTAAGGCTTTATATTTACTTATTTATTTTTAAATTAAAGTCTTGATGAAACATATGTATTAGTTTTTAATTTAAACTAGGTAAATAACTAGTTTTAACACTGAATTTCAGAGTTTAAATTAAGTTAATTTTATTTTTGTACACTTTTTTTGTGGTCTGAAATAAAAGTATTATTATTATTAAATGTGTTTTTTGTCCTTATCAATTCTATGTATTATTAATTATAGTGCTGTATAAATCACCTGTGCCAAAATAAATAAAATAAAATAAATGATTTTCATTTGTGTTTTATTGTTTTTCTGCAACTCTCCGTTTTGGACGTAGTACATCGAGAATTTCTTTTTGTCCTGGAAGTATTTTTTATTGGAAATCGTAAACTTACAGTAAGAAACTTGTGCAGTTCGATATTACTGTTGGGGTCCTTGGTGACCTCGAACAGAGGCTGGTAGATGTTGGTCAGGAACTCCTGGAAATTCTTCATTATCTTGTTGGATTTGAAGATATCGCTGTAAGGGAAATATTCATTTACAAAGACTCCCTTAGATAGTCTCTCTCATGGAGTATAAAAAGGTATATGGTGAAAAAAAGAACGAAGACAAACGTAAATGAAGGAATTGTCTTCTGAATTTGTTGCAAAGAAGGTAATGAGCCATCAAATGGCCCACTTG
This sequence comes from Eupithecia exiguata, assembly GCA_947086465.1. NCBI lineage: Eukaryota > Metazoa > Arthropoda > Insecta > Lepidoptera > Geometridae > Eupithecia > Eupithecia exiguata. The sequence goes on from OX352242.1 coordinate 11,537,108, forward strand.
ACTAAATTGGCCCAATAGAGTATACGTATAAAATTTTCATTTATTTAATCGATTAATAAGGTTATTAAATTACCGAGAAAAATATAACACCCACAATTTTTTATATTTTTTTATTAACACAATTATACAATATTTTACAGAAAACATCAAAAAATTAAACTGTTTCGGGTGATAAAAACGCTGCTCTTTTTCTGTGGCGTCATTGTTCAGTTTGTCAACTCAATACTTTTGGTTCCTTCGTTAATTTTTTAATCAAAATAAGAATAGAAACAAATAAGTGATAAAAAGTAACGTGTCTAAAAAATTATTTTATTTCTTTCTTTAAAAAACGATATCCTACTTAAGGTGCTGCTATCGGCTACCTCGTTAATCAGGTCACTAACCAATCGTGGACATACAGGGCGTTAAAGCTTCATGACAATAAGGTGAACGGAGACGTCATGTTAAGAAATTTTGCGATTGAGTCAAAACATACAAATACAAAATTATCTAAACATACAAATATAAATATGCAGTTAGCATCTATACCAATAGAGAACACAAATATAAATTATCAGCTATTTGGAAGTGACATGGATATACCTACGCTACTGCCGAAACTATTGTGTGGATGAAAAACTACATTTTGTAGAATTTGGCACTGTAATGTTATGGTATTTAGGTGCAATTTAAAGAAATTTATCCCACGATTCCTGTTACCAGTACTTACTAAAGCCTGGGTATCTGAATGAGCCAGCGCACGTTGTTGGAATGCACGTCGTACTGGATGGCCCACTTGGCTAGCTTGGCCCACTCGCTTTGGTTCTTGCCGTAGATTGATAGTCGTAGCTCAGAGTTTTGGTACTTGCTCTCTTCCAGATCTGCTGCTACTTCCTGAAAATTATTGTCAGCTTAAAAACGAATGTCGGAGACAAGCAGGATTCCAAGACTATCGATAGTTTGTTTGGGGACATAAATATTAGGTCTGCATCAGCCTATATTTAGTCCACAAATAAATGGTGGGTGATTTATGTGAATAAGTTCAGGAAAAGTAAGATATCAGAGAGACTTGAAGCCGCATACCTTATCTTAAATTGAGAGTACTCTCAAAAAATGAGCTAATCAATCAACGAATTATTTTTGTTTTCATCATCAGCCTTTGTTAGTCCACTGCTGGACATAGGCCTCCTCTAATGAGCGCCATAGTGCCCTGTCTTCAGCTTGCCACTTCCAGCATCTGCCAGCAATTAGAGCCTTATTGGCATCATAATTGCTGGGTGCATACCCAGCGTGGCATGGGTGGGGATATGGGTTAGGGATCGCAGTAAGATTGTAGATTGTTCTACAGGAGGCACTGCTGCCCGCCTTCCGGAGGATATCCCTAAGTGGCCTCTTGCACACACGCTGGAAGAGTTGGGGTGGTACACATTTTAAGCCGGCGACGGCCACGGCTACGGCATTGAATTACCTTGATGATCCTGGCGAAGTATTTCCCGTTCATATGGTTGTCAGTCTTGAGGAAGACCTCCCGCAGCCGACTCTCCCCGATCGGGTTGTACTTGGCGTTGAACTTGTCGAAACGGTGGAACGTGTTGCGGTCCTACGTTAGTACAAATTTAGATTAGCAATTAAAATTAATAAATAAATTGTAAATAAATAATGCTGTTAAGCATTATTCATACAGCAATAATTTAATACTTTCACTTGACTCAGCACTTTGTGCTTTACCTGGACAACACGTCCGGTACCTACAAAGTAAGCAAGCAAAGCCTAGCCGAGTAGTAAAACAAATGTAACTTACAGCGTGTACATCCAGCATATCCACAGTGAGGTCATAAGTGCTGAGGTTCATGGACTGGAAGACTGACTTCAGCGTCATCGGAGTGCCTTTGTGCAGGGTCACCACCTGCAAACACATTAGAAAATACTTAACCAATCGCACGATCGTCGATCTATGGTAAAATGGTTTAGTCGACGTCGATCGATAGTTTCTACCACACCAATCGATCGATCGATAGTGGAATGGATTAGTCGACGGCGATCAGAATAATCAGAATAATAATACAGTTTCTACACACCTCTGGCAACCTCTGGCATCAAAAGTCAATAACTTTATTTCTTTAGGCTTACAAAATAAGCACTTAGACAAGTCAAATTTTATACATAAACAGCTTAATAAATAGTAATTATTATCAAATAAGAAACAAAAAGGTATTGATTTTTTTCGTTTAAATTTTTTGTCCACTAGTGGAAGAATCGATCGACGATCGTTCGATTGGTAAGTCGATCGATCAACTTGGATCAACGTCGATCGATGCTATCTATCGACGTTCGATCGATTAGTGTGGTAATACCCTAAGTCATTTTATTCTGCGCCATCCTGGCACGACTGTCTGCAAAAAAACATCTAACAAGGTTGTCAATCTGGAAGTGTTACCTCATCCGCGTGGTTCTTGAGCGTCTTCTTGATGAACCGCAGCAGGTGCTTCTGGTTCATGCAGGACGCCGCGTGGATGTGAGTGTCCACTTTCCTGGGGAACAAATGCGATCTTAATATATTATAGTTTTTTACATGGGAAACACTCATTATTGGCACTATGTATTGTAGCCCTGGCTGGCCGTTACAACCATTTACTGTCGTATTTTAATTTTAAAATTTGATTGGTTTGAGAAAACTAAACCTGACTTCGAATCCCTTGATTTGACACTGTTTTTAAGTTTTGCCGGACAAAAAATGTTACAGTCCTTGGAAAGTTTTGAGCAATGCAAGATTAAACTTAATAACTTTCTTAAAGGTTCTCGAGAAATAATCATCTAGGACGACGGGAATGATCGCATTAAGTCATGTTGGAAATAGTACCCAATACAATGTTTATGCTTTAGATTTAGAATACATAAAGTGTTTCTGGTAAGAATGTAAGACAGATGTCATTATCCAGAAACTGCTGAATATAAAGAATATAAGATGAACACCTAATTACTACAGTTTTATTTTCCTCCATGCTGCGGAAACCTCAATTAGTCATATGATCAGATAGATAATTGTAATTCCTCAAAATAATACCAAACACTTTACTTTAGTAATTAAATGAGAGAACAATCGAATAATATCCAAATAAACGCGTTTACTCAAACCGCACTTTTTCAACTCGCAATGGATATTACACGGCATATTGGATTTACACGGCATTGCTCAGATCGGATTTGAATTGAGCAGGACAGTATGAGAGATGACGTCATTCTCAATCCTATTCTATAATGAATGACGCAGGTTATACATTATTAATTAAAATACTATTAACAGTCGACCCACCAGCCTGCTATACGTGTGGCACAAATATTATGGCGCCGGGATTTGCGACGTCCAAACCTTAGGGTACGTTCACACAGCAGATCCGTTTTAAAGGACTGTTTTTGACTGATCCACCGCTACTGGAAACAATTGTTTACTGGATCCGGTGTGCTATCGGATGTGTGAACTCGCTCCTACAACCTACGTACGCCATCACGGAAAGAAACGAATCCTGTAAAACGGACTGCTGTGTGAATGTGCCCTGAGCGGTGCGAATGATGAATACAGAAGAGAACCGCATAGTGGATGGACTGTCCAGAAAGTTTCTCACCTGATGTTGTAGAAGTCTCTGTGAGGCACCGCTTTCTGCGAGGCCAGCTCACGCAGCTCATTCAACAGCACGTGCAGCTGGAACTTCGACGACAGGTAGCTCAGGCGGCGGTAGCAGAACGATTTACTGGAACAAACAAGACGGTATCACATCACATTGTGACCTCCAAATAAGGAGGAAGGAAAAACGCATAAGGCGGCGTCCCGATAATTGGCCTCGATCGTACGATCGAACGATGCGATTTCATCGCACGAACGAGTTTAAACATACACATCTACTGAGTGTGTACTAATTGAAGCTTTGAAGTCATTGCACGAGCACTGGATATGCTTAACGATATTAAACAAAATATAACGATCGTACGACCGTGCAATCAAAGCTACAAATCTTTTTTGAGTGTCCTAATTGGATTAGCGTCATCGCGCGAGTAGGTACTGACATAGACACTGGCTCGTGTCGGCACATGATCGCGTGATGCCCATCGCGCGAACCTATTAGGACACCTGTTGCTATGACCATCGCACGATCATTTTCATCACGCGACGAAATCGCATCGTTCAGTCGTACAATCGATAGCTAATTAGGACAACACCTCACGGTCCAAAACGAATGCTTCAAGCTACAAGTGACAGTTTTGAAGTTAAAGTAAAGACCCTGCCCCAGTATTATTACACAAACAGTTGGATAAGTATAAGGAGTACAAAAGCTGTATAACTGGATGTTTTGCAATACATAAGTCAATTCAAGTAAATTGCGCTAATTTAATTCACAGATAGGTATAGGTCAAAGGTTGTGCCATCCGACGTTCTGCGCTAGCCGCATCATTGACATCATGAAGCTTACAGCGGTCCATCTGCGATCATACTGCACATGGTGTTCTTGTCCTGTATGTACTGAGCCAGGTCGATGTACTCGTAGGGCACGCGCGTCTCCGTGCCCTTCTCGTCCGTGGTGTACAGGTTGAACACTCCGTTGAGAGGCTTGATGGAGTAGCTCTTGGGGGCTGGCATGTGGCACTCCCAGGGGTCCTTGTCACGGAAGGGTGGGTGGACTATGTGGTCTGGGGAAAGAGACAACTATTTATTATAAACTGCGTACTAGTAGAACGGGATAGTGCATGACGTCATCTCTCGTGCTGTCCTTGTCGGGACGAAACCATACCACGACAGTACTGTCCTATAGTATCCTTTTACGACACAAAATATACTTACTACCAGGGAAGCATATAAAAGGAGGAAGTTGATGAAAAACCTAATCGTACACCTTGATGAACACGCCCAGGGTGAACACACCCAGGGACGAGGTAAAATTTACGGACGTAATCCTACCAGATCAAACGTGAAGAACAGCAATGGCGGACATAAATACCCCGTCCCAGAACACAACATATAGGTAATTTTAGCGCCGAAAACTGGTCCACAGCAAGAAATAGGCCAAAAAACATGACCACAATTTTTTATTCAGCTTTACAGACACCGCAATGTGATGAGGAGGAAAGGATGACTGCAGACTCGTTCCTCTTTTCTATCATTTTTACAATATATAATTTAACATTTTTTTAATTTCTGTAAGGTGTGATATGTATTAACATATTATCCGAAAAATATTTTATTGATGACTTCCACGTGCAAATTCTTAATTCTTTATTGTATAAGATACATCATACATAAAAATTAACAACTAATGTCCATGTACAAAAGGCAAGCTTAACCCTAATAGGTTTATCTTACAGCAAAGGGTATAAAAAGAAATTATGAATGATTCATAGAATAAAGGTAGCCTCCTCCAGTCAAACGACTTTCGACAGGTCGTCGGACCACCTTGTGGGGGGTTCTGCGAGCTATGTGACCCCCCTACAGGCTAAAAAGCAATGGTCTGGTACCTTCGATGTGGCTTTTGACGACCTTGCAAGGCGGCACTATATTGTTGGCGGTGGGCCCCTCCGCGTCCAACGTGCGAATGAACCGAGAGGTGATGTTGGAGAAGCTCTGCATGGACAGTTCCATGTACTTCTTGCGCATCTCCAGAGCTTGGACCAGGAAGGAGGACGCCAGTTGTAAGTCTTCCAGGGGCACCTGGCGAGGGGAAATAGGCTTAGTATGTGGTTTTAATGTAAATGGTGCTCTGCGAACCGCTGCAGCTTATTCTGTTGGTTATGGCTGACCGCAAATTAGCATCGCAAGAGAAATAGGTGGTGGTGTCGCCGATCAAACGGCGATGTCCATACTGTTGCTTGAGGTACCGAGCGGGAGCATGAAAACGAGTGTCCTCGTGTCTTCGTGTCGTGTCGTATGTGTTCGAGTGTGCGTGTGTCTGTAGACTGTGTGTGTGTGTGTGTCTCGTTATAAACTACTTTAGTTAGTTTAAAGACTGTCCTGTTGCGCAAATACTAGCAGTTACATAAACAATGAGGAAGATGGATTGAGGTGTAAGTTTGTTTAAGTTTCTAAATGCCAGTAATTTCTAGATATCTCAAACGCTTAATTCCACAACACTTCACTATTAAACAACAGCTCGACAACATCTTAGTAGAAAGACCCCAGGCATGTGGACCAGATGGGTCGGCCTGGAGCGTGTAACATTCCATTGGCACCTTCAGCCCCCAATGTCTTACCCCCGAGGTGTCCTCCCCGCTGATGGCTACTCTCTGGAAGTGCGGTAGTATCACATCAGGCTCTTCATCATCTGGCACCAGGCGTCGGGCCTCCTCGAACGTGCCTGCGTCGCTGCCGCCGAAGGAGCGCACGGACTGACCGCATTCTGCTGCCCTGAAGTTAGAATCAAGGTAAAGTAGAGGATTTTAAGGGGAATGACATGTTCTTGCTCTGATTTGTATAATTGCATTGTGATGGTGGTGGTCCATATGATGTACCTTGAGCACGTTTTGCAAATTTGTATGGAGTAGAAGGAACTTATATTTCACTTAGTTCACTAGCGGAAAAAAATGAAGTGAAGCGAAAATCAAAAACATTTATTTCTTATTTGATAATAATTTATAGTACCTATAAAATTGGCTTGTCTAAGTGCTTACTTTGTAAGCCTAAAGAAATAAAGTATTTGAAATCTGAAATCTGTTCGGTTTAGTACCCTCACTTCGTTTGATGCTAGTAATGGTGGATTACCTATTACTAAGAATACAGGCATCTCGGTCCGAGCTTAACACATTCATTGCCCACGATACATATGTGCATCTAGCAGTCCTACAGTCGTGCAGTAGCTTGGCAGTGAAAGTGGCATTTTAATAATACATACTAACGTTTTTTTATTAGTATGAAAAAAATCCATCACTACATTTGGTTTGAACCTCCAAGAATGGAACACCCTGCCGCCTGAAGTAATTCAGAAATACCTAACTTATACCTAACTCCGCTTTTTATGTGCGTGATTACTTACTCCATTTATTAACCAAACATAAGCTTAACAATGAGAGCCTTCGGTCCGAGCCAGTCCGAGCGAATCAATCATGGGTATATAAACAGTGATTAATCATTCTTGTAAATATGTTCTTTTCTTTGTCATTAACGTGACAGTTATGTAAGCTATTATTGTCTGGTTGATCGATTAAGTAGAGTAAACAGTGTACGAGTTCCTACAATCAGATATCCATTAGGTACCTACTACTCAAGAGGCGAAGCAAAACAAAACAGTAAGTATTGTTTTATGTACCTAGGTATTTTGATATCTAGTTCGTTAATATTTTATTGTTATCTATTAAAACCACGTTGGGCGCCAAGCAAGGGCCTAAATGTATGCAAGCCATTATTGTAGGTACCCATGTTCTGCATGAACAAACTGTTAAAACCTATTATACATAAGTACGTATTAACTACCAAATGTTCAAATGCTATAAAGATTTTTTATTTTTGTATAATTTGCAATGTTACTTATACGACCGTCTTTCGATATACAAAACGCAATTTTACCAGTTATTCCAAGACGATGTCCACCTCTGGCACTCTATCTTACTTCCAAACATCACACTAACTTTAGTGTGGTATTGCAGTAGAAACTCATCAACGCCAACGAGAAAATTTCAAACAAATTCCATCAGTTTCTTTTCCCGCGAAATAAATTTTAAACCCCTCATTTATAATATTTAACTCGGCAACCAGCAAACCAAAATATTCTGGCACCTTTCTCGCTAAATGAAAATAACTTTCTCGCTTTTTTAATGTCTCCAAAAGTCATTCCACCACGATCCCGTCGATTTTTTTTAAATCTCAATATTTTCAAAGTTTAATGAGCATTCCGCCGACGCCCGTTCAGAACTGCGGTGACAAGTGACCACCCCGAGGGTTACTACCGCGTCAAGGTTTATCCAATTACTGCCTTAGCCAGTTTATAGCTCGTGTATGAGAAATGACGTTTGTTTTTCTATCAATAGGATAATTTCCTTCAGAGTTGATAGGTTGGTCCTACCAACTACCTACCAACCTACCAAAAGAATGAAGAAAGAAATTATAAACCAAGCTTTGGTTGGTATTGGTACTTAGGGATATAAAAATACAGGCATAATAAGCTTTGCCTGAAACTCTAAAATTATTGCAAGTAAAGTTAATTGCCAATTGCAATGAAAGTGGACTAGACCGTACGAATTTTCTGGTCTAAAATAAAACCAATTGGAAGTGAAATATGAAAGCGCAAGGGTAGAATAGAAACCTTTCTACAATAAATTAAATCTGCCGGCACTTTCAAGTAAAATTATATTGGCTCTTAAATTGGCTAGACGGCAAAATTGCTTGGTACTAAAATTGATGGATGCCAGGAGTTTCATCCCTAGGTTTTATTTCGTCCCTTTTCCACCCGAGTCCGGGAACATTGCAGTAGGCAAAATCTAGTTTTTCAACGTCATAACTTCGTTCGTAGCCTGGTTTTACTCATTTTAACCCATTCGAAAAAGTAAGGCGACCAAAGTTTTGTAGATTTCAGGATATTTTAGTAAAAATTGCTGAAAAGAATTATGTGTGAACGTGTTATTTTTATTGTTATCTTAAAACAGCGATAAAAAATACTACTGACAATCTAATCTCAAAATCAACTTGATTAAAATTTGTAAACACATAAATGAACAATTAACCAACAAGAAACGTTTAAATACTATGTAGAACTTTTAGCCCAGTTCTTGTAAAGTTGTAACTGTCTCAACTTTCAAGTTTCATTATTGCTGAATTGCCTAACTGATTGAAAAGTTCAGGCAAAATGGTTTCCTTCGTTGCCCAAGCTGACACGCGTCGGCACGTGCCTGTAAACTAAGTTCAAGGTCGCGCAAATCAACTTATATACCTACCTCACACCTATTGGATTATATTGAATTGTGATTCACGCTATTTCCTAAAGCCATTTAAACTGTTCTTCGTTCAAATTTGATACTACATTCCAAATATGTGCCATTTAAATTTTTATTAAAAACTAAGGATGCTTATCATACGATGACGTAACTTAAGCATGCTAAACATATGCAACATAAATATGTTAAAACGCAATTATTCTATTCCTTAATAAAAAATGCAGTTAAGGCAGCAGAAGGCCACCTTCGATAAGGACGTCCATTTACCAACAAACTAAATTAGATTAAGATTTTTCCCAAAGAAGTCCCAGTTTCTAGTAATTTGTAGTGAGGCTCCGGGCTCACTCTTAGTGTTTGAGTTTACCGACCCCGTCGCGGGCAGAAAAGTTTCGTGTTTTAAAATTCTGTATTTTTAGGCAATACTCACTTGACATTCAGTTGACGCTGTATAAGTAGCTTCTTCTCAATCTGCTCGATAGGGAACTGCGGGACCTCGTAGGGCGCCGACAGCTCATTGGGAAGCTCCCGGGGTGTGTCCGCCCCCACTGCTGTGGTCGGACTCTCGCTGCCTGTTATGAGAATAGAAATAGATCTATTATTTCGGGATTCTGAATGCTGTGATTGGATCCCACTGGTTCAAAATCGTAGCGCATAAACGGATCAGGAGGCCTTTGTCCACAGGCTCACTGAAATTCTATAAAACTTCGTTTGTCCACAAGTGACCAAAATCTCACTTTGTTGGTGAGTGACTGTGGTTGTGGTAATCGATGTCGGTTTTCAGATCATATCAGTTAAAAAAACTTTTAGGTTACAGTGGAACTAATATCAGTTCCACAACAAAATATTAAGAAGCTCGATTGTGTAATTAATATTTTAGTAGTCATACTACGATAAGGTAAGTAATTATTGTATATTCGACTTTAACATTTACATTATAAATAAATAAATAATTAATGCTGGACAATTCACACAGCATTATCTAGCCCCAAGCTAAGCAGAGCTTGTGTTATGGGTACTAAACTGATATACATAATATTATACATTACATAGATAGATATTTTTTATTTTACATAGAAAACGACCAGAACACCCGGAACAATGCAGATCGTACACACATTTATCCCGAGGCGGGGATCGAACCCGCAACCTCCTGCGTCGCAGACAGGCCTTCGCCCGCCGCGCCACAGAGGTCGTCATTATAAATATTTCAATTTATCACATTACGAATTTACGGATCTCAACCCCTCATCGAACAAGAATGTGCATCTACAAGGTTCTCGTTTCACACCGATACGTCGATAATAATCTCATAAAGCATAAATTCCACTGGGCATTGTTTACGCGACTCCTCGGTCGAGGCCGCGACTCGCACTGATTACTAATTAGGCGTGTTTCATGCCAATCACGCCACTCGATCGACGCGAATCATTTATCTCGTGTTTTCCATCATAGCAACGCGACGGCAATCAACGAGAGTTTGCACCTGTATGCATATTTACTTATATACCAGCCTACGACATAAAGTTCATCCAAGCGTTTCATAGTCTACAAAAAAAATACTTCTACGATAATTAAGAGTTACGAATTTTGGTAGACTCTCTCTACTAAAAGTAACGTAGAGCAATTTAAATAACGAAATATTTTGAGTAACTATTAATATTTGTTTCCGGTACACGGCACAGTATTTTAAGTGTACTTTTTCGTTGTTCCCACTCAAACTTGCATACGTTGCTCCACAAAAAGTAATCTAAGTACCATACTTATAGCATAATAATTGCATCAATAAACGATGTTAATATCTTTGGCGTAAAGTCATCTACTAGTTCGCTGAAGATTCGCTTTCGGTAACCTTACTGCGTCAGTCAGACTATTTACACCAAGGCGTGGGTGGGCAGCCAAAGTAAAACGAGATCAAAGGCAAATTCTTTCACTCGGTTCTTTCAATTTGCAAAGTTGTTTGGAGTGAAGCTCTAGTAAGCCATAATAAGTAGGTAAAGTTCGCCTTTGTAAATTGACTTTTGAGCATTACTAGTTACTTGCTAATTGTTTGAATAATACAACTAAAAATATACGTTAAATTAGGAAAACTTTAAAAACAGTGAGTGTTTGAGAGATAAAAAAATAAAACATGAATTAAATAGAGACCTGAGGAAGCATAAAAAAATGGTATATTAAAGAGGTTAAAAAACAACAAGGTTGATAATTTAACGTGTTTTAAAAACGATAAACCGTTGGTTGATGGATGGGGCGGTCAATTTTTCGACTATTTTCAAAATATTTCGAAAAGTATAAAACCTACAGAAATTTCAAAAACGTTGTTTTGAAATGTACAAACCGATACCTTTCATTTGATACCCAACTCGGGTAGGTAACCTCCCCTTTCAAAAAAAATTCACCCTCTTCATTTTTCTTTTATTTTTAATTTTTTTCACAAAATCAGTAATGGCGCACGAAAAATATAATTATTTCTAACTGCTGCAGTAGTTACTGAGATATTTAAGAAGGACTGGGGACGGACAGAACGAGGCCATAAGAGTTTCGAAACTCATCTCAAAACCCTAAAAATAAATACAGCCGAACATAGAAGTCGGTAAAAATAAGACCCACCAAGCGACGACCATTTAATAAGTCTAGAAAGAACGTTTTCCGTAGTGGATGCCAACTGCTTTTATGAACATACGCATTGCGCATAAAGTTGAATGGACTACAAAATCCCCAACTATTTTACACATGTCATCAAATGTTGTGCATACTTTAATAAGTACCTACTATCGGAAATTAATATCAGCTAAATGAAACTTCTCAAAATGTTTATATTAGGTAAATTCATAAAATGTATAAGTCAGTATTTTAGGGAGATAATAATCTGTTCATCAAATAGCAAGCATACCGCAGCCTTTAAAGAATTATAATCCTCAGATTTATTGACCGTTCTTATCTTACGGATGACGCATTAGACCAACTTCATAAAATGTAGCATTCGTCATATAAACATGTAGGTAGGTAATCAGATATGCACCAGGCTAGACAAGTTAACCAGGCTAGACAATTAGCTGCAAGCATGTCAGCTATAGTAATAAGAACCGCCATCCATCCACGTCAGATAACCAACCAATACAACTTACGTCTAATATCTTCCTCTTGGATTTCTTGGTCCTGATCCTGGGATGGTTTCCGCACATGCCAGAGGTCTTTATCAAAACTATACATCTTGCACTTATCACTAAATCATCCAACACTAATATACATTGAGAGATGTGAATAATATTGTATCTATATATCTATAACGTCACGTGTGCCACACCGTACTTGCTTTTATAAACTGACCAAAATCGAAAATACTCTTCATTAATTTTATCTTTAAAAGGTTATCAAGTGAAAGAAATCTCGCATGATGCAAGTACTCAACAACGTAGCATAAAGGCATTTTGTTGATAGTGACATATTTTGGGAACGATCTACTGTGTTTAATAACAACGGTAATAAAACTGATAAGAGTTACAAATATTATGATGTTAAATATAAATACAATAACAAGGTAATTACTACTAATGAAGGAGGCGCTATACCTAACTAACAACTGGGCATAAAGTTAGGTAAGTTGGGTACCTAACCCACATAAGTATCGTCTAGTCTAGATGGTTTATAAATAAACCACGGTTATAATGATAATGAGCTCGTTATCAGCAATTCCCTGGCGATAACACGTAGCAAAGGATACATTGTGGTTCATTGGATCAATGAAAAGATACGTGTGTAACCTCCGACGCAAACAGAGGGGTCTTTACTTATAATACTTAAAGGCATAATTTAGCATGTAGGTAATTGGTACCCATAACTTTGTAGCGCCCAAATAGAGAAATTGAATTTGAAAAAGTTATTTGTATTAAAAGGGCTACTTGATCTAAAGGTCAAAAGGTCATTAACGATGCTAGTTTAAATTCGGTGTGGCCGTTATAACTAATGTAAGAATTCAATTCATCTCTACTATGGTATAATTATTTACTTCGTAATTGTTTCCTTGGACCATGCTCTGTAAAAGGTAAAATCGGACAAGTTTTCGAAATTTTGTAATACTACTTTGTATATAAATGAAGTATTCCGTGCATTTGGGTCTCGAACACTTAGAGCCCAGCAACAGCCGCTAAATTATTCAAGCGTTTGACCTACATGCCGGCGACCCTCCGCAAACAAAGCAAGACGAACAGCTGAGAGCTGACGTCAGCGATACCGTAGTCGAGACTGCTGATCATTTGCATTGTCTGGACTTGAAGATGCTTACTGGAGTTTTTTGAAAAGCCTTTTCAAGTTGCGGCTCATCTACTTAGTTAAAAAGGGAGGATACTTGACTTGACAAATGGCTGGATAAGATAAGCGCAAGGCTACCTTAGTAGAATGTGCATAGCAGTTTAAGGTATGCGCATCGCATCTATTACGCAGCAAATTTATGTTATTTGATATTTATTCAACTGCTAGCGATGACTTTATTTATGATCACGATTCCAAACACCTCTTGATAGGTCTCAAAAACAAAATCCATTTATAAGTTTTCCTGTTAGATAATATTACAGCGAGAGAAATGGAGAGCTATAACAAATTGACAGCATACTGAAAGAAGCGGATTATTACATCTTTATTACGTCTGTAACTGCTTCTGGGTGCGACCGCAATACACGTGTGGTCAATTTATGACCCAAATTCTAATACGGCACTGTTGTTGTTATGCGGATATTTGTGGAAAACTTCATATTAGGGATAACGTTACTGGCCGTTAGATTGAAGACTCTACTTATTCTAAGAAGTACTAACTACTAGTAATTAGCAGCATCATCAATAACTTATTAGAGATTCCTTTCTTTAGGTACCTATATTTATCACTGCAGCGTTTGAGTTCACATTAAAACCACTGTTAACCTCTATTCTGAATTTTGAGCAAAAAATATTGTAGAAAATTAAATGACGCAACATCGCAACTTGAACTTTGCGGTTATCGGCCGGAATTAGACGAATGACGTAAATTAATCGATATCGACGCTATATAGAAACTAGGACACAACTGTTGATCTAAGTATCAGTAGGTAAGGTATGTATCAACCTTATTATGCGCTTTCGCTTCGCACACTTTCATTTGAGTATTCGAGCTAATGACGTTTCATTGATAGATATATCTAGCTATTCGATTTTGTGGTTTAATAGGATATTGATGACGCCATCATAGCTTCATGGTATTTTGAAGTCATCCGATCTAGTTTTATACTTTTAGAGCAAAACCAGATACCAACGCAATATCGAGTCCTGACAAGCACCGGTCATCAAATTCAACAACATAACAAAACCTAAGTTAGTCTTAATACTTTCGATTGAAAAAATGTTTTTTTCACTTTCAAACGGCAATCGCGACCGGAAATTTTAATTGTGCCACGAATAGCTTGTCATCGCATTGCAATTCACATTGGCATCCTGCGTTACAAGATCTTTACATATTTGTTTAGACAACAAAGACCACCTATACGGAACAGCTGTTTGCTCAAAACATGTCACTATCAAACTTTTCCTCACCGCCACCCTATCCACTGCAATATTCGCAGCCAAGCTATAAAAATAAAGTCAATAATGCACAGGTTATTATAATGTCACGATGTATTAATGTATAGGTTTCCGATTGAGTTATATAGGTATACGCCACGCGTCGGTTTACCGGCAGCGGCGTTGTATCCCGACCGCGCAACACTCAGTGCGAACGCGGACTGAGGCCTGAGGCAGAGACAGAGGCCGCGAGGCGCGAGTGGCTCGCTCCAGTGCGCAACACTAGCCCCAAACCAAACCTTCGAAGCGCCATACGCATGCCCCAACCATTTCAACTTCGAGGCATGTAAGCGATGATGAATAAATTAGCTATACACTGTTATTTTTGATGATTTTTGTTTGTCTGTGGGGCATATTTGTCAATCAAATTTTTTGCGTTGTTTTTTTAACATTCGTGAAGGATTTGGTTAACAATAATTAAAACATTAATCATCTCCACGTAATTCGTGATTTAAAACTAGGTACAAATAAAAATTATAAATAATCTCACTAATATTATAAATGTCAAAGTTTGGATGGATGGATAGATAGATGAATGGATGTTTGTTACTCAATCACGTAAGAACGGCTGAACGGATCTGGATGAAATTTGGCACAGAGATAGATTATAATTTGGAATAGAACATAGGCTACTTTTTGTCTCGGAATTACTACGGGAACGGGAACTACGCGGGTGAAACCGCGAGGGGCTGCTAGTAGGACATCATTTGGAATTTTGTTTACCATACAAACTTACAAAGTACCTACATGTAGGTACATGAGTACCTATATTTAATTTTGTATATTAAGCCTGCAGTGCTTTTCTACACAAACTTAGTAGGTATGGTAGATGTAGGTACCAACTTAGTTGGTACACAACAGGATAATCAACTAAAATAAAGTTTACGCTCAATACATAACGATCAATTTTTCAACCAACGAAAAAACGAAGGAGGTTCTCAAGTCGACGCGTATATTTATTTTTTTATGTTAGACCACGCATGTTTTTTACTGAGTAGTCCGATTTTGATAATTCTTTCACTATCGTGCAGAGAATGATCCCGAGGTGGTCCCATATCAAATTTATTCCCGAGAAATTAGTATTTATTTTGCAATATTTAGCAACCACTTGATGTGATAGTTCGAGACATAGATGAATACTATTTACCGAAATTTGAAGTCGGTTTATAGTTTTTTAAAACAGGCCAAATTATATATGAATTGACTGTCTGTTATCATTTCCCAATACTTCAAAATTAAAATCATGGTCACCTTATCACATCGCGTACGGTAAGATAAGAACCACAGCGAGCAAGATAATGCGACGCGTAATTTCGCGCTACCACTTATGCCTTCGATAGCTCAGTTGGTAGAGCGGTGGACTGTAGAGGAAATCACTGTCATCCATAGGTCGCTGGTTCAAATCCGGCTCGAAGGAGTATGATATAACATTTTGTATCTTTTTGAGAAGCGAAATGAGGTTTTTTTTTAACTAGTAGGGACTAAACCACCCATAGAGTTATTATAGTAAGGCTAGTACTATATTTACTATGAAATCAACCCATTAAAGATGAAGTTGTTTAAACTTTTTATACGGATTGCAAGACAGAGTTTAAACATTATTAATTAAATTTGTAGAAAACAAATTTCAATATTCCAGAGATTTCGCGTTGATTAAACAATTGACATACCAACTTTTTTGCGTCTTCGTTACCTGCAACGCAAAGTTACTACGCATTCTACCGTGGAGGAAGAATCACCATAAGAAAACATCCAACAATGACAAAAAAGGCGCTTACAGTTCCATTTACAAAAATAAATTCAAATTAAATGTACCTATGTTTTTCGTAAATGGCACACCAAAAAGTAGGTAGTCTTTATGCTACTCTTTATGCAAGAGGACGAATTTCTTGTACTGGCTGATTCAGATAAAAATTGAAAAGAATAAATACTATATTACTCTTAGGGGCGTATTCTCGATTTTTACGCCCGCTAAGCCACGCTATAAAGACACACTTTTTGAGCAAGAGAAGTAAAAAATAATTCTTACCATCTTCATCATCGAAGAAGGAATTGGTCAAGACACAAGGTGACCGCGAACCATCTTGCACGCCTCTTGATGACATATTAGATTTTCCGATCACTGAATTCTGTCCCGATTCCAATAATTCTTTATTTGCAGTTGTGTTACCGTGTTCTATATTAATGTAGGTAGGTATATACTATCTGTTCCTGCTAAAATTCAAAGACATCAAAATGTATCGATCAGAGGTCCGTTAAATCCGATTTCACTTTTTGGAGTAGGTACCAGCTATCCAGTAGGGATAGCAAAATTCATAAAAAAGAAGAGTTGTAGCACATGTTGTAGGCACACCTAGGTTGCGCAATCATAGCTGCACATGGGTAGGTATCTAATGACCTGCCATAGATAGCACGAACCATACATGAACCTAAAAAGATTTAAAATCAAAGAAACATCTTGAAACAAATCACCAGAACCTCATAGTATACCAAGAATTAAAAGTTAGAAGGAACTTGGCAGCACGCTAGCGAAAACCACTTCCAAGTAAACTTTTAATGCTATTGGTAACAAGGTTAATAACCTGGAAGGTAGAGGAGCATAGAAACACGCAAGGTTTCAGAATTACAATCCAGAACTGCCAGACTTGGCAATAAAACCGGTGACAAAAACCTTACGTCTTTAGGGCGAGCGGAGCTAGGAAACTATGACAAGCAGTACCTAACCTACCTACTCTGTTAGGTGGGTATGTATAGCAGTAGTTTGCGAAAAGCTTTTGTACTTATGTTCCGGTTTTGTAGTCCTTACCTGCTCTGATAGGAAGGTGTCAAGTAATGCACAAATGGAATAAAGAAAAAGTTCGTGCCGTCGTCGCCTGAACTAAAGGGCATGGGACCAGGACAACTAGATCTCAAGATTCAAGATTTTTATTTGCCATCATGTTGTACAATAAAGGTCTTAGAATAAGGTAGAGTTTCAACATCAGCCCGGGTGGGGCACTGCAATTTGGGTCATAGTTTCCATATTATGACAAAATAATATTTTGACATGTTACAAAATATTAGTAATATTATAACTTTATAGCTTATTTCTATTATGGAACATACATTTTTAACTATATTTTACATAATAAGTCCATAGATTCTAAATATCCAATTCCTTTCCTAACGTTTTTCTATGTTTCAAAAAATTCCTGTAAGGTGTAGTAACTTTTTTTAATCAAATAAGATTTTAAAACCTTTTTGGATCTTAAAAATCATATTTCTCTGGCGTCGAGAGACCAGGATCTTTCGTGTGATCGGAGGTCATAGTGCCACGCCAGTAACTACCTACCTGATGAATATACGAGGACTGATCGTCTGACCACTGAAGGAAGTAGGATCGGGTCATCCATTACATACAATTTTGTCATAGTTGCAAACCATTTTGAAATAGATGAGGAAGGTCATACAACGTGTTAACTACGCAAAAGCCAGAGTAAAGTAATGTAGGTAAGGACTACTTCGTCTTCATGACACAAACTAATGATCAGCTGTGAGTGTGCGTGTGCGCAATACATCGCCCACCTTTCTGTGTACCTACTCGCGAGCGGTTTCTATTTCGAGAAACCTACAGATCAACAAACAATGTCAAAGACCTGTTTCCACCGGGACGCCGAAATATCTGCAATGATACGCGCTTTCTTTGTTACGCAGCAATTTATCATTGTTATCAGATTGATCGCTTGCCGAGATTGGTGATTGTGAACAGGTTTATTAATTGAAGACGGGACTTGCACCAGAAACTTCTGAGAATGTATTCTGGGATTGGATATAGCGATTGAGATCATAAATTCAGGTCTCTCAACCGAATATCATTGAGATAATATTTTATGCCTTTTTGTTTTGCTTTCTCCGAAAACAGGAGACAGGGGAAGAAAGAACAAGGTCACATTGTCATAACATAATCTCTGAAAAAAACATACGGACAGAAATAACACGGCTCACAACAGATAAACTGAAATGCAACGCACAAATGCAAAACCAATGGAACTTTCCAGAAAACGTCTCAAACTCAAAATGGCGGTGTAACCGAAATATCACCATACGAAAATCACTGTTTTTCACAAAATCACGTCACGTTTTGTAAATATTTCCACAAGCTAGGAGACAATGTTATTGTAGAGTGTTTGGGAGTAGACTGAGCGTGGCTGGCACAGCACTGCGTTACGACATGCTTTGTTCAGTGTTCAGTACAGTTTTCAGCGACGCTCGTCACGCACGACAAGTTACGGTCTGCGATTAAACGGTGGTACCATGTAAATTGTTACTAAGTAGACGAGACAACAAGGGCACGCTAAGTGACGCTAAACTAGGATTTTGTTAAGGTGTTCAGTAAAATCAGTCGAGCAATAACGACAATAGTTGAGAAGTAGGAAACTTCAGTTTCAAGTTTTTTTATACTACTTAGGTAGGTACCTACCTTTTCATTTACACACAAGCTCAAAAATAACAATCACAATATTAAAGGAAGCTCTGTTTTTAATATGGGGGAAAAGATCATAGGAGAGCTGATAGATTCAGACTTTTCAGTAGTACCTATCTATGGAAATGAACAGACAGAACATCTCATTAGGGGTCATTCGAGTCGCTAGGCAATGCGTAGTTTCAGCTACGAAGAATTTGTATGAATACCTACATATTTCTACGAACGTCATTCTACGAATACATATACCTAAGAAATTAAATAGAACTTATTTGATTTCATAGAGATTACCTAGAGTGCGAGGGCTTACGCACTATAATACAAAAACCTTAGAATATATACCTATTCTATTTAGAGTATCCTCTCCCAAAGCATGGCTATTGGATAAGTATTAATATTATTGTTATTTATGTACACACATATTATGTTTGTAGTTATTCTGTGGAAGGTATCTTTAACCTATTAATTTAACATGAGTTCAATAACATTAGGTTTTCATTACAGATGTAAGCGGGTTAACCACGAACCTTATTGTGTTCGAAGACATTAGAAGGTGCTTGCTAATTCCATGGCCAATCGAATACAAAGTCAAGGACGTCCATTACCTTTGTATTGATTTCTTTTAGAAGTGTTCAATGAATCAGCTCCCCGGCATTTTGATTTCATTTTTGAATCACCTCATAAAACTGGAGCACTTCTTAAATGATACATTGCAGACTAAATATAGCTTCGCGTTTGGCACGACGAATATCATTAAATCCACTCTGTTATGTTATTAAATCCGTCATTGATTTGGAAGTTCGTCGGCTCGCACATTTCGGGGAATTGTTTAGTACGTTTTTAACCTTTTTGTCGGTGAACTTCATTTTATTTCTTTTTGGCTTTTCGCTGGTCATTCTGATCATCTATGAGTAAATGTAGAGCAATGTGCTTAGTAGGTACCTACCTAAGTGTAATCTTATGTAGGTTCAGAGCTTTTCCTCAGAACTTGTGTTTAATGTATAAGTATAACGAATCATTTATTCATTTGTTACATGTTGTGTGACAAGGATCTTAAGTAGATTTCGAGTACCAAACATGTACCCCATTGGGGCGCTACAAAGTATTTATGTGGTATGCAGGTACCTAGGTACTTTCAATTAGGCGTATGTGTAGTTTATTTTATTTTATGGAAATTGGTGTTCTTTTACCTTTTTTTTTTAAAGCATCTTGTGTCTCAATAAACAAATATTATCATAACACATGTAATACACATACATTATTGTAGCTTTTATTCAGTAGTGGACGTATACAGGCTGATGATGATTATTATTATGACGCCGGCATTAGGTACCCACAATATCAGAGAAAGGGATATCAGATAAGTTATCTGCTAAGGTTTCCTCAGAGCTAAATAAATGATAATACAATCTACCGCACAATCTTGGTTAGATATCTAATACCAATTCAGAAAGGAATTTAATAAAACGACACAGTATGCACAACTCATTTGATAAATCGAATTATATCAGCCCATTATTGAATGTCTTGATGTCTTTGATATTACATTGCTGTTGATTTTCTAATACTTATCTCGTGCTACAGTTATTTAGCAATAAGGTAAAATTTTGTATGCAGCAAACTGACCTACATTTTCTACATTCAACTCCGCAAACAACAAGCCTCGGACAAGTCAACACCGCATCGCCGCGCCGCCGCCGGTCAGCTGTTCTATCGATCTGGCAACGCGACAGAATCAAATACCTCTGCAGTCCTCCCCCTTCCTACTAAAGTAGCACCTCCACAATCCGCCGGGTTACACTCGAGTTCTCAAGCAAATAAGGTAATTGTAAGGAGACATGACATGTAGTCGTTAACTGACACCGTCTTAATAGTGTTGTTTTGAGTGAACGGGAAACTTCCGTTGGTTATGATGGAAAATTCAGCGCATTAAAGTGGAAATGTTTAAAAATAACCCTCACTAAAGAAGCAGAATGTTTACAATCTAAAAATTGGAGATCCAAAAGGAAATTTATGACGTTTTCCTGTTATGCAGGACTAAAATAGATTATAATCTTTCTTGAAGCATTTTGCTATCGGTGACTAAGAGCGGAATTTGTTGGAAAATTGGAAGAACACCATGAAACGTACGTGCCAATATAAATCCTATCTAATTCGAAACCAATTAGATTCAAAAGCAGATTGTGCCAAATCTCTGATTAGAGTAGGTATCAAATAGATTTTAATTAGGCGCCTGGTGTTTTAGATCCTAGAGGAAATAATCGTAAAATTGTGGGACATTGTGACAGATTGCAGATGATGAACACATCGCATACATCCCATAGAAGTAGGGTATTTCACCACCTTCACCTTCACAACAAGTCTCCTCTCCAACGAATGACTAACCTACACGCCACATAAAGGAAACGAATTACAGACAATATAAAAGAAAGAAAAAATCACATTTCCCACAAAACGACGATATTAAAAGGCATCGGCTTGGTACTTACGCCGCAAAGCCAATCGTCTAAAAGCCAAATAACCCTCAATAACAACCACGCAGATGCGCGAACAGACTGTAAACAACTCACCAACTCTCTGACTCAGATGTGGCGTGGCTTCCCTCTCTTCTTCCTCCACATCATTGTCGAAGGAGAACGGGAAGGTCTTCGTGGATCCGACGAAGCCATTCGCCATTGTGCCGGTAACAGTCAACACGTCGTCACCTTATCGCTATATCAGACTCACTGCCGGAGGGTCCGCGTCGTACGCACGCATGTACATTAGCACCAACAGCGAACGCTCGATACCAACTCAAGTTTCGTTTTTCGCAACTTGACCGCTGCTGCTTGAAATCAGCTGATGGGATTCTAAATTAATGTTTAAATTAAGAGGGGTTGGTTGGTAGGTTGATTAGACGGTCTAGGGTTGTATGTACCTATGGCTGTTTAGATTGAAAACTATTAATCGAATGATTATTAAAATGTTGTCTTGTGCGAAGCGCTTCTGCGGAAAATTGGTTACCTTATCTCGCGTGTTTGCTTGCCGTAAGTCCGCTCTAGATTACGAAATATTTGAATTGGGTAATGAGTGGGTTTATTTGGGTGTTGGTTAACGACTGGCTGACATTGAAAATAAAACTACCACTACGGCTCATCTACCACTAAAAATGTACTAGGGACCTGCGACCCGCCATCGCCACCGCGACTGCCATGTTGGCCGCGGGTAGGTGGCTAGGTGTTAGTTAAAACTTTTGTCTGAAAACCGTCACTTGTTCAAGAAATGCAGGCAGGTATTTAATTGGGGGCGTTCACACAGCGGATCCGTTTTTTACGTATACTGTACTGGAAATATTCGTTTTCTGGATCCAAAATAATGTTGGGTGTGAACTCGCTCCTACAATTAGGTACATACGTCACGGAAAATAAAACGGATGCAGATGTGTGAATGCGCTTTAAGCCTGTCCTGTCTTTGAACACAAATTAAAAGTTCATGCAAAGACCCATTTATGAATTAAATAGAATCAATTTTGGTGTGCTATGATGGAAAATGTAGGCGCGGGCGGATGTACCTACTATACGCACGCACGCACCACATCGCAGTCACGCAACCAGTTCCTGAGACGTGCCGTGCCTAGCCGTTCGAAGTAGGGATGCATAATGCATGTTCCCTATATTGCAACAGTTCCCTACGGTAGGGATTTGAAATTCTGTCAATAGGTATGTGCTTTGGATGTGGTAATGGTTGGGTCAGTCGATACAAATTTACTTAGCGATATCTACCCATCTACGAGTAGCTTCAGCCTACAACTTTTATTTATTTATCTAGCCCCAAGCTAAGCAGAGCTTGTTATGGGTACTAGATAACTGATATAGTTAATGTAATACAATACATAGATAGATATTTTTTATTATACATAGAAAACGACCAGAACACCCTGAACAAATGTCTGCAGATCGTACACACATTTGTCCCGAGGCGGGAATCGAATCCGCAACCTCCTGCGTCGCAGGCAGACCTTCGCCCCCTGCGCCACAGAGGTCGTCAGTTAAATAAAAAACATCCCTGTGAATAAAATTAGTACCAATAATTAGGGCTTTCATTTTAAAGTTAAATATTATGCAAAGTAGTGTGCTGTCGCTCAATAAACTTAGGGCAAGGATCTTTAATAAAAAAATACTTCACAGCATAGTTTCTAACAATTAATTATTGATTTAACTTCTTAGATACAAGCATTGGAATCTACACTAAATAACACTTCACTTGGCGGCCTGTTCGTTGATGGGGTCAAGTTTGGGCTCCTCAAACTTGAAGTTGGGGAATGCGGTCATGTCAACTCCGGAACCACCTCCAAACTGCTTCTCCAGTTTCTCAAACTCAGTCTTGAGCTCCTTCTGGATGGCGGGGGTGGCGTCCACCATTTTACCACCACTGGAACAGAAAATCGTATTAGATTTTTTGAATCGCAATTCACTGCCCAGCCTTGGTGGTGCAACATTAATTGGGGAAAACCTTAATATCCTGTACGACTTCAATCATGTGCCGCATGGGCACTCAATGTATTGCATAACATATTTATTCAAATTAATACTACCATAAATAAAACTAGAAACTTAAAACATGAAACAGAGCAAGAGCAATTTACCTTTGTTAAAAATAGGGTTCATGATTTATTTAAGTCTTCGAACTTGTTTATTTCTTCAGATTTTAAACATCCATGATTGTTGAATAGAATTTGTTAGTAAGCACTCCAATCGGATTCCAATTAAGCAATTAAACAAGCATAAAAAGCACAGGCACAATGAACCACTGGTTAGCGAGTACAAACACCAGTCTCATTTAGGAACTCTTGTATAAAATCTTGAAATCAAAAAGAATGAAATGGATTAGACTACCTTTTTTACATGCACACAAAAAACTACAAAACAATGATTGGGGCTTTGAGAAGGTATAAAAGTTATAGACATTTTAACTGACTGTTGAACAAATCTCAAAAGAATATCAAGCAAAGATCCTCCTTCAATGCAGTGCCTTTAGGTTACCATTCCACTCATCCAATATCTTTGTCCAATCTACATTTGATTAAAGAAATTGGATGACTTCATCCAATTTACTAACAACTGCGATATTTGACACTAGTTTCTGCCCGCGGCTTTGCATGTGTTGTTTCTTTGAAAATATTTAAAGGTTATTTTATCCCATGGAAACTGTAATTTGATAATTAAAGTTTTATTTCTAGTGCGCTAACTATGTAAAATTTCAGCCAGTTGTTGGAGTTTTAGCGTGAAGAAGTAACAATCCTCCATCTGTCCATCCAAACTTTCACATTTATAATATTAGTGTGATAGTGTGATTTCATTTGAACTCAACTTGGAATGGTCATCCATCGAAGAAATTTAATCAAATCTTGGACAACGATAATGGATGCATGGAATGGGAGCCATAATAACATTTTATTCATGAGTTTTGTTCTGGAATAAGTAACTACAGAATTACGTAGGTACTTCAGGTAGACTAATGAAGCTCCCGACAAAAATCAATAGACAGGACATAGGTACATACGCGCTCTTCTGTTTGTATTCTCTGATTTTGTCAAGGAACAGCTGCTGGATAGGGTCAGACACTTTTTGTGCTGCGGCCAAGTTCCTGGTTACCATCACAGAGGTGGTAGCCGCCCGAAGGCCGAGAAAAGTAGAGGTCAACATCTGAAAATCCCCAAACATAACCTAAATCACCAGTTACATAACTTCGTAAATCTAAACACGTAATGATGTAAGGGCATTTTCGTACATTGTTTATTTCGTTAGGGCTTATAAATTACTCGTTTTACACTGGAATTTTTATAATTTTTGTACCTTTTTGTGAATTTGCCTGTGTTCGAAGTTTTGACAACTTTGACAGAAGTTTTTTTTTTCAGTAAAAAAAATGAAAAATGCTAAGGGAAAATAGCATATTTCAACTTCTTTCAGAATCACTGTCACTGACAATTGACGTCGTTGAAGAAGTCATTATCAGTGTCAGCCAGACAGATATCAAAAATGTTTGTTTTGTTTTGTTGTGGTTGTGTTGTGATCCTGGCCGCAGGTGGCCGCATCGTTCAAATTCCAATAATTTTTAGAATATTTAATTTCTAGATTAAATTTGTCTGACCAGATGTAATGCCGGTCTCCTAATTTATATTTAGAAACCAGCAAAACCAAAGAAACAACCAATATGGAGCGTGGTAAAATGCCGTCGTCCGGCCGAGGAGGCAAGAGCAAAGGACCGCAGCATCCCCAAGATATCTTTGCATTAGGAACTAAGTCTACTGTGGCGGTCTCCAGAGACTCTGAGAAGAGGGGAAGCATCCATAAACCATCTACAAGTGGTAAGGCCTCGAAAAATAGTCTATACAGGTTTGTTTTAGCATGTTTTCTAGTGAATGTTAATAACCAGTTAATCTACTCTTATTCAAGGCGTAGAAAGAAAGCGTGAGACGTCTAGTTTCGGGTCGCAGCCGCCCAGTAAGCGGTCCCGGATTGGGTCACCTGCTGAAGCTGTCGGTGGAACCTCATTGGAAGTAGATCCAGTGGACTTGGTGCCTAGTGTACTACAGGCCCTTGACACTCTAAATTCCGATAAATTGGTGAGTAGATTCTCAAAATAAATCAAATTTCAACACATTCTGAGATAGCAATACAGCACAAATAAATATAAATAATGCTGGACAATGCACACACCATCTAGCACCAAATAACATTTCTTGTGCAGAAACAAAAATACAAAACAGAAAAAGACATCTTTTATTTTTCATGTTTCAGCTGGGACTCCTAACAGGTGCAATACGTCTCCTCAAATCTCAGCGCTCGAAGCCAGACCCAATCCTCTGCATGAGTCTGCTGTACCTCACCAAGATCAGACCCAACATGTTCGCCCACGAGACTGTCACCAACATTCTCTGCACTCTGCTGAAGAGGGAGCAAGGAGCTGCTTTCAAGAATAAAGGGAATCCACTGGTTTTTGTGCTAGCTTGCAATATGCTGTATGCTGGACATCGAGATAACAGTAACTGGCCAGATATCTTTATCAAGGTATGTCTATAATTGAATGACTTCGTTTCTCTCGGGTTTGGCATATCATGTTGTGTTTAAAAACTGTAAAACACGCAGAAAACAATGTTCTTAGCTATGATTATGATAATTGATGTGGCCATTCTTGTCTTTATAGCATTCATTTCTGAACCAGTACCGAAGTTATTTATTCATAAAAAGTACAACTATTATAACAGGGGCACCCAATTCAATAGTGTACATACTTAATTAGACTTAACATTTTAAATTCTCAAAACATAAAATTTAAGTTTAATTAATAATTTTAGTTAAATTATGGGGGCTTTCAAATGGTTAAAAAATTCTTCCTATATCCTTAATCTAATCATCAATGTAAACTCTGCAAGTATGTAGTAGCTCTTTGTAACTATTTATTAAACCAGATGATCCACTTAATTATTAAACCAGGTGTTTATTTGTTGTTTCAACAATATCTACAGCCTTTTAAATATAGACCATTCTAACATTAATAATCTGAGCTTATAATCTTAGGGCCTTATCTCACTAGCCATAGTGGCACCACCAGTCACACCACCAACAAAATGTGGTGGACAACCACCAGTTGATGGTGGTGTTTGTGTTGATTTTTCTCACTTGGTAGCTCAAGACACCACTGTGGGTGGTGCGACCTGTGGCGCCACCATAGTGTCCTAATGAGACAGGGCCCTTCTTATTTCATTTAGGTATACATAGAAGATGCCCTGAATGAGCGCTGGTGGGTGGAATGCTCGTGGTGCAAGTGTCTGGTGGAGAACATAGTCACGGCTTTCGGAACCAAGCAACCTCCACCACATCTGATACCAACTGATAACACTTTAGGTAAGTGCTGTGCTGAGCTTATTGCTTGGTTTTAACAACTGAACCAAGCTAAAAGCTGTTAGAATTTAATTCGTTAAATTGAATAATATATTATCTGTGTATTATATTGTACTAGCAGCGCCTCGCGGTTTCACCCGCGTAGTTCCCGTTCCCGTAGGAATTTCGGGATAAAAATACATAGGTAGCCTATGTCCTATTCCAGACTATAATCTATCTCTGTGCCAAATTTCATCCAGATCCGTTTTGCCGTTCTGGCGTGATAAAGGAACAAACATCCATCCATCTATCTATCCATCCATCCATCTAAACTTTCACGTTTATAATATTAGTGAGATTATGTATATCAGTTATCTAGTAACCATAACACAAGCTCTGCTTAGCTTGGGGCTAGATAATGCTGTGTGAATTGTCCAGCATTATTTATTACTAGCAGCCCGTCCCGGCTTCGCACGGGTAAATGAATATATATAATATGTTAATATATAGCCTATGACACTCACAATTCATGTGGCTTTCTATTGGTAAAAGAATTGTCGAAATCAGTTCAGTAGATCCAGAGATTACCCCCTACAACCTCACAAACTTTACCTCTATAATATTATGCCAAACAAGCATTATTGTCTTGAGTTGTGATAGTGAGTTATGTAAAATAAATTGTTTTATACATAAGTCCTGTTTGTGCCTTGCTCAACAAAGGTTAAATATATAAAGTATTTTCTATTCTATCAATAAATTGGTGCCATGCCACACCGTGACGGAAATTCAATTGTCATTTCTATTGAATGTTACCAATTTACACAAAGTAAAACTCAAAAAACTAATGCTTGTTTGGCCTCTGCCTTAAATAAAAATTTCAATGATAAAATCATACAGATTATTGTAGCGTAAGTACATACTTCTAAAATATCTGTAGTTTAAAATGCTTCACTTAGAATGTATGCTAGAATCCATATTATGTAGTTAAAAAAAAAGTTAAATTAGGCAGTACTTTTATGTAGCAATTTCTGGCTCATTTAGTTCCATTAAAGAAAAAAAGTCAAGCTAAAAATATTGAAGTGAAAACAATCAAATAAGTATTCGCGGATGTAAGCGGGTTTACTACGAATCTTATCTGTGTTGGAAGAACTCCAACGTTTCATCCCTTAACGATGGACTTCTTCAGGGTGAGGGTGAACGGTGGTGTTCTCCCGACACAAATTAAGTTCGTAATTTACATCCGTAATGAATTAAATAGCTCTTTATTACAATGAAAGTCCTGAGTCTGAGCTAATTCGGTTTGACGTAGTTCCATAGCCGCACATAAGGATACGTTCACACAGCGAATCCCTTTTATACAGGACCGTTTTTTACGGATCCTTCGCTACACAATCGTATACTGAATCCGGACTACTATCGGGTGTGCCTGTGTGTGTGTACTCGCTCCAATAACTACATACGCCATCACGGAAAAAAACAGACTGTAAAATGAGAGGCTGTGTGAATGCGCCCTTAGAGGCGCTGTATCTAATCCAAAAAGTCGTCAAACCAAACCCAGGACTGTGTTCATTATCATCATCAGCCTAAATTAGTCTACTGCTGGACATAGGCCTCCCTTAATGAGCGCCATAGCGCATAGTCTTCAGCTTGCCGCATCCAGCATCTACCTGCAGTCTTTCGCAGATAGTCATCCCACCTGGCCTGAGGACGTCCTGAGCTATGTCGATAACCTTGGTTCTCTGTCGGATGTATTCGTTGCGAATCCTATCTTTCAGAGAAACTCCGAGCATAGCTCTCTCCTTAGCTCGCTGGGTGACTTTAAACTGGTAAACTAGCCCTACCGTGAGTGTCCACGTCTTAGCTCCGTAGGTCAATTTTGAAAAATATGACGACCGGTCCGGGAACATGCAAGTCATGACCTTGGTTTTATCCAAGTTCAACTCCTCCAGCGACTCCGCCATCAAAACTATGTCATCAGCGAATCGCAGGTGTGAGATGTAATCGCCGTTTATGTTGATGGCCTTACCCTTCCAGTCCAGCGTCTCAACATACATATTGTTTATTTAAATATAATAAAACTTAGTAAAAGTAGGACTTCTTGTAGTTTGTGCTATGCCATTTGTTTATTTTTATTTTTTATTGTGTCCTATCTTATCATGACACCTTAGCACGCGTGTCGCTTGGCTGTTGAATGTGTAGATGCATGTTTGAGGTGCCGTTACTGTGTGTTTACAGGCACTATGTCTCCCTCAGGAGCCGGCTCGCCCATGGGCAACGCTGACGAGGATCCGGAGCTGGCTGAGTTGGATTACTCTGTGTTTCCAAGGTGATATGGTCTTGTTTTGTTTCATATGTTTGTGAATGCGCAATTTCCATTGTTCTAATAACCCCCCACACAAAAAGTGTTGTTGAAAACCCTGCGGATGCCGCTCGCAACTTCAATTCGAGGCGCGTACAAAAATCGGCCCGAATATCTCTCTCTATATCTCTGTTTAGCTTATGCGCGTTTGTGCGTGCGCGGTGGCAAAATAGCAATTCAGTATTTGCCATGAATTTGGTTGTGTTACGTTATCCCAAAAATGATGACTGGAAAACGTTAGATATTGTTTATAATTAACACGGAAACATTTCATTTCAGCTAAGTATTTTGAAGAACCGGGGACCTAGATAAATACTTTTTGAATACAAACAATAACATGATATGGTGGAAATATGGTCGAATTACAAATAATTACAGTATTACGTTTATATGGGAAATTTATCCTCCTCTGGCTCCTTAAAATTTAAAATTAAACATTTATCCTGCCTCTGACATAACTGCCAAACAACCGATTTTGGGTTATTACGATGGTTGACGTAGGCCACTAGAATTTTTGAGGTTTTTGTAATAAATAAGACTTCAGCGAGTGTTCTTAGTCATGTAATGAAGAAAATGGGCTCAGCCATTCTGATACAATCATCTCTGTACCTTAGTTTTCAGAATTGAAAATTTCAAGTCCCGTTCCGAGTCTTTCTATCCATTGCAATTTCACTGCGTTTCACTGAAACAATCTGGAGTTCAGATTTGCCTAAGTAAGCCGAGAATCTTCAAAATTTCCGCGAGCCGGACCGTCTAATTATAATCCGGCTTAAAATGAATGTTGTTTAGTTTCCGTTGCACTTTCCAGTCTACCCTACAACCCCGTTCCTATACAGATACACCAGCAGTCACGTGACGGTCGAACACCTGGTGCTGGCCGCTATCAACGAGCAGATCCAGCGCCGCTCGGCTGCGCCAGACAACATCGGCAAGGGATTCCTGAAGCTGCTGGCAGCCACCTGTGGCTTTCCTGAGGTAACAGGACAGGAAAGATATCTTGAAATGAAATGATTTATTTGACACGACACATTAGAATTACCATACATCTGAGGAAGGAACTAAACTAGATCGAGTGTAACATTAAGACAGGTGAGTGCAATATCGGTATAACTACTTAGTACAAACTAAATTGTCGGAAATCTAAAAAGAATTGGTTGCCTACCTAGTAACTTCCGCAACCTGCCTGGCAAACCACCCAATGTCGAGCCAAAAATCAACTCAGCATGTTGCTGAGTAGATAAGACAAAAATACCTACTCAGCGCTGGTGTTTTGTTGATCTTGAACTGGCAATATTGACACCTGAATGTGTGTAATAGATAAAAATCACAGAGAATCGCTGATAAAACTGACGACTTGTACGCTATTAATAATGCTATTGTTGGGATTGATGCAAAAAAGTTCCTCAGTTACGTAACACACCTCTGGTGAAATAACACCATAGACGTGCGCTCCCACAAACTCGGAGTAGAGCTGAATAGACCAATCTTGAACCAGCGCGATGACTAAACATTTATACCAACAGTTTGATGTGTCGATTCCTCCACGTCCGTGGGAATGCCTCCTTTTGAGAACTTTAAGACCAGCCAGATGGTGATTTGTAAAAATGTCCTGCGCTATTATTAATTTATTTACTCAGATCCGCATGCTGTCAGCGGCCCGCCTCGAAGGCTGGCTGAACTCCGGCAAGCTGTGGCGCGTGGCGCAGGAGTTGCTAGCGCACGTGTGTGTCAACTGTGATGCGGTGGGCGCCACCGCCGCGCGCGACCATGAGGTGCTGGCGCAGCTCGCCAGGATGCGGCTGAAGACCAAGCCTCTGCAGCACGCTTATCAGAACTGCCTCAGGTGAGAGCATCCTCAGCCAAAGCAGAGATCTCTAGGGGTCCTTAATCAGTTCAGTTTATTTTGCTTATTGCCCCTTATTAGTTGTGTCTGTGTTCTGCCATGAATATTACATCACTGTCTTTGTTTCTCCATAACAATAAATCTCCTATTTTCTCAGGGAAATGGTCTCAGAATCACCAGCACTACTCCGGAGCGTGGTCACCCATACCATTTACAACGAGCTATCCAACGTGCGGTCTCCCAACAACATGGCCGTCCTGGGGGCTCTCATACACGCGCAGCCCACCGCCGTGCCCGCCGCCATGGCTCATACATACATGGTAAAGTCATCGCCTAAAATACTTGCACAGATGAAGTCTAATACCCGGTGAACACTCAGAGCCACAGAAACCGCTTAACCACACAGTTCCTAAACCCGCCCGAGCCCAAAAAATGTAATTAAATAGTTAACCTTCCATAACTTAAAAACTAAACACTTCCTCATATCCAACAGGAACTAATGATGCGCCCAGAAGAATACCTCCGTCCGCTAAGGGCGTTGACCCGCGAGTGCGTGCGGGGGGCTCGCACCAACACGGCGGCAGGGGGGCTCGCTAACGAGGGGGGAGTGGCAGCCTTACTGCCTCTAGCCAGGGCGTTGGCTTCGCCTTCTGCTGAAGGTACATTACTAGTATTAGATGACTTGTGTTATAATTTGACTACATTGAAAATAAATTGCAATTAGTTTTTATCCTAGTCAGTGACAAAGTAACAAAGCGTAATCAGGTGATTTTTATTAAAAAATATGCCTATTTTAGTTTAAAAACTGGATTAATATTACACATTTTGTGATATATGATCACGTGACCGAAAACGCTCTGCGTTTGGTTGCGAAGCGCCCCTGCAGGTTGCAACGCCGAGGCTGGCCAGTTAATTATTTTTTAAATTTGTTATTGCAGAGGCTGGCTAACTTGAGCTTGCTTTCTTTAATAACGCTATCATTTTATTGAGCAGTCCTGTTCTAGTTTTGACAATAGATTCGTAAAAGCGTGAGGAATCATGACTTATTCGCCGAGGGTCGCTATCAGACAGAGGCTTGATATCCAAATCGTGCTATTTTACAGCGGCCGCAGCGTGCACTGGCGCATCAGCAGAAGTTCGCGAGCGAGCTTTCCTAGCGCTGGCGGACCTATTCTGCCTGTGTTGTCTCGTCACGGCCAGCGCCGCCGCACACGCCAGATCACATGCCGATCAGAGAACATTACTTACACAGGTTACATTCCTAAACAGATTATTATCAACACTGTCCTCGTGCTGGGCTAAGCCGCACTGCAGGATGGTTGGATAATAGATGACAAAACAAACGTATACAAATATATGGGACCGCCACACGGCAAGCACCTAGCTCGGAGTCGGAATTTGAACTGTAAGCCACGCACGCACCTAGCTACCATCGAAGCAGCCAAGCCAACCTTCCATTTTTCAATGCGGCATTGGGCTAAGTCGTTCCACGAAGCACTCTCAAGCAAAGTCCTAACAATCGACTCTAAGAGTCACCAGCGTCTTTCAGGCCTGCCTTGGTGTCTCCATTTATTGATCCAAAACTATTACAACTTGAAACCTTATCTCATACTCAAGATCTACCTAAAAGTACCTAACAAACATTGGTGTAGTGAACAAAATGTTAACAGAAACTAAGCAAAACTTGTTATATTGTATTTGATTTTGTTATTTTCAGGTAGCAGCGTTACAAGCGGCGGCATTAGGCTGGCTGCTCGACCACGCGGTGCCTCAGCACAGGCCTTCGAGGCAGGACTTCCAACTCGCTCTCAACAAGGTAACTCAGCAATAACTGTAAGTTATACACAAAGAGAAAATAATAATACTAAAATAATGGAAATAAAAGAATTGCTGAGCATTGTCCATTTTCATAAGTACTACTTTTGAGGACCGATGTGGCGCGGCGGGCGTGGGTCCGCCTGCGGTTGTGGGCTCGATTCTCGCCTTGAGACAAATGTTGGTACGATCAACAAATATTTTTTTCCGAGTGTTCTGGGTATTTTCTATTTATAATTCAAATATCTATGTTATGTATGTATTGTATTATGTATATCAGTCATCTAGTGCACAAGCTCTGCTTAGCTTGGGGTGAGATGATAGTGTAGGTTAAATCGTATTAGTTAGTCAATAAATAGATTCACATTCAAATGAATGCTGTGCGAATTGTCCAGCATTATTTATTACTGTTTACTACCTTTATTTTAGTTTACGTTGTACTATATGTAAAATTTAAAAATCGTGACGTAACCCACAAAACGAAATGCATAAATAATATGTTGTTGCAGATAATGTTTGTGGAAACAGCCGAGACCTACAGTAAGGTGGACAACTGGCCGCCGGAGTCGGAGCGGACGCTGCTGCACCGGCTATGCTGCGAGGCACCGCTGCCACAGTATAATTTACTCAGGATCATGTTCATTGGACTGTCTAAGGTATATTTTCCTGTGACAACTACAACCAGCCTTGCGTGTCTCAATTATCTGCAAAAACCTGCCATGGATCTTTCCACAACAATAAAAATACATTAGTGTAAGTTTAAACAAGGTTTTATCCCAAATTGAGATGCGAAACACGTGAACGTTAGGGCTCCTATACACGAGTGGCACGTTGCCGACGGCAAGGCAACTGCAGCCGTCGACGCGTCGACGGTACAGTGTAAACATGTCGACGGCAGTCGTCGACAGATCAACGAGGCAACAGCAGCCGACGACGCGTCAACGGCAACGTGCCGCTCGTGTATACGAGCTCTTATTGTTTTTCTAACACAAACTAAGTTCGTCGTCAAACCGCTTATGTATTTGACATGTAAATTAGTTATTTCTCTCTCCAGGAGCTACCAGTAGCCTCAACGGAAATAATCTCCCTGATAGAGCAACTAGTTCGCCGCTGCAGCGCTCTACCCGCCGAGGACAGTCCGCTGCAAGTGGACAAGCTGGAGGTGCCGGAGTACCTGTTCCAGCTGTGCGCGTTCGCGCCGCCTGACAACATCACCATGCCGGCCGGGTCAGGAATATTCTAACTCAACTCCTTTTTATTAGAAAGGCATGATACCTGACCACTCTTCCATTGCAATACTCTAAGGCT